>OY253751.1:8879764-9388322 GCA_958009045.1 Oxytorus armatus | reverse complement strand
AAAAAAAAAGCAGAAAAAAATATCTCTTTTCCTGCATTGTTATTTCTTCAGAAATTAAAAACTGCGGTAACTTCAAGCGACTATAATTCTACTTCTATTCTGTCGATTTACATACACTTGTACTATTTTGCTGAATGCCGACTCTTCAAAAATTCGTTAAAAAATTTCGCGAAAAAAAATTCATAAAAATAAAGAGGAAAAACAAATGTCTATGAAAATTTTGGTAAAACGTGTTTTGTCCCAAGTGACGAAGCCGTCGGGGTACAGATGGAGAACGAATTGGATTCACGACAAACAATTCTACCCTTTATATAAGAGGATATATAGACCATATCTTGAAAAACTATACGCGGTCGTTACGAAACGTAAACGAGCCGTTGTGGATAAATTTATCGATTGTGTCTGCTGAGCGGAAATGACCAAAGAAATAGCCGAATTTAGGGGACTGTCTGGACAATCACTTCATTGTCTCTCTCTTTCTCTCTCTCTCTCTCTCTCTCTGTCGCTTTCTCTCTCTCTGTGATCACAATTTGTATGCGCTGAAGAGCCCATTGTCATTGACGAACGAGTGAAAATTTTAATCCTCAAAATGGATTATTGTTCGATCTGTCAATCTTCCGGCCATCAACGATTTACGTAACAATAATAAATAAAAAGCCCACAGAACCTTAAACAACCTTGGGAAAATTATCTATACGAAAAGCGAATAATAAATAAAAAAGAGAAAATAAAAAATTACGAACGCGCAATATTCATCGACGTTCGAGACATTGAGCAAATTCAGGTGCGGTGTCGAGCGAGCCGCGCGCCTCGATTAATGTTTGAACGGCTGGTCTTACGCTAGGTTAGTAACAGAAATAAAAAAATAAAAAAGATCGAAAAAATAAAAAGTTATCGGCGGTCCGGGGCGGCGGTTTTTTTTCGGGCGTCGCGAAGAGGGGGTTTGATGGCGGCGGCGGTGTGGTGGAGAGGGGAACGGTGACAACAAGGAGAGCCGAGGGGGTCGGAGCGGAGTGAGCTTGATAAGCCGGCAGATGTTATCCGCGAAATTCAAGGTCTTTCTATCTCTCCGACGAGAGAGATGGAAAAGAGAGAGAGAGAGAGAAAACCCGTCGGCGGCGTTGGCCAACTAAACATTGGCCCAAACTAAAAATACAACGACCTTGGTACGCCACTCACGTTCATGCATCGCACCGTGAATTATTAGACACATTAAACTCCTCGAGGTCTCTCTCTTTCTCTCTTTGTGGTTGCGAACAATTTTTCTCTCTCACTCACTCTTTATCTCTATTTCCCTATTTCTGTTTCTCCCTCGTTGCACACGATGAGAGCAACGGTGTCGTTGGTTCTCGTCCGTTTCTTTCGGGAGAAACGTTCGCTCACATACGTGCTCATTTTCGTTTCGATTCTAAAAACCGTCTATTCCATCCCTCTCGACCTCATCCTCCGAGTCCTAAGCGCATATACCAGCCGTTCAATGTTCAACTATCCTCGTAACTTTTTTTTTTTTTAACTTTGTTCTTTCTCATCAAATTTTCTTCCATTTGATTTATCGCCGATGCACATTTTTACTCTCAACGAACGGAATAGAAAAGAAAACGTCAAAGTAATCGCGATTTCGTGACCGTGAGCTCTCGAGAATTTTATCGATATTTTTTACTGTATGGAAAATTGAAAAATTTAGTAAAAATAATTCTATATGATTGTTGTCAAAATGAGTTTTTTTTTTGAGTAACGAAGAACAATTATTCATTTTGATCAATTATATATTGATATTGAAATTTCAATTTTTATCATCCGCTTCGGATTTGTTGTTTTCATGAAAATGTAATGCAGCGCAGCGCACTGTCACTAGAAATTTCACCAAGCAACAAATTTGTTCAATAGAAGAAAAGAAGAAAAAAAATTGGCAATGAATTTAAAGGGAATTTTAAATGTCAGGTTTAACAAAAAAAAATCAATTTCTCCGTTCTCTGCATTTATCCATTCTTTGGCAATGTTTCAAGATTTGAACGAAACCACGACGATACATATGCATATGTGCGAAATCGTCGGGTCGTTGTTCTCTCCCCGCGGCAATGATCTTCGCACCGCAGTCGAAAAAGTGTATTTTCGAGTAATACGACTATGCATTAGTGAAAAACTTGCTGGCGTAAAAATGAATAAAATATTTCTACATATATTTCAAGTTATTCGATCAAAGTCCATTATATCTCGTTTAATTTTATTCTTTTTTTCAGCGTCATTTCATTCCCGTTTTTCGCTCTCATTAATTCTCTATCGATGCACTCTCAGCCTCCCTACTCTTTTTCTCTCATTCTTTCGCTTGACGAACAATTTATCTAAATTCTCTGTATCACTCTTTCTCTCTCTCTCTCTCTCTCTTTCTCTTTCTCCCTGCGGTCATTTAGAGTCCTCCGAAACCTCTGCAACCTCTCTGCAAAAATAGAGCACGCCTCGGAGCGATACACTCGACTCGTTATCTGACAGAAATAAATGCCTCCGTCGTAAAATCTCCTTTTTTTTCCTTCATTTCTTCGTATACTTCATTTTTATTCTCTATTCGCTATCACTGCACCCTCTCGTTATTATTCCCTCAATAGTGATCGCGACCAGAGCGCTTCGATTTATCGTCCTTTAGCTCGCGCAGCGCGTAACTCGGTTACGCAAGCAAAAAAAAAAAACAAAAAAACGAAGGAAGGAGAGAAAATGTGAAAAAAAATGAGATCGCCAATCAACGTCTCTATTTCATTTCTCTTGCCAATCTCGTTAAACTCTTTCTTTGTTCGCTAGATTCATCTCGAAGCGCGATACACAAAAGAAAAATTTCGTAATTTTAAATATATTAAAAATTATGAAATTTCCTTAAAATTTCTAGCAGGTGTTATTTTGTTGATTTTCAAAATGACGCGTCTACATTCGAATTTTATTGTTCTTCGAAAACCACAAAAGTTTTGCCCGAATTACGTTCGTACTGTGCTATAAAAATAAATTTTCCAAACTCGTAGTAACAATTCCCAAGTTCGAATTGTAAATGGGATCGAAAAAACAAAGTGCAGCATCTCTGGAACGTTTATCCTCAGTGATTTGTTGAACGAGAACATATCGCTCGCGTAATTCTGTATCGAACAAAAATCCCGAGAATGGTAACATTAATCTGGTCCGAGACAATGGATTTTGCTTTGTGAATTCGCGAGCTTCTATTCTCGTTGCTCTATCAAAAACGCAATTTACGCGATCCTTCTCTCGTCTCTTTAGCACTTTGGGTTTACCGCCTACCGCGAGAAAATCTTTCACCGCAAAGCGGGAACAACGTGCGGGATGCAATAGGAAACGAAACGTATTTTTAGTTTGTTTTTCGCGCAAAAGTCATGAGAATTGGGGTTTTTTCTTTCCTCAAAAAAAACCGCAACGTCTAGTAGCGAAAGAGCAAGTTTCATACGCTCTCTTTCTATGTATCCTCGTACTTCTACAGTCTTCTTTATTTGCCAATGTCTCCTTTTATCCAGATACTCTGGATCGCCAGTTGATCCTTTTGTTTTTATCTCAAAACTTTTGAGCTCGCAAGACTCGTACTCATTTCTCTTTCTCTCTCTCTCGTTCCGCTATCGAAAATACTCTAATTATTTTTTCACCAACGATCGCGGTTATGAGCGATCCGCGTAAACCCATGAAAATCGTGAGCTCGCAATACATGGATACTGTTATACATGGCAATATCTCTATTGCAATTCTCGCTCAAGGATATACACGTGCCACAGTCTTTCAAATCCTTGAACCAAATAAACGAATCATTTTTCCCGAAGTATATATATTTTTAAACTCTAACGAAAATAACTCTAACGCCCAGGGGCCATAAAGAAAAGTAGTTAGCATAGAACACGCCGCGAAACATAAAATATATATGAGCAGTGTGCGCCGGGGCCGGTTATTAAGATTTGAAAAATGTTTGATATCGCAAAGTGTTGGAGTTAGCGAAATGTGCGAAAAAATGAAAACGGCATGTAATTTTGTTGCCGCGGAGTTTGGATGAATGACTAGTGAAGTATGTTTGCGGTCGAAGAAAAAAAAGGTTTTGCTTCTTGGCAGATGTCCTGTATAACTTCTATATTTGTCTCGTAACCGCAGTTTCAATTTTTCACTTTTCTGTTAATATAATAATATAATAATAAACTGCTCGACAGTCGATGAAGTTTTGAACTATATTTTTACCATCTCATTCGCGTTGTAATCTTGGTAGATTTCAAACAAAATCAAAATTGTAAAAACTACGTTAATTTTGCTATTGTATATATTATTGCTTTAAAGGCAAATGATGGAAGTATACAAAAAAAAACAAAAGTGATCATAATTATATAGCAGTTATTCATCAACATCAGACTCATTCTACAAAATTTGATTTCCGGGAAAAAAAATAATAATAATGCGTTCCCATAAATTGGTACAACTTAAATTATTTTCCTAAATAAATAGGAAAATAGGAAATAGGGGGGGAAATAGGGTTAGGACAGCGTTTTCTCGATGATTTTCATGAATTTTTTTATAATATAAAAAATGGATATAATTTATTGAAACTTTGAGAATATTTTATACATATATTTAAGTATATACTATAAAATTTTTATACATATATTTAAGTATATACTATAAAATATTAGCGACCTCATATTGCAGGTCACAATCAGACTCAGCATTTTGCGTACATTCTGGAAGCCGCAATTTTCATCTGAAATCAAACGAGGATGGAATTTACTTTTATTATATGTCTCTCTTCTATATGAACCTAAATGCTATCAAAAAAATAGAAGATTGAATTTTTTACAGGGGTCAAAACAAAAAAGCATGATTTTTTGCCATTTTTTACAACTTTATTTGCAAAAAAAAATTATTTTAAATAATGATAATATTCCGATTTTAGGTTCATATAGAGCGCAATACTATGAAGAAAGTAACTGCCAATTTTCAAAACGATTGGTTGAAAACTTTTCAAACTAGCGTGTACGCAAGTTAAAAAAAAGTCGTTTTCAGAAAAACGCGTTTCAAAAAATAGTACCAAGAAAAACAAGCAATATGGGGTCGCTAATATTTTATAGTATATACTTAAATATATGTATAAAAATTATATAGTATATTTCTAAATATATGTATAAAATATTCTCAAAGTTTCAATAAATTATATTCATTTTTTATACTATAAAAAAATTTATGAAAATCATTGAGAAAACGCTGTCCTAACCCTATTTCCCCCCTTAATGCCCTATAACAATAGAACAAGTCGGAATTTTCATTGAAAATTTTGGGATCATATTTTTCGATAGTTTTACTAACAATTTATGAAATTAAAAAAAAACCGATTTTTTGAACCGTCTAACCCTATTTTGCCCTTAAATTGATCGTTAAAAATTATTTTTATATCACTAATGCACTCGTTAATCAAAATTCACCTTAATTTCCTTTCGAAATATGTACAAGCAATTTTTTTTCATGTACCTCAATTTTCAATAGTTTTATTCCAAAAAAAAAAAAAAACGCCTTTGGTTCACAGCGCAGTCTGCGGCACAATTTTATTGAATATTTCGTAAATAATTCCGCGTCAACCTCGACGCTAATTTTAAAAATTTCGCTTGTCGCCTCTATTTCGTGACCGCATATACAATGTACTCGTATACACAAATATAACAAAAGTAATGGCCCAAATATCGCGACAATCGTAAAAAAAAAAAAACGTCGCCTCACGAAAACATATGCTCGTACGCGATTACGTGTAGATACCAGGGTCGCGGCTTGAAATTGCTTAAAAATATGTGCAAATGTTTGTGTGCGTGTATGTGTGTATAAGTATTCGTTGGATGACAAAAGACAACAACTAATACATCGTGCAATAGAGGTGCTCGTGCACCTGAGACAGTGAAGAAATCGCGCAAAAGAGGTAGAGAGAGAGAGAGATGTGTCAAGGCCGTAATTCGGGCGTGTGATGTATGACGGTTTACGCGGTCTCGCGATTAAAACCTTCTTCTTTTTTTTTCGTGAAAGCGTATATTATTTGCCGAATTCCACTGTATACTTATTGACACTAATGTCACGTCGACATAAGGGGTGTTTGATTAGGAGAGGAAGGAGAAGATATTTATATATGTGTATATATATATATATATATGGAAGGGGAGTCTGTTTAATCTCATTGGGCTGCTCTGCTATCAAAAATTTTAATGTAATGCAATCGTCGCCGCCGAGAGGCATCTCCTGACCTCGGATAATTTATTTGAGCAATGGGAAGGGGAATACAATTTTTTATTTTATCGTTTTTCCCATTAAACATTCAAAATTGAGATGATCAATCGAGCGTTTTATTGATTCTCACGAGTTACAGCAAACACGTCGTGTCGGTATACTCGTAATATTCTTGGCAAATTAAAACGTTAAACATTTTAACGAAAAAATGTTTAAATGGAAAAATGATTATTATTTTTTTCCCCTTTCCCCTCTCTCAATGCGAAGCATTTTAGACCGCGTGGGCGAGAGAATTCTGCGCGAGGTTTGCCAATTGTGAAACGCTCTTCTGGAAATTATATATATATATATATGCGCGAATATTTTTACAGCAGGAGTAGAAGCCGTCAGTGTCTCCCCTCGCTACTTTGCTCTTTTTTTTTCGTCTTTAACGTACACTTGAAACCGGCCACTACCACTAAACCGGCTAATATATATAGATATATACGTGTATAGACAGTGCTCTCATACATCGGTTATCCTCGAGGCATTACTTGCCTATGCCTTTGATATTGTATAGTAGAGATCGCCTCAAGTGCACACGTATAGACTTTTAGCCGCAAAGATTTCTTCGTACCGCGTTTCGCAACAGTGAGTCGTTCTGAAGGAAAAAAAAATGGCAGCATGTGCCGAGCTTGGTGGGATAGAGAGAGAGAGAGAGAGAGAGAAAGAGAGAGAGAGAGAGAGAGAAAGAGAGGGATAGATAGGGCGAGGGTGTGAGGTGGGGCGAAGGAGGAAGGTCGTAAAACGCGAATTCGCGAAAGCGTTCGCGAGATAAAAGTGCGTAGCCGAAACATCGAACATTAGCGCTAGGCACTAGCGCTCCAAGCGATGAAACAGCGAAACTTGATCGCGCCTCTACGAGACACAGAGGTTAATGGTGGTCACGTAAGGAAATATTTGAATATTAATTCCCCCTTCGAGCGACAAATAAATTTCAAAGATCCATATAAAATATCTATTCTGTCGAATGCGAAAGTATCGGAGTGAAAAGATCGATTTTTATTAGGGTTTTATTTTTCGCTAACGAAAGAAAATTTTTTGGACCAATGAGCATCGCCTTGTTCGAGGGACAAATGAGAAAAATTCAATGAAATAAGCGTAATTCGATGTACCTGTTTTATAGCAGGAACGTTAATCATTTTTCTTCAAAGAAACAGAGCAGAAATAATAATTTCGATAAATTTCGATTGTTAAATCAATATTGGTACATTTTTTACCAAATTCTTTCTTAAACATTTCAACAAACACGTGATTTATCAAAATTTATGGAATGAACAACGAAGAAAATTTTTTATTCGAGCTACAAGCTTTTCTGTTGGTAAATGTGCTTTAGGTTTAGTCCTTAGTAGAAATTGATGTGTTAATTATTTAATTACTTGGGAGATAATTTGTTCCAAATTTTTACAGAATTGTTGATTGATTCATAGTAAAAAAATAAATTACTACAATTCTGTTAAAATTTAGAACAAATTATCTACCAAATAATTTAATAATTTACACGTCAACGTTGATTGATTCACAGTAAACAAATAAATTACTACACGATTAACTATTCTCAAATTTTCATCTTCAACTCGCATAAATTCTCATGTCGTTCACAAAGCGTTACTAAGACAAAAAATTGTCACTTGTCATCTGAGAATTTCTCCTTTCTTTCTTTCACTTAGTTGTAAACTTTCAATCCTTATTAAACAATAAATGTTAGAGCGATGACAGCGAGATGTAATGTCGCGGCCAGTCGCGGTGAAATTTTGGGAATAAACGAATTGACGAAACATTCGTCTTTTGATAGTCAAGCGTGTCCTAACTTTTTTACGAAACGTCTAAAGTCTTTGGAAAACGCCTTTCTCGGAGAACCACAACGGCACAAAACGCATCACGTTAGACGTAAGTTCAATGAGTGAACCTCGATATCGTCGCGAAGATTAAGTAAACTTTATCCGAACATTACCGCTAAATTATATTTTGGTTTTTCATTCACAATAATCTCTCTCATTGCCGGCCGACTCTAATTTCCCGCGCAGTCCCTAAATGGCGCATAGAGAGCGCTAGTATCGCGCGCGTAGTTTCGAAATCTCTTCGAGGACGCGAAAGAAAGTTCTCTCGCGGCACTCGTGGGCAGCATAACGAATTTGCGAATCCAACCGTTCCAACCATTTTTCCATCGTCTTCTTCTTCTTCTTCTCCTTCTTATTTTATCTCTAGTATATGTTGTACTTATCGGCGGGGGCCGTACAGGTCTAGCTGATGTTTCGGTTGTTTTGGCTCTTGAGCTATTATCGATGATGAACTTGAGCTGACCTCAAAGAGAAAGAAGAAGAAGAAGAAGAAGAAGAAGTAAAAAAGAGCGCAATAGCCTTGCTAAAACGGAGAAATGGATCTGAGTCATGATCCGAAGATTGTCCTAATGAAGAAAGTCGATGAGAGCGGAAGAGAGAGACAAACTTTTGTCGTCGTTTTCCCTCAATTCTCTCATCACCAGTTACTGATGTTACTGAATGCCAAAGCTTCTGTATAGTACTTCCGTTCTCATGAATGAAATTTGAATTTCCAATATTTTTTCTCGCGTTCGCGAGGACGCGCGCCGTTGATCTTTTTATAGTACACACACACACGCGTGCGCGCGTCTCGCACACATAAATTCAGGGATATAAATCGCTTCTTATCGATATATATAAAAGTAGGATTGAAAATCAGGTCACGAGAAAAGGTCGCAAAAGTGATCGAGGCAAAATTGATATCTACTTCTCATTTTCAACTCACCTAGCATATAAATGAATTATTTATATGGATATACATATATAGACCAGACTTGACAATTCAATCGTAAATTCGCTTCATAGCCTGTATCAATGTATAACCACATGTATTATATCGTTTCGAGGATTTTGAAGATTCGAAAAGTCACACGTGAATCGCTACGACACCTGTCAAAGATTGAATATATATTGTCCCATACATTTATATTGTATATATATATATACAATATATATTATTATAATGGACAGTAAGAGGCTTTTCTCTATATCATCGCGTAATTGTCATTCGTACACGTTAGCCAAAAGTCTAGAGTTCAAATATCTCTCTCTCTCTCTCACGGTTCATTGTCGATTAAGAAACTCTATTAAACGTTCTGATGCTCGAGCGCGCTCGCGAGCGTTTTCAAATTGTGTTGAACGAATTGCGATACGTCGCGGATTCTCTCATTCTCTTCTCGTCTCTCATTTCGTCCTCGCGTTAAACTTCTCTACACATATACGCTCTTACCGATTCCTTGTCAAAGCCGGAAATAGATTTTCCGCGTTGTCGGCGTGAACCACCGGTGGATATACGAACGTGTGTTATAAACCCTGCAGGTGGCAATTCAAACGGTCCTCTCGAGTCATACATACATAATAAACCTCTGAATGAATTCCATTTCACTATCCATCATGTTCCCATGCATATATATACGAGTATATATGGGATATTGGAAACGAAGCGGAACAATTTCTCGCGTAGATGAAACCGATGTCCTGACTAAAATGATATTTTAGTTTCTTGATAGAATGGATTTTGGAACTTTTGCACAATTCGCCACTGGCACGGTGGGAAAACTTTGCCATGATCACGACTCGATTGTCTCCAAATAATGACTGACATTTGACGCGAAATGTGCGAAGTAAAAAAAATTATTGATTCACACCCTTGAAAGCGATGAAGTGGTTAAATTCCTGCAAAGCTCATTTCGGGTGTCAACGGGAGGGATTCTGTCGGTACACTATCGTCACGATTAAAGGGAAATTTCATTATTCGAAAAAATGGAAAATCGCTCTAACCGTGCCGTTGTAGTATCGTCAGACTCCCACCCCCTGACTGTACGATCGCCTTCCCTCCCGCCCCTTTAATTGTCGTTGGAAAAATGTTACTTGCTACAAGAAATGAACATAATGTATTGACGAATTTTGTTGGGTTTTTAAGTTACGCTGTTCTTAAATTTTGTTCAACCCCACCCCAATCGAAAATCGAAAAAAAATCACTTTTTGGAGGATTTTTCGAATGTTTCGATACTCTATTCGATCGTCAATTTTCCGCTGATTACTAATAACACTGAACGTTTGTCGAAAACTTAAAATATCAATGGTAAAAACGTGAAAATCGAAAACATCACTTTTTGGACGATTTTCAATGGAATTTTGAGCTCCCGAAGGAAATGCCTACTAAATTAATCATCAGCGAGTCAAAATACATCGATACAGGATCCTAAAAGAAAATTAAAGAATTCGAGATATTTTTGCATTTTGGCCAAAAAGAAGTGGCTTCACTAAAATCGCTGAAATGTTGCTGCCCAACGGTTACGAATGAGCGCAGAATGGGGTTTCTACCCTGTGCTCATTCTTTTCATAACCGTTCAACCTTTAAAATGCCGCTTCATTCATTGACGTACGATTTTTTTTAAATAATTTTTTCACCGATTTTTGAAGTTGGACTATCGATTTTTGTGAATTGCTCCGTACATATCCGCTCGCATTTGTTTTTTTCGCCGATTTTCACGGTGACATTGCGACCGCCAATAATTGAGATATCGGGTTAATAAATTTGTGATTTACGTTTCGGAAAACGTTCTTTGTTAAAGACACCATGTGGAGTGTGTATCCAATCATAAATTTGATCAGGTTTTCACGAGAATTAAAACAGTCTATAGTTACAATCAATACAGAATCAATACGCGCGTTACATTTTCCAGTAGGGTATAAGCGTATTCGAGTGAAAAAAAAAGTAATCTCCGCAGTACCTGACATGTTTTTTTTTTTGCTCTTTCGACACGAGATACACGGGAGAAAACGTGAAGAGTGAGGTTAGCCTATTGATCGTTTTTCGCGGGGGAGCAACGACTAGTAGAGCTTTTGTCTCTCTCTCTCTCTCTCTCTCTTTGCTCGCGCGGTTAGAGTCAACATCAGTCATAATACGGCGCGCTACGCCGGAGTTATTAAGAATAATACGTATCCTAGCTATCCCTCCCCTCTTCACGATCATTCTTTCTCGCTTCTACCCATCCATCTCGGGAGAGTCGCACGAAGGTTTTAGGGGTGGCAAGCGAGTGAGAGTGCTCGGAGGGTTGCCAGGGTAACCGCGGCCGGGTAAAATCCTGGAAAGAACCACCACACTGACGGTCTTCCATATTTATCACACCGACACACACTCGCATCTCTCTTTCTCAGTTGAGTTTTTCCTCGCCGTATTGACATCCCATCTGCACAGGCGTTATTATAGGCCTTTTATGAGTGAGTACACAATGCTCGGACGGATAGTACAGAGGCGCGGGTAGAAGCGCTCCTCTCTTCGTACCGAAGAAAAAAGAGACATCGTACACCTCATCCCTAACCTCACTCCATGTGTCACATCGGTTCGCGCGCTCTCGTGCGCGCCACCCACGCGTCATACACACCCCTAACCAACGATACTCTCTTGTCAAACTTCCCCTTTGCCACCTCGATCCCCCTTCTGCGTTTAACCATCTTCTTTACCTATACCCAAAGAATCTCGTACGCAGAGTTCACGTTTTTTTTTTACTTCTTCTATACCCACTCAACAACTCGTCTTTCTCGTTGATCCTCGCGGGATTCAAAGTGCCTGGACGCAACACCCCGCGTGTGTGTCGCCTGTGTGACTGTTTCTATTGAGACGACGGCGATTCTCGTTTGCATCCGCGGAAACACGATGTACACCAAGATCCTTCGGGATACACGCGAGCCAAACGCCTTCCGGCGGAAAAAAAAAGCGCGGACAAACATCCTCCCCGACTCTCAGGCACGGCGCTAGCCTGAATATTTTGGAATGTATGATGAGTTTTTTATTCGCTCTGTGAAAGGGTTGCCACGCGTTTTTTTGGGGGGGGAACGGTGCGGAGGGCGACTGGGGAAGTGATGAATATCTTTTCCCTACTCTTTTTTGTTTCGTTTTGTTTTTTGTTTTTTGTCGTTCATCCACTTGCTCCTCTGAAAGTCCAGTCTGTAGGTAGGGCCAAACACAAAGTCCAGACTCCGGTCCTCGATCTTGTAAAATTTTCACGAAGCTCTTATTCCCTCTCCGCTCCTTCACACTTATCGCCCACGAACTCACGGAGTTACGTACTTTGAATTTCCTTCTCCTCTTACACCATTTTACCATCATTGTACTCAATACTTTCGTGTCTCGTCGTTTTGTTTTTTATTTCATTTCTTAATTTCTTATACAGGGTGAGGCACTAACTGTTGCCACATAGAATAACTCCGAAAGTACGATAGTAGTAGAAAATTTTTTGAAACACAAGTTGCATGGGACAACGGGGGCTATCATATGGCGTTAGTTTTTTGTTGCTAGGTGGAGTCGCATCGGAGATTTCAAGGTCAACTTTGTTTTTTTAGATAGAATGGTATGTTTTGGTACTTATTTTCTGATATGGGCTATCGAGACGAATCCAATGATATTAAAAATAATTTTTTTTTTTTTTTTTCAAAATGCGATTCATGAAATCCGTACCAGTTAATTCTTGGTGGAGACTGATATGGTAAGGATGATATTTATGGCGACGCAGAATACGAATAACACTTCTCTGACTTACGCCATATTCCCTCGCAATTTGATGCGAACTAACACAAGGATCTCGAACGACAGTGGCAAGAATACCAATTTCCGTTTCTTCGTTAGTTACTTTCTTTTGTCGGTTATTTTTCCGACGGGTTAAGGATCCAGTTGTTCTCAATTTATTGTACAAAATTTGAAATGTACGGCGTGTAGGGTGAGAACGTTCAGGATATCTTTCAGCGTATAAGTCTCTAGCTCTCACTGAATTTTTCTGACATTCTCCGTAAATTAGAAGCATATCGGTTTGTTCTTCAAAAGAATACGACATCATTTACATTCGCTTGATGCGACGATACTGGTCTTACCATTCTTATCATCGTTGTCTCGTACAAGACACAATACAATGGAATACATTGTACGATACAATGTAATGTAAATGTGCGTTAATAGTAAATATTTACTAAATACGGCGTTTTCATTAAACCTACAATGTACCGTGTAGATACACGATCAAATTTTGCACAATATGCGAGAGAGAAAAAAAAATTTTTAAACAAAAACAAATTTAAAAAAATTACAAAAAAACATCATTGGATTCGTCTCGATAACCGCTACCAGAAAATAAGTACCGAAACATAGCATTCTATCTAAAAAAACAATGTTGACCTTGAAATCTCCGATGCGACTCCACCTAGCAACGAAAAACTAACGCCATATGATAGCCCCCGTTGTCCCATGCAACTTTTGTTTCAAAAAATTTTCTACTACTATCGTACTTTCGGAGTTATTCTACGTGGCAACAGTTAGTGCCTCACCCTGTATACTTCCCGCGTTTCGTCGGTGCCGCTGATTTGGGGGGGTTGTACGTATCGTAATAAATACATGTGTATGCATTATAGAAGGCTATAGAGGTGAGCACGGGTGGTATTTTTATAAGTCTGCTAGTTTAATGTCGTCGACGGCTGTGTAGAGCTACCATTTTGCGAAACGGTATTGGACTGAGCCCCCCCTCCATCCTCTTTGGTTGCAGACCGGGAGGTCGCCGAGGAGGACGGGGGTTGGCGATCGGCGATAACGTCCGACGAGATCGGCCATGCGGGCAAACAACGGGACGAAAGGAACGACAAAGATGATGATCATGATGATGTTGATGATGATGATGAAAATAATGATGATATCAATGACAATGATAACGATGATGATGATGATAATGTTGATGACGATGAGGATGATGATGACGATGAGGATCAAGATGAGTCGAATGTCCGCTATCAAATAACCGCTAATTCCACCCAATCCACATCTACCGTACATCGGAAACGACCAAACGATCCACTCGGTTCTCTAATGACAAGCTCTCAGCAGAATCAGGATTTGCCGATAATTGATCTTCTCGAGGAGATTAACGACGAGATATCATTCAAAACCGAGCCACTGTCGCCGCGTTCAAACGTCATCGGTGAATTCGAGTCTTGTCTGTTGGCGAACGACGACGATCACGATTACAACAACGTCATTGACGAGCAACGTGACGGCGTTAACGTCGCGAATTTGCGACGAAACGACGATATTTACGTTGGCGCGACGAGCCAAGAGAGAGCGTATCGTCGCGCCGGTAAGGAAACAAACGCGTCAGCTACCGTCGACCAATCGATCGGCGAACGAAACGTCAATGTGACGTTGAAGCCGAGAATAAAATTGCGCGAAATGCGACGAAAACCGGTGACGGAGAAGGGAATTAAGTTTACCGGTCAGAGTCGTAACTCCGCGAGTGCTACGTACTGCCGATTTTGTCACAAGACATTCTCGCGCGCTTGGTCGTTGCAGCGACATCTCGCCGACACTCACTTTTACGTTCCGCAATCGTTGGCGTGCGATCAGTGCGGAAGAAGCTACAAATCGCGCAACAGTCTCGTCAGTCACAAGAGTCAGTATCACGCGCGAAAGGATCGAAAGGATCACGAGGCTCATTGCGAGATAATGTATTAGATGATCGCGAGAGAGTAAGAGGAGAAAAACAATATCGACAGTCTCCTATATTCACGATTTGAGACGGTATTCGCGATCGAATAATCCGTCGATAAAAGACAACAACAACATCAACGACAATGATCAATAAAAGTTCAATAAAGTGCAAATATTATCTTTTTCTAACCAATTCAAGCACGATCGTAAAAAGGAGAAAATAAGAAGAAAAAAACGAGATATCGCGAGGAATCGCAAAGAATCATTCAATGAACCGTCGTTTTATCGCTCAAGCGCACAAAAGATCGGTAAAATAAAACAGAACAAAAACTTACAAATGCCAGAAAAAAAATGAAGAAGAAAAGAACGACATCGTGCGCGTTATCTCGCCGACTGACAACGCTTCACCAAATACAAACAAAAGTGAGACCTAACCAATATATTCGTATAATTTTTATTATTTATTGTATTTGATTAAGCGATGAACAAAAAAAAACAAGAAAGAACAAAAATTATTTCTTTTTAGAATGTAGAGGTACAAACAAGTGTGTAGCACGAAATCCGTGTGCCGTCGTTGAAGTGAAGAGAATAAAGGGTCGTGAGACTTGAGATAATTGAGACTTCGAGGGATCTTTTGTTTCGTCAACGCTGACAAACGATTTTTTTTTTAAACAAAAATTGCGTATCGTATCCCATGAATGTTCGTTTTGATCTAATCGATTTGACGCGAATCATTAAATTGCGTTGAAGAGCCGATAACAAACGAAAATAAAAAGGCCAAAAGTTGGCGGTCGGGAGGGGGTTTTCTCAATGAGTAAAAGAAAATTTTTGCGTTTCATTCGTTCGCCAAAAATCTCTTTATCATTCGTGTACGTGTATGCAGCTCTCTTAATACATTGCATCAAATGCAATTATCTTTTAAGTCCCGTCGGTTCATATTTAAAGAAAAGAGAAAGGAAAAAAAAACTTTCGACAATCCGCTTCATCGCATCAGCTCATCAAAAACAGATCATAAAATCATCTGTATATACATATTATTATTATTATTACTATTATTATTATTATTATTATTATTATATATATATATATATCCTGTACTATTTATCACGTATTTAAGTCTACTTCTACTATCTTACTGCTGTAAATAATACGCATCAACACGGATACATCTGGGTGTGTGTTCCGAACACTAACGTCATCGCTCTCGATCGATCGCTGGACTATTGGATTGCTTGCACTCTACTTATGCGCTATCAAAATCAATTAAATCTCTACACTCTCACACTTTAAACGTACAAAACAAACATTGAAACACTTTTTTACCTCACTCAAATGCCTTGCACTGTGATTAAAAGGAAAAAAAAGAAGAAAAAAAAAAGATGAGAAAAAAATCCGTAATTTGTATTTACTAAATTGAGATTCGGCTAGAATTTTAAAAATCTTTGAAACCGTGTGCAGCAAAAATTTCGCCACGTTACATCCGGTCCTGATAAAACTACCATTTGCCTTGTCCCGCGAGGCCTTATCGAGCCAAGGCCTTATCAGGAGCGGACGTAGCCGTTCGAAATTTTGTACACTCTCGAGCGTGGTTGTTGCAAAAAAAAAAATTGTTTTTTTTTTTCCCGCTACTCCGACAAATGTTTAGCGGGACAAAATTATAATTTTTTTTCACCGTTAACATTTTTGATAGTCCGTGAATCGCGATTTAATCGATCGCAAATTACTGTTTCTTTTTTTTTATTGCTTTTTTTTCAGTTTTTTCATAGCCGATAAACGTTTCGAGATATGCCTGTGATATTGTTGCGTTCGTACTCATTTTCTCCTCTCGCTCTTTCACGCACATGGAGAAAAAAACAACACTTATGTTGTCAAAAAACGGGAAAAAAGAAAAAAAAAACAAAAATTGCTTCCATCCGGAATATGGAGAGAGAAAATTTTATGGGAAAATGAATTATCTTTGAGGCATTTCAGTTTTTTTTGTTTTTTTTTGTATTCTAACAGACCGCGAGTAAACAAATTTTCATGACCGATAAAAGTTCGATTAATTAATGATTGTCAATACGCCGAAAAACAAAAAAAAATGTCACCCTCTAACGAGTTATACACGTGTGTACCGAGGATCGATTCATTTTTCCTCATTTGGAGACACCTATTGGCTCTGGATATTGCATCACGTTAAAAAAAAAGGGAAATTCCGCAACGGTTACTTGCAATTTGAAAAATGTTTTCGTTATTTTTTCGTTCTCGCAATCACTCGTTTCTGCATTTCAAAAATTCATTCTCTTATCGTTTCAATGAAATTCAGTAGGAGAGAAAACGAAAAACAAAAAAAAATACTGTACATTCAATGTTGCATAAAAAAAACGTTATCGTCGATTCAAGGCTACATAAATGCATATAAACATACACTTACACGAATAAAAAATAAATAAGAAAAAAAAACCAAACAAAAACACAACGGAAGCAAGTGAGTTGGTTCCGCATCAACCTGGCATCCTGTATAGCGAGCAAAAGAACGAAATAAACAAAAAAATTGAAACACAAGCGTTCGAGCACGGCTTCTCGGGTGAAGGTGGCAAAAGCATAAAAAAAATAAAAATAAAAGAAAATAAAAAAAATAAAATAAAAACAAGGGATCGGGCGGCGAGAGACACGGAATGCGTGATCTCGTGGAAAAAAAAAGGCGCACGTTGTGGTAGAAGGGTTGGTGTTATAAGAGTGTCATGTGGAGGAGCGAGAGATTGAGATTGTGAATGGCGAGAGAAATAATATACGGCGTTTAAAAGGCCGTCGACTAAAAACAAAAAAAACCAAAAAAAAAAAACAAACTCCCTGAACGAGCAACACAAAGAACACGAAAAAGTAACCCATCTGCGTCTGGTTCTGCCGCCAGGTCTGTTGCCCCGTACCAGCACGACTGATGAGTTTCGATGCGAGCCGTGCAACAAAAATCTGACCTCGTTAACGCGATTGAAGCGTCACATACAGAACGTTCACACGAGGCCGAGCAAGGAACCAATCTGTAACATCTGCAAGAGGGTTTACTCCAGTCTCAACAGTCTGAGGAATCACAAGAGCATCTACCATCGTCAGCACGGGAAGATCGAGCAACAACGGAAGGAGGAAGAGCAACGTGAGAGAGAGCACAGGGAACAACAACATCAGCTACAGCAGCAGGGTAGAAGTTACGGCCAGCAGCAGCAACATTCGCGAATGGGTTGACAGAGCTTTCGGGGAGAAAGTATAATGGCGCGTTGAAAAGCGCGAAGGCAAAGCGGGTAAACTCGTTAATTGCAATTGTGCAATTGTCAACTTGAAAAAAAAAACAAACAAAATATATATATAAACAAAAAAAATACAAAACAAAATGATTTCGAAAAGTGGTGAAAATTCACGCGCCGAAAGAAAGGGCGCGCGAGAGAAAAGAGAAAAAGAAAACCTACGAAGTAAACACGATGACGACAAACTAGAGTGTCCTGATTGTATTAAACAAGTTCAATTAATTAATGATTTAAGAATAATATCATAATTGTTAGGTCTTTATTATTATTTTTTTTTTGTGTTTTGATTTTTTTCGTTTTGTAAATAATAATAATAATGATAGATAATCAATATTGGGGCGGTGAAGATCGCGATGACGAGAGGATTTTGCAATCGAGGCTATCAGTATGGCTAATATATTTAGATCGCGTTTCAGAGAGAGAGAAAGTTCCAAAATCCCCTAAGAATCGCGACGAGACAGCAGATCTCACAAAGACATTTTTTTATTGTTCTCTAATTTTTAGTTTTTATTTTTCCTCCCCCATCCAGCCCCACGCCCTTTATAGCGTTAATATTCAATGTACCTAAACGTTTATTATAGCGAATTGATGCATCTATTTTGCGAATAATTGAATGCAAGGACTCGCGAGTCTTTCGGGAATCGGCCAAGTACTTTATTTCAAATCTTATTAATACCCCTTTTGTTTGCTCCGTTCATGTTCTCTTATTGATTTTCTTTTTCTTCTGTTTCAAAACGAAATATAATTTATTTATTTCGTACGGATATTTATACGATCTTGTTAACGATGTATCGTTTGTAACTTATATTTTATGCAAACAATTTATCATTATTATTATTGCATATATATATATATATATATAATATAAAAAAAATTTATGTTCATCGTTGCGCAACGAGGCCCCGTGTCGTTTCGTCGGTTCGGGTGTAGAGATACAAGTTATTAAAAAAAAACATATATATATTAGGGCGATTTTTTTTTTCAACTATTTTATTTTTTCAGTCCCCACCCGAAATTTTGTTGGATATGTCGACAAAGAAATTCCCTGAAAGTAAAAGCCCTTAATATTAATCCTAAGTAATTTCCCAAAGCGTGAGAAGATTTTCCATCTAAAATACACGTAAGTCGAATTTTTTTTTTTTCAAATTTCTATAACTCAGCCGCATTTTATGCTATCATATTCTTCTTGATTTCGATTTGCTCAGAATAAAACAATCTAAAAAAGTGCCTTTTGCGGCGAAAGTGTAAATTGTACTGGTGAGTTGGTACGGGTCACTGAAGTTGATTTTTACCCAAAATTCTCGTTTTTTTGCTGTTATCTCCGAAACAATTAACTTGACGAAAAAAATGTTAACGAAAAATTTGTTGGAAATTTAATTTCCTATAAAAAAGGTCCTATCGACCCAATTGCTTAGATTAATATTTCTTGAGATATTGAACTTTAACTTATGAGTAGTATAAAATTTATAAAACATGAAATATTAAATAATAAAAAAAATAAAAAATAAAAAAAGTTCAATATCTCAAGAAGTATTAATCTAAACAATTGGGTCGATAGGACCTTTTTTAAAGGAAATTAAATTTCCAACAAATTTTTCGTTTACATTTTTCTCGTAAAGTTAATTGTTTCCGAGATAACAGCAAAAAAACGAGAATTTTTGGTAAAAATCGACTTCAGTGACCCGTACCCAACTCACCAGTGCAATTTACACTTTCACCGCAAAAGGCACTTCTTTAGATTGTTTTATTCTGAGTAAATCGAAACCAAGAACAATATGATAGCATAAAATGCGGCTGAGTTATAGAAATTTGGAAAAAAAAAAATTCCATTTACGTGTATGTTAGATGGAAAATATTCTCACGCTTTGGGAAAGTACTTAGAATTTCTTTTTCGACATATCCAACAAAATTTCGGGTGGGAACTGAAAAAAAAAAATAGTCGAAAAAAAAAATCGCCCTAATATATATATATATATATATATATATCCCAATTTATCGTTAATAAAAGTAGATACTTTCCTCGCGCTTTCTGTCGAAGCGTGACCCCAAGCACGGGAAGTTCCTGTACCGGGCTAAAAAGAGAAGGAAAATCATCCAAAAAGTATTTCGGCTGGAAGTGTCCCGGCTCGTAAACACGCCCCTGATAACGAATCATATCTCAGCCCCTCTGGAGAAGTACGATGTATATTAATTTTCTCAAATTTCAAATATTTATTTATCCCAAAGATCTATGATACCGTAGATAAAAACACAGATAGATGAGATAGATAGAGTGAGAGAAGATAGTGGAATTGCCATTGGCAAGTCAGTATACGGGCAAAAATTGAATGAAAAATTACAGAAAAATAATTTTCCAAAGAAATGGCTACGAACAATGAGACACGAATGAACATTTATGTTTTGTATTTAAAAAAAAAACAATTATGTTTTTAAAAATTATTCCAAGATTGTTAACATTTTGTTTTCATCGATTGCAATGATTTTACGAAAAATGATTTGAAATTTACCGAAAGATATAAATGAATGAATAATTTCTCCGGAGCAAAATTAAAATTCATCATCTGACGATAAAACGAAAAAAACAATTGTACCAAACTATTCTGTAATATCTGAAGAAAAACAAAATTTTACAGTTTATAATTTCGTGTATTTTATTTATTCGCAATCACTCGATTGTAAAATTATTTTTCATGATTTTTCCATTCGAAAACCCCCCCTGCGAGTTTTGCACTCGCTATCCATGAAAAAAATATTTAAAAAAAATATGTTGAATATAGATCGTTCCTATTGCCTGTGTTGAATTTTTTCTTCGGCGTGTTTACCGCGTTAAAAAAAGAAAATAGCCGCGTCGAAAGATCGTAGAAATGTATGTCCGGGGGAAGGATAGTCGCGCGAGGTCTCTGTGATCGTAAGAAAAAAATAAAAAGAACCGGTAAACGATACAATTGTGATATTTCCAACGATCGTTCTGCACTACGTCGAAAAACTTGCATTGAAAAAAAATGAACGAAAATAATATTAATAATAATAATAATAATAATAGTAATAATAATACAATGTCCCAACAACGTTATGAGATTTTTCTACAATTAGTGGGACGTACCAATGTCGTGTTATCATTTCGTTTTTTTTCTCTCTGTAACGCTACATCCGTATATGTCGTTAAAAACGCGGTCTCATTTGTAACAAAATCCTAATGGGAGAAAGTCGCGACGAAAATCCAACCGCACTCGTCGCTAAACCGCCTTTCCAATCTGCGAGTATTGTACATATACTATATATTATCTATATATATATATATATATATGGTATACGAAATTTTGGCGAAAATTTAGGCGCGATTTATCGTCGTAAAGCCGCCTGACGCTGTAAATAGATACTTTTTATACCTGAGTTTTAAGGCATAATATATTTTTTATCATATAGTATATATATAGTATATATTATATATTATATATATCATCTTCGTTCTTTTTTTGGGGGGGGGGGGGGGAATCCAGGATAATGCATTTCCATTGTAATATCACGCGCACGTTGTTCGCCATTATTTATATTGAATAAAAGTTTCTTTTTCTCCATTTAATCCACGAGTTCCCTTGATGTACGTATGTTTATTTAAATTTTTTTTCCAAAATATAATTTATATCATTCCATTATCATCAACCAATTGTCATCGTGATGGGAGCGTGAAAGTACGGAGTTTCAATGAGAGCTGTTGTACAATGCGTAACCGGATATAAACGAGAGTACTGCCGATCGATCCTCTCAATTATCCCGATTCACTTGTATCAAGTGACTCTTTTCGTATGTCCCTACTCTTCGTACGTTTCGTTCAATGCCACCAATCAATCACGCATCGAGTATGACAAACTTGGCGTTCGATACACTCTTCTAAGCGAATTTGGTAACAGTACTAAAATTGCAATAATAATAGTAATAAAATTGTGAGATATATGCAGGGTATCGCAAAACTAGCACGTCAGAGTGACACGGGCACTAAATTGGCTCCAGACCTATCAGAAAAAAACAAATATGACCTCAGTAAAAGTCTCATGGTTTTCAAGAAAAATTGTCTTTTTTTATTTTCCGGAAAATCGCTACCTGGTACTTGTCTCTCTGCTACCATTGCTATGAAAGTCCAAATCGTAAGCAAATCAAAGTTCAAATTCTCATCAAATCCTAAAGCGGTCGGCAACACAAGCGAAAACAGCGAGATAACAAGAATAGCGATTGTCCGAAAAATGAAGAAAAAAAAACGATTTTTTTTGAAAATTCGCTAGTCTTCATATCTCGCTGTGTTCCTTAACATTTTTTAAGTTTTTTTTTGTTGATAAAATTCGTGAGGGACGCTAACGAGGTATTGACTCTAACAAGGAAAGTACCCGAGGTGTCCCCCTCCGATTTTGTTGAAACTCATGTATGTTATAGAGCATTAAAAACTAAGCGACACGTATTTGTTTTTATCGACGGAAAAACGGTTTCAAGGGGTGAAACCACCCCCTGAATTTGCACAGGTCAAGGAGCGATTTTGCAGTTTCACATACAAGCAGTGCATCGATTTTGATGAAACAAAAATTCAAATGTTTCTTATGCGAAGGAATGAAGAACCCACCAGATAATGAAAAAATACATATATTTTAAAGGGGTTGAAACACCCTTGAACATCTACTTCTTGCACCCTACATTGAAAACTTGCGAATCCATCGGAATGAAAATTATGTTGTTTTATAGCGGAAATAAAATTAAAGTTCACTTGTTTTTATAATTGTGCAAGAAAACAGTTTGGTGGTCCGTACCCTTAAGTATACACATCCATGAGTTTCAACAAAATCGGAGGGGGACACCTCGGGTACTTTCCTTGTAAGTCTACTCGAGACGTTTGAAAACCCCCGTCAAAACCCAACATCGATGAAACGGGAGCCACTTTATAAAGTTTTCGAAAAAGTGGGCAAAAAATGAAATTTTTATTTATTTTTTTCAATGTTTCGATACCCTAATCGATCGGAAATTGTCCGCTGATTACGAATAACACCGAGTTTTTGTCGAAAACTCAAAAAATCAATGAGAAAAACGCGAAAATCGAAAAGAATCACTTTTTAGACGATTTTCAATGAAATTTTGAGTTTCTCAAAGAAATAGCTACTGAATTAGTAATCAGCGAGTCAAAATACATCGATATAGTGTCCTAGAAGAAAATGTAAAAATTAAAAATTTTTTTGCATTTCAGCCAAACAGAAGTGGCTTCAATAAAATCGCTGTAACGTTGCTTCCCGATGGAGTTGAAACCCCATTCTATGCTCATTCTTTTCGTAACCGTTCAACCTTTGAAATGCCGCTTCGTTTATTGAGCTACGATTTTTTTTCGATTTTTCATAGATTTTCAAAGTTGGACTATCGATTTTTGCGAATTTTTCCATACCCCTTCTCATTTTTTTCGCCGATTTTCAACCTACTCTCACGGCTACAATAATTGAGATATCGGGACGATCCAAAATGCATTCTCTAAGTCTCCTCGAGATGTTTTGAAAACGCCCGTCAAAACCCAAAATCGATGAAACGGAACCAAGTTATGACCATTTAAAATTTCGAGATTTTTAGGTTTCCGAAAAGGTGGGCAAAAAATGGAAACATTTTTTTTTTTTTTTTTCAATGTTTCGACACCCTATTCGATCGGAAATTTTCCGCTGATTTCAAATAACACCGAGTTTTTGTAGAAAACTCAAAAAATCAATGGGAAAAACGTGAAAATCGAAAAAATTCCCTTTTTGGAGCCCCGCTCTGTGCAAGAAGTTGCAAGAAATAGATGTTCAAGGGTTTTTCGACCCCTTGAAATAAAGAAAGACGGTGAATCATTAATTTTAGCTTAATAGGGTGTAAGAAGTAGATGTTCAAGGGTGTTTCGATCCCTTAAAATATATATTTTTTTTCATTATCTGGTGGGATCTTTATTCCTTCGCATAAGAAACATTTTAATTTTTGTTTCATCAAAATCGATGCACTGCTTGTATGTGAAACTGCAAAATCGCCCTTTGACCTGTGCAACTTTAGGGGGTGGTTTCACCCCTTAAAACCGTTTTTCCGCCATAAAAAAAAAAATACGTGTCGCTTAGTTTTTAATGCTCTATAACATACATGAGTTTCAACAAAATCGGAGGGGGACACTTCGGGTTCTTTCCTTGTAAGTGGTTCCCCTCTGGGGAGATTCCCCAAAGAGGGAACTTCAAACCTCCAGTTGAGGTAGGGTCAGACCTCGTTTGTTAACAATTGAGCTCTGATTGAGGTCTCTAAATTACAGTTCATATAGCGGAAAAGTTGAAGTTGAGACGAGTACAATTCCTATTGACCACCGCAGGGTTAATCAATCCGTTAATGCAACAAATATTACGATGATCGTAATTGACTTGCAGTTGATGAATTATCCAAAAATTCGAATATAACACATTTTCGTAAATATCGCAACAGCAACAGAAATCAGGTTTAACACAGCCAACTACTTTCAGTACTGATATGAATTTAATGTTATTAATAAACTTATTGTTGAGTGAGATTCAGTAAAGAGCGAGATCGATGATCGAAAGTAGTCGTCCAACACCAATCATTCCGACACAAATTAATAGGATCAGCATTTAAAAAAGAAACGCATTTACTACCATCGAGCCAATGAATATTGAAATGGTAAGGAAATTGTTACTTTGACAATCGTTAACTCGTCGGGTAATTCCACGGGCAAGTCGATTATAGATTTAAAAAAAAAATGTGGTCGGAAAGTATGTTTTCTAATTTGTTATGAATTTCCTTGAGATCAGATTAATACGCGCATGCATGTATATGAGAAAAAAAGCTAATTTAACTTGCGCTAAAATTAATTAGAACAAATCGTAATAAATCTTATTCTGACACGACTTCGAGATTCTTTGCAAATAATGTGCAATAAGGATGATCGTCATTCCTCCATTTTTCTCCATAGATATATGTGAATGTAGATGGACTTTCTAATAATAATAATAATAATAATAATAATAATAATAATAATAATAATAATAATAATAATAATAATAATAATAAGCTCGACAAGTCGACACGTCTCTTATCTCCGCGCCTTGAAAAATTGGTTGTACTACTGCTACTGCTACCATAATTTTCCTCATTAGACTCGTCCACGTCCGGGGAAGCATTGAGAATGGTATGTTGAAAGAAACTTCATTTTTTTCTCATTTCAAACTGAACGTTAATTTTTTTTTTTATTGTGTAACCTTTTTTTTTTTAATAAATTAATCTGCAATCAGTCGTATTCCGAGACTCATTGATGTTTTTTTTTTATCTAAGATATAACGACAATGATATTTTCAATTATTTCCGTCGAGAATTAAGAAACATAGGTCTCGTAATACAGCTGATTGACGAAATTTGTCTGACAACTATTATTTGTTTTTTTTTATTTTGTTTTTAATGCGGGGGGGGTTTTCAACGATGATTGAATCGATGTGTAAGAGTCGTAAAAAAAAAAGGAGTAATGTGCGTCTCTCCGAAAGCGATCGGTTATCGCTGACACGATAGTCGCATTACCATGATCAATGACAAACCAGAGCCCCCGCAAGAGCCCTCATTCTCGTCACAATAGAGATTATTTAGAAAAAAAATTGAATCTCTCTCTCTCTTTCTCTCTCTTTTTATCTCTGTCTCTCTCTCTCTCTCTCTCTCTTTCTCTCTGTCTCTCTCTCGCCTCGTGTGTTCGAGTGTCTAACCCGATGTCACCCGAATCGTGAAAGAGGATTTAAAAACGGTAATACACGAGAGAGAAAACAAAGAATAAATCGAGAATTTTGTACAGTTGGTCCTCTACCCTCAATTCCATCCAATGCCCGACACCACTATTCACAATCCATCAACCCTCCCGATAATTATAACGTCGCTGCAAAGTAGACGAATAAAATTCCAAGCACGGTCAGAAATATCTCCACCAAACGACATTCGACCAGTTTATTTTTTTTAAAATATTTCCATTACCCTTCTCAATTCCCTCCCGCCCCTGAAAACCCAAAAGACCGAATTGCTTTTGTATAGAAATACCAGGATCGTACTAATGTGTCCACAATATTAATGGCAGCCGTATCTTTGTTCTTGTTTGTTCCCGGTCCCGCTCGCTCGGCTATACGTGCTCTGGTTCGTCATTGTTCTGTGTGTACCTACTACTACTACCTTCACGAACGGATTTTCGCTGGGGGTCCATCCACACGTGGCTCGCTCTCTCTCTGTGTGTTCGCCTCCTTCACGTCAATTGGTTCGTAAACGGATATTATTTTTAAAACGAAAAAAAAAAAAAAAAAAAAAAAAACAAAAATAACATTAACACTTGGGTTTCATGTTGATAACGGTGCTTGGTTT
Organism: Oxytorus armatus; assembly: GCA_958009045.1. Classification (NCBI taxonomy): domain Eukaryota; kingdom Metazoa; phylum Arthropoda; class Insecta; order Hymenoptera; family Ichneumonidae; genus Oxytorus; species Oxytorus armatus. Next base: position 9,361,872 of record OY253751.1, on the reverse strand, counting down.
ACTTTATTTTATTTTTTTTCGCTTACGTGATTGGATTTTTCATAAAACGAAATGGAAAAAAAAAAAAATTGCAAAATAACTACGAAAATCTTAATGAAAAATTGACCAACGCCTAACACTTTTCGAAAATCGTCAAATTATTTCCTGAAAAAAATCGTTAAAACCTTTCCGCGAAAATACGTTTTAACGCGAACGAAATAACGTCGATCGAACGAAACGAAAAAAAAAAAAAAACAATTCAAAAAATACAAAGGTCCCCCGTCGGCGATATTAGCGATGCGATTGTCACATCCGTTGCACAGCAGTCTCCTACCCCCGGGAATATGTTACACTTGTGACGTGTGCGGCAAGACTCTGTCGACGAAGTTAACGCTAAAGCGTCACAAGGAGCAACAACACTTTCAGCCGTTAAACAGCGCCCTTTGCGTTCTGTGCAACAAAGTTTTTCGTACGCTAAACAGCCTTAACAATCACAAGAGCATCTATCATCGTAGACAGAAATAGAGGATCCGACGAGAGGGCAAATTTTCCGTTTTAAAAACGGTGATCTCACGCGTCGTCGGAGCCTCGGACGATTCTTAATTGTTATTTTTTCGTTTGGCAAAAGGAACAAGATCACGGACGAATTGTTCGCTACCCTCTCGCGTCCTTCTCGACGGTGTGGTGACGACGTTTTTTTTCTTCTTTCTCACTCCCTCCCCAAAGTTCCAGAACTCGAACGTGTTAGGAGGAACGATTAAAAAGAAGAAGAAAAAGTGCTTCCAAAAAATGTGTAACGATATTACGAAGACACGAGGGAGAGAGAGAGAGGAGAATGATGATGATTTGGGGGTGGCTCGACAGTTTAAGAAAAATTCGATCCAGAAGCTCGAGAAAAATCTCCGCCAAGGGCTTCTTTTTGATTTAATTAATCTTTGGCGGTAGTTGAATCGTCATCGAATCCTTGACGATTCGATCGTCGTGCGTGTCTTTTGCACTTTTTATTCATCTGTTTTTTTTTCTCCCTCCCCCTCGTCCAACGAGAGAGACGCGCCGAGAGAGCACGTGACTGTGACATTTCTAAATTGCATTTTGTCTACTTTTTTGTCTTTCTTTTTTTTTTTTTTTTTTTTTTTTTATTGTAATAAAACGATGTACAGTGTTCGCGATAGTGCGATCTATGAAATAAGAACGAAGTGTTATACGACGTGGCTTCGAAGCCGCGAACGATTAGTTAGGCTCTGTTAAAATGAGGAAGTGAGGGTTACTAAGAAGGAGATGAAAAATTTTAAAGAATGAAAGAAAGAATGAAATGAAAACTTCCAGGTGTCAAAGACGCCATCGTCCAACTAACTTTTAGGAAGATATAAATTAAACAAAAAAATAAAAAAAAAACAAACATTCACACACATTCAAAAGACTGTACGAAACGAAACGAAAAATTAATTGCCTACAAGACTCAACGTTTTTTTTTTTTCAAATGATTAATATTGTTTCGAGAACTTGTTGTGTACAATGAGGAGAGAAAAAAATAATAATTGCAGAGGAAAACATAAATAAATATATATATTGATATATTTAACAAGCGCGAAAATATAACGCGATATAATCGCGAAGCTGCAACGTAGCGTGTGTACATCATTCGAATATCTTGATTCTTTATACTTTTTTTTTTTTCGAAGCAAAACAACTCGGGATAATGATTGATTGTTTTGAAGATATATATTTTCTTCATTTATTTTCTCACTTGTTAACGTTGTCGCTTCGCGTTACATCGAAAAATTCGAGATGCAATGATATAATATATACGGATATGCGGAGTGATTGGTGAAACATACGTGGAAAAAGAGAGGTGGGGGGAAACAAACAGAAAAAAAAAAGAAAAAAAATCATTCGAAATTGACTCTTCATCAATTTTTTATTTTTTTTCTTTTCCATTTTCCTTTGTTTCTCATTACCGACGAAAAAAAAAACTGTTAGCAAACAAACATAAGGAACACATGAACCACGCGGTTGTTATACAAAAAAAAATTGGATCGCCAGTGTAGAAAGAAAAAAGAAGAAAAAAAAACAATTGCCCACGAAAGATCTTTCATCACTCTGCGTACATACACAATTTTTATCTTAGGTATATTCATTCCATTATGAAAGAAAGAAGAAGAAAAAATGCTTTAACGTGGGTACAATATTTCGCGGAGACGTGTTTATATTTCATGAGTTGCGTGCACCGGTGTTTACGTAAAGTACCTTCTAATATTATTAATATTATAGTGGAAAAAAGAACAGGATTGTTCTACTTTAGAAGAAAAGAAAAAAAAACGTTAACGTGTTATCGCGCCGTATGAACGCTGAATGCGCGAATTGTGTTTTTTGTTTCTCGCCCTTTCACGAAAATTCTTCGTGAATTTATATATATATATAAAACGTTCGCGAGTCGTTAACATTTTCTTTTCTTCTCTTTTTTTATTGTTCGTCATCCACCGAAATGCAAAGTGTTCGGTTATGACGAACCTTTTTTTTTTATTACATATCTATTTTTTTTAAACACACGAAGAGAGCGCGCGTTAAGAATTTCCATTATTGTTATTGACAAACTACCCCCGACCCCACGCCCGCCCTCCGGACCCAATAAACCTCGTAATTATACCCAGTTCGCGATTAATGCACACGTGGAAAATCTCCGCGGTAATGCAATTACGCGGAGAAATCTTCAACAACCCAGTTCAACCCGATGAGAAAGAAGGTTTGAGAGGTGGAAGACGAAGATAAAAAACGGTCCATTGATACTGACAGATAAACTCTCATGTCCCGATATATAGTAAATAGCCACATATACATAAATTTAACTGAACTACATACACACAAACACACAGACACTCATACACACACACATATATATATATTTTAGTAGAACTTTCGTAACGAACACGATTTCAGAGCCTCCTTGATTCGTCGTTAGGAAAACATTTCGAAAAACTTTTCAAATATAGACACACAGCCGAATCGCGTTGACGAGTAGCTTATAAAAGTTTGAAAATCAATTTAAAAACGACAAATTTACATATTTTTACGATTTTTGTTTGTTTGTTTTTTTTTGGTTTCTGTCATCATTATTTTTTGTTTTTTTTTCCATGCGTAAATCCAGGAGGCTTTGGAGGGCGAACCGATCGATAAACTTATCGACAGTTTAGGCTCCTGTCATAGCGGCTAATCGTACAATAGCGAAGAAAAAAAAAAACAGGCTGCAATTTCAACAGCCCCGCGAGGAACATAAAAAATAAAAATAAATACATACGGTACATATTATATTTTACAGGAAGCATACCGATACTTGTGCATCAATCTATTGGAATACACGAGACACAAATGTATATATAAATTTATGTATATATAAATTTATATATATATATATATTTATATATATATATATATATATATATATAAATATACAAAAACAACACAAAACACGCGTTCATACATTAATTTATAGTTAGGCTATGATAGATTAATTGTAGGGTATGTTCAATTGAGCGCTCCGACTAGAAAATGATTTTTTTTTTTTTTTTTTTCTTATTCCGAGACTATGCGCACATAATGAGAAAAACGAGAACTTTGTTATTCGAACCCAGTGATACGAGATTTGCGATAATTATGAATTATTAGTTTTTTTTTGTTTTTTTTTTTGCAACAAAAGGCATGGTTACACACGCGGCCAGATTCGCAACAAAAAAAAAAAGAAAAGAAAGTTATGTACTCCTCGGTACGAGCGAGAATGATAGATATACATAAAGAGACGAGTTAATCTGGGACGGTCACTTGGAGCGGAAAATGACGATGAAGAACGAAGCTTTAAATTACGGGGAATAAAAGAGGAATAACGGTTTTATAGTAGTCAAAGGCGCGAAAGAACTGATATTGATAATATTTAAACGTAGATTATCCCCCCCCCTCCGCCCTTCGATACTCGACGCCCCCCCCCCCCCGCCCAAAAAAAATAAACAAATTGACTTGTGACTACTGTAAAAATGGCCAAATACGCGGATATTTGTCACCCCTCCGTGGGCGACGGATTCTATGAGAATAATAAATTATTAATGAAATTAATATAAATTGAGGAATATTTAATTGCATATGATATATATTCGTAGAGATTATTTGATTCATTTTTTTTTTGTTTAATCCTTTATTATTATTTGTGTAATTTTTTTTTGTTCTCGTTTTTTATGATTACGTTACTAATTACACGAATCGTGCGATAAAGCATAATGTAAAAGAGAGGGAAAGAGAGAGAGAGAGAGAGAGAAAGAGAGAAACAAAAACTAATTAACGCCTTTGCGAGATATCGGATTTGCGTCTCGTCGTATACCATTAAATATCTGGAGGCTGAAAGAAGAATAGAGAGATAAAGATAAAGATAGAGACAGAGAGAGAGAGAGAGAGAGAGAAATAGAGAGTTTCTATTGTAGAGTTGTCCCAGTAATGAGAGGGTATAATCGTAGCTTGCTTTTTTATTATTTTTTTTGTGAAAAGACTGAATTTGGTTTTTGTGACTAGCGAAAAAAAAAAAAAATGGCCAAAAAAAAATTGGCCTTTATATTTACAGAAGGGAAAAAAAAGAAAGATTATATCTATATATATATATGTATATATATATATAAATAAAGATATATAAATATTTATATTGGCTGCTGGGGCTCGAATTTTCTTAAAAAATTATTTTAAAAAAGAAAAGAAAATAAAGAATTGAAATCGTACCTGTGACAAAAAATAAATAAAAATAAATCGCGTTAATGGCCACACGCGATAAATCGGTGTCTGACTGATAATTGGACTGATTCGCCCTATTCTTTAATTAGTCGAACATATTAATATTTTTTATTGGACTGATTGAAATATTTGACTGATGTTACCAAAATGTTAGTAAATTGGGGGGGTAATATCCCCAAATGATTAAGTTTAAAGAAGAAGAAGAAGAAGATGAAACAAAAAAAAACAAAATGAAGGGTAACAAAAAGCTTGCAAAAAGGCATTGCGCGTTGTGCAATTTTATACAAAAGAGAGAATTAGAAGAAAGATAGAAAGAAAAAAACTAATGGGGTCTGCAGGAGAAACTCGATGATCGCGACACAAAACCGTTTCTCGAATGTCAGCGTATATAGGTATCAGCGTATGAATAAAGAGAGAGAGAGAGAGAGAGAGAGAGATCAAATCGCGTAATCGATCGCGGTCGTGCGATTATAATTTTTTTTTTTTTTTCGCTCCTTCGTTGCCACCATTCTGTAAGCGTGCCAATAAATGGTCAAGGGTTCATAAAACATACAATACACACACCGACACGTACAGCTTATTTTTTTCCACGTATAATCGAATAAAACACACTATGTAATAGGATTTTTTTTTTTTTTCCATAGATACTATAGTTACAGAAGCAAACGAAAAAGAAAAAAAAACAAGAAATACAGCACATGTTCGTACAATAGCTTAAAATAATACATGGATAGGTCTTATACTTCTTTTTTTTTTAATTATGCTACCGTATTGCGCCTACATGATAAATATATATGTCGCGAAATAACGTCGCGTAAATGCAAAGATCACAGAGAGAGAGAGAGAAAGAGAGCAGAAAATATACATTGGTACCTGCGCGAACGTTTATAGTTTAAATTAAAAATTGACATAAAGCCGATCAAATTTATTGAAATTATATATTCCCCGAATGACTGGTAAGAGAAAGAGGAAGCAAACAAGAATACGAAAAAAACAAAAAAAAAAGTGAATAATAGAAAACGATTACGTACGATAAATCTTAGGGATTTCGATGATAAAACGCACTGAAAATCGCTGCTCGCGCATATTCGAAACGAATGATAATGAAAAATAATGACAAAGACGAGAGAAAGGAAAAAAAGAAACAACAACAACAACACAAACAAAAAAAAAAAGATCGTTACGTTATCTTGCTTACTTATTATTTGTTATCTGCCAAGGTGTTCTGGTTATAGTATATATTTATTGACGACTATTATCATTACCTATTATTATCTATTATTATTATTATTATTATTATTATTATTATTATTATTTTTTAAGCTATGTCAAATGCATTTTAATATATTTTCATTTTTATATAATATGAAATGTACTATTTGGTTTAATAACTTCGTTGTCTTTTCATTTGTTTTTAGATACCTATCGCATCCTCACGAAAAAAACGTTCATTCTCGTTAATATGTACATGTGACTTTTTTTCACAATATCAGACCGAAATGAGATAACCCCTTTTTGTATTTCACATAAAGTGAAACGATTTTTTGAACGATAATATTTTTCCAAGCTGTTTTTCAAAACGGTGGGATTATTGAAAAAAAAATTTAGAACAAGGGAATGACATTTTTTTCATCTACCTTGTTTTAAACTTTTTCTTTCAAACCTGCGATTGAAAAAATAAATGGCTACCGAAAAATTCAAAAATCTTTTCCCTGAATATCGTGTATACAGATTATGTGTCCACCCATATATTGTATAAATTGCATTAAGTCGATAATATATTTTCAGGTTAAAGGTAAGTTTTTTCAATCAAGTAAGACCAATCTCACTGTTGATGTGTTTTGTTTCTACTGTGACGTCAGCCATAAATTCCTAACTACCACAACAACAACAAAAAAATAAACGCCGTTGCGTCGCGCCCCCCCGTCATTGCAATTGCTTCTGATTATTCAGGAGTTCTCTTCACTCCTCGATCTATAACGTCGCGTAAGAGAAAAAAGAAAAACAAAAAACATCGATAAAATGCATTAATTAAATCGTGTCCCGATTCGAGAATGAAGAGGGTCGAACGACATTTCGATAACAGATATATCCATCTGATTCTCCACTCTGTCTCTCTCTTTCTGTCTCTCTCTCTCTCTCTCTTTCTCTCTCCACCCTCTCATTGGCATCATCATCAAATCTTTATATCTCCTAAATCGTATTATATTTCTTTCAATTCTTTTACTCAACATTGTTATATTCTCTGTTCACTGTTCGTCAACGCAATCTCTCGTTAAAAAGAAAAAACAACAAAAAAAAATTGACAACTCGCGTTTAAATTAGCTGCACAGCACCGCGAACTAATCAAACGGGTGGTCAATGTAAAAATTAAATAAAAAAAATAATTTTCACCATAATAACTGAAGATGTGCTCGACAGTAAATGTTCTCAACATTGAAAAATAATTCTAATGATTCGCTGTACACAGCGAATCATTAGAATTATTCGCACATCTATTCTGTACATCTATTACAATAGATGTACAGACTTGTGACAATTGCTGAAAAGATTCATTCCAATTAAGATTTTTCTCCAAAGAAATACTTTACGCATTTGTAATTGTTATTTTTATCAAAAAATCAACAATTTATAGCTGATTTTGTCGAGCACTGAAAAATATTGTAATAAATTGTAAGAATATATTTTATGCCGAATCCTCGATTGGAAAAGGAAGATTTTCCAACGAATAAAACGAAGTATTCGAAAATAACAATTTCACCAATGTTGTAGATTTTTCTATAAAAAAAAACGAACAAACAAAAAAACCAAACAACAAAACGACTAAGTCCTTTAAAAAATTGGTGCAAGTCGAGATATTATCAAACAAAATTGGCTTTTAATCGTTTTGTAACGTCAAAATCACGTGCTGTCGGAACATGCCTCTTTATAAACCCTCAATCGACAAGAACAAGTATGTTGAAATGATTTTTTTAAATATTTTTCTCATTCATCACTGACAATCCGAAAATCTCGGCTCTCCGAATTTATCAATAGCGGAATCAGAGAGAGAGCAAGCAAAAAAAATAAAAATTCGCTGAAAGTTAAAAGAGAATAGCAAAAAAATTACTATCTAGATCGACAAAGTCTCGAGACATCACGCGGTTGCTCTGCAATCTCATTCATTTCCTCATCCCGTAGAACCGTGACCAGCATCAATGTAAAAGAACAAAAAAAAACTGTATATACATATATTTGTTATTTATATATACATGCTGTGTACACAAACATATATATATATATATTTTTTTTTTACAACAATAGGATATATGAAAAGACAAAAAGTAACCGCGCGTGCGCGTCAGACAACCGTGAACGGGGGTTTGTTGGGTGCATATCGTGTTAATACAAAATTCGCGTAATTGCAAACACCCTGAATTAAAAAAAAAAGAAAAAAAAATGGAAACACGATTAAACGTAGCCTCTGAGCTCTCTCGCCGGTTTATATACAAATGCACTCGCGTTATATTTCACTATCGAATTGCATGCTTTAAGTGTCTACCCGAATGCTCAGTGTATATTCCTCGTCGTCTTTTGTTGAGCCCTCGCATATTATATTATTTATATACATCTATATATATATATAAATAACATATATATGTATATAGATACTAAAGTATATGAAAAAATAAATAAATGGCAAGAGTCATGAGTCTTCCTTAACGAGTTATATATAAATGCATATACTACAAGGTATATATCTATATATATATACGTTCATATTATATTTATTTATATATATTTGTAAGAGAAGCTCGGTTTTGCATTGCGTCGTTTTCTCTTTTTCTCTCGATCGATTATACCCCCTTATATTCATAAAAATTTTAATTTTTCTTTCCTCATACATTTCACTCCCGGTTTTTTGTTTCTCCACTTTTTGTTTTTTTTTAAATATTTCTTTACTCCAATCGTTCTCCTCTCATTTTACACCTGCGTGTATAAATATATACGCGCAGATCTTTGTAAACGACGAGTAAATAGAAGAAGAAATATACATATTACAACTACCATACTGTCTGTGGTACACGATGACGTATTCTTTGGTTTTACATTCCCATACCCTGTGCAAAAAAATAACAGCCCTGCGCCAGCCCCGCCGCGCCGGCAAGTCCTCGCTGGTTTCGTCAACCACCCAGTCCTTTTTTTTCTTTCTATACGACGTTCCAGCCATTTCTTTCGCCTGAAGTTTAATGAGATACAAGAAAATGAAAAGAGAAACGGAAAACAAAAAAAAAGGATAGAACCTCGAGAAATTGGATAAAGAGTAATTTTCAAAGAAAAATGAATGGCGCGAGTTCCAGCCGCGTTATTTTTTTCTTTTTTTTTTTGTTCATCCCTCGAGTCACCGTCCAACCACGACCCCCCCCCCCCCCCCCCCCCCGACCGCCGTGCTATTCGACGAAGTAGGGACGCGCGAGATAAGTATTATAAGTTTTTTCTCTTTCTTGTCAAACGTACTCTCCGAGATGCAGATGTACGTATACGACTATTCCTTTTTTTTTTGTCGCGCTCTCTTTTCATCCTTAAGAATCCTACGGCTGAATAAACGAGACCTTTTTTGTTTTTTTTTCCTTTTTTTTTCTTTAAAAGAAACTTTCCTTTAGCGCTTTATTGACTTTTAATTCATCGAGCGAAACGACCGAGCTCTCTTTCATACCCGAGGTTTATAACCGCGCGTTCTACAAGACGCGAGGGTGTTCATTTCTTGCGCGAAAAAAAACACGATTAAACGTATTTTTCCTTACCTCGACGATGAACGAGATCTCTCGTCACTCAATAAAATATATTCGCAAGGGATGATACAAATAGGGAAAAAAAAAGGAAATAAAAAAACTAAAGAAAAACCTCCCCCGAAGAGATCGTGTCGTCGACCCATTCGTATTTTGCTTTTTCAATACATCGTCAAAAAAAAGAAAAGAAAAAAAAATCCATCGTCATTCAATCTTTTCAATCGTCCCATACAATTAAATATATTTCCCGTGTATTGGAAACGAGGGAGAAAAATTGAAAGAACAATTGCGCGAGGGAGGAGAGTTAGGGAATTGCGAGCGAGTAAGGAGAACGAGGATGGCGAGCTAGGAAATAGCGAATAGGGGGGGGACAACGAATGTGAAACAGGAACAGGCGAGGATGTCACACGGCAGAGAGGAAATTATACACTTTTCATTAGCAAAACCAACGATAAACAGAAATTAACAAATTTAAAAAAAATGACTAAACAAGCAAATATTATGTTAGAGAAAAACAAACAAAAAAACAGAAAAAAAAAACGAAAAATGGTCGAAAGAGAGAGAGAGCAAAGGACATTGCGATATGTGCCAGGAAGTTTTTTTGGTGGTAGGGTAAGTGTGGGGTGTTGCATGAGGTGCATTGTTGTGTTTCAGTGCTCGCCTCCATGCCAGGGCTGACATTGAACTCGCTGAACACGCCGTCCGCCAAGAAGCTCTTCACCTGCCAGCTGTGTGGCAAGGTGCTTTGCAGCAAAGCATCGTTGAAACGTCACGTTGCCGACAAGCACGCCGAACGACAGGAGGAATACCGATGCGTCATCTGCGAGCGGGTCTACTGCTCGCGAAACTCCCTGATGACCCATATCTATACCTATCATAAGAGCAGACCTGGCGACATTGACATTAAGTTCTTTTGAAGGTTTAGATAAGGTAGGGCCACGCACACAAAAAATTAAAAAACAACGAAAACAAAAAAAAACAAAAAAACGGTTTTTCTTCTTTATTTTCTTCCATATTCTTTAATTCTATTCGTTTTTTTTTTACTTCAATTTGAATTCTCTCTCTCTCTCTCTCTCTCTCATTTATCACCACAACCCCCCGCCCGCCCGAAGAATTATTATTTTTTCACTCCCTCGTAATATACAATCGATATTTCCTTCCCTTCAGCGCTTTATTATATTTTTTCTCTCTCTCTCTCTCTCTCTCATACTCTCTGTCTCTCATTCTCTAATATCTATCCAAATAGCACTGACGTTTTCCCTTTACTATCTGACTGATTATCGAAACCGTTAATTTTTTTTCTTCTTCTTTTCCCCCCGTATATTCATCCTGCAAGTCCTCGCAGAAATTGCATGAACGACTAACCCGAAATAAATCACCCTCAATACCCTAATCTCGTTCTTTATATATTCTATATCTTCAAGTAGCCAAATCAGCTTCATTTGAGGACGGAAAAAAAAGGAAATTTATTCAAATTGATTAAATTTTGTTTAACTAAACAAAAAAAAATCGTCATTTGAGTTGAATAATATTTGTCAATTTTTCGTTATCGATAAATAGCAGAAATCGAGTCGAACGTATTTTCCTTGACAGCCATGGAAAATTTATCTCAAAACGAATAATTTCATTTTTTTTTTCCCTCCCTTCTTTCATCTCACCTCGAACCACCCTTGTTTTAATCCATCCTCTCGCAACAATTTCAAAAGTTCCTCGGACAAACTTTCACGAATGAAATGCGGAAGGGACTGCGATCTTTGCATCACCCTACTTAGCCTTATTACGTTTTTTTTCATTATTATTATTTATTTTTATTTTTTTTCTTGGTTTTACATCGTAATGCATGCATGGGTTAATTAATCGGAGAAGCTCGCGTTTGTGGAATGGCGGAATGATGATATATATACATATGTATTATTATACTCCAACGAGTACTCTTTCTGGTGCTATACACTATATATATATATATATATATATATATATATATATATATATATATATATATATATAGAAACATGCGTACTAATCGAACACGTCGGGGCGATATGTCGACTCTCTGGATCGTCTAACTCTGCAGTGAATTAAAAATGAAAAAAAAAAGAAAAAAGTAGGCCAATGTGTCGCGCCTGGATACGAGAGTATACTCTCATTAATACCGGAGCAACCGGGTCTGTAGGATAACAGGGTTTATCTTTCCTCATTAAAGAAACAAAAAAATATCACAATAATAATAATAATGATAATAGCAAATAACAATGGGAAAAAAAAAAACAATCGTACTGTTTACGCTTCAGGCTCCCAAATGACTAACCCGAATCCCATTCGCCTCGATTGTGTTTTATATTGTTTAATCCAATTTTTATTATTTCATTATTATTATTATTATTATACTCGTTCTCAGTTGCTTTTGTAATGTCATCATGTGTGAGCTTTTAATGTTCGATGTTGTCTGCATGCTCGTATCTTACTCAAACACTCTTCGTATACTTTCCTCTTTCAGGCTACTCTTTCCGACTACAACAAGCTCGATCTGTGTGTTACGAATAATTCAACAAACCTCACTCGCACAAACTCTCGCTCTTACTAATAATTATCTTACCACTTTTTTCTTTCATTCATCGTGCACGATTCAACAACGCGCTATGCAACATTAGCACATTAAGAAACGAAAAAAAGAAGCATGATCAAAATTTCTCGCTTTTCTTCACCGTCCCTACTGAAATTTCTTGTCTCCCTCTTTGTTTTTACAGTTTACGACTCGACGATATATCGTGTATATATATATACATATATATATATATATATATATTTCGATTGCATGAACCGATGATTCCTGGTTTAAAAATGTTTTCACTTTCGGTGCAGCAACAGTTTTTGAAAAATTGAAAGGGAAAAAAATGTGACATTTCCAATTGCAGTTTTCAATTCAGAGAAATTACCATAAATTGTTTCTCCGTATTTTGGTTTTACTAAAAACGAAAGAGAAACTACTTTTTTTTTATTGAAAGTGCAACATTTTTTTCAATTTTGTCGAAACACGATAATCAAACTTGTCGCGTTAATACGAACTTGAGGAAATTTCAACGATGTAAATCACGTCAATCGAGTCACAGAAATGGTTTGTACAAATTTTCAAAGGATAGACCGAGAGAAAAGATTCTCTTGACTCAAGACATTTTATTTAAATGACATAAACCTCATTTGTATAAAGCAATTTTTTTTTTCGCTCGGTGTACGTGGCGTTAATGAGGGTGGGTCTCAATTCCACAATTTTCATGTAGGATCGATGAAAAAAAAAATGCATAACGATCAATGTACCGAAAAAATAATTATTGCTCCCGATCTCGATGAGCGTAGGCTCATTTTGTTTCTCGAAAGATGTTCCACAAATTTAACCGTCAATATTTGTGACAATATTAATGAAAACACATATCACAACCATTCATTTTGCAATATCTGAAATGACGATATTAAATCATTTTTCTCTCTTAAGATAGTAGTCTGGTAACTTAAGCCGATTTTCATGTCTTTTTTGGAGGGCGTTTTTTTGTAGGAAAATAAAAATGAATCGTTTTGAATATTTAGGATGTTTTTATTTACATATTAAAGATACAAAAAAAATTTTTTTTTTAAATCTAATAGTTTATTATTATTATTATTATTGATCAAAGTTGGCACCTCGAAGTTGGCAGCCCAGGTCCTAACTTTTTTTCTACTGAACCGATTGCTTTCAAATTTTAACAGGCTACTTTACACACTTATTGTCCTCGTCGGAACTACCGAGAAATTTTTTCACCCATAACTTTTTATTTTACAGCCCCTTCTTTGCTAAAGTCCTTTTATTTTAGCAAAGAAGGGGTTATAAAATAAAAAGTTAGGGGTGAAAAAATTTCTCGGTAGTTCCGACGAGAACTATAAGTGTATAGAGTAGCCTGTTAAAATTTGAAAGCAATCGGTTCGATAGAAAAAAAGTTAGGACCCGGGCTGCCAACTTCGAGGTGCCAACTTCGATCAATAATAATAATAAACTATTAAATTTTTTCAAACAAATTTTTTTTTGTATCTTTAATATGTAAATAAAAACATCCTAAATATCCAAAACGATTCATTTTTATTTTCCTACAAAAAAACGCCCTCCAAAAAAGACATGAAAATCGGCTTAAGTTATCAGACTACTACCTTAATCGAGAACCTTAACAACCTTACTTCGTGAATTCATTAAACCATCGATAATGAAGGAAATACATTGTTTTTTTTCACGGCAAATAATTGAAAAGATTTTCGATAATCCACTTTATAAGTTTGACCTGCAATGAGCAAAAAAGATCGTACAATTCTTGACGAAATATTCTCGAACAACATTAACGAATAAATTCCTCATGGATAATTGTCAAAAATTACGTTATCCTCGTGTGCATTGATCGTTATTAATTGATTTTTACCCACATTACGAAGATACTCTTCAATCTGAGATCCAACGTCATTCGCATTGTTCGCGTAGAATTTAAGAAAATTTCTACAATCAGTTTCTCAAATCGTAATAATCGATTGAACGAAGAAAAAAATCGTCAGTGAAGCTTCCTCAAGTATACGGTGGATCAAAATTTCATCTTCAATCTCAAATTCATAAAAAAACAAGTTACTTCATCATACTCTCGAGTTAACACGTTTTTTCTCCGCGAAATGTATTCGTAACAATGTTTCATTCCACACATCGATATTACGACCGGAAATTGTGCTTTATTTCACACAGTGTGCGAACAAAAAAAAATAGTCCCCCAATGTTGATCCACTGTATATCAGTAATCGTCAAAATTACGTTTCAATCTCGTTCAACAATAACGACATTGTCGTAATATTTTCATCGTTATTTTGTCCTCTGACTGATCGTCACGATTGATCGATGAAGAGAAGAAGAAAAAAAACAAAGAAAGAAAAAAAAATCGCGAATATCTTTTGCAGGTACGGGCAATGGGATGCATCCACCGACGACGCCTCCCGCTGCCGTGTACCGGATGCCACCGCCGACCGCTGGCGGTATAAACGAGCCCCAGGAATGTCCCTACTGTCGACGCAGTTTCTCCTGCTACTACTCGCTGAAACGGCACTTTCAGGACAAACACGAGCAATCGAACACTCTGTACGTGTGTGAATTTTGTAATCGTCGTTATAGAACGAAAAATTCATTGACGACCCACAAGAGTCTGCAGCATCGTGGCTCGAGCGGTATGCTCAAGAGGCTACTAAAAACATCGGCAATTAAAAACGTACTTGCCCAGCATTCTCACATACAGCAACAGCCACAATGAAAGTGGCGTTACTGTCGTGGCTTAAGCAGCAACTTTATTGCCAATTTTTACGATCAGTCGCGTCACACAATGCACAATTATCGTCAACAACAACAATAATAATAACAATAATCGAGACACTTTTTTTTTCTTCAACGACGATATAACGTCACAAGGCTCGTTATCCAGCCGCCAATCTAGTTGAAATGAAAATAACCACTGGATAAAAAAAAAAGAGAGAAGAAAAGGAAAACTAAGACTACGGAAATCGACTCGAAATCGGTAAAACTGCACGACCGTTTCGGGAATCGTGAATTAAACGGGTTGCAGGATTGTAAGTGTGAAAGGAGGAGAGAAAGAGAAAAGAGCGAACGAGAATCCGTTCGTTCCCTAAAACATCGCGCATAGTTCGTAAAAAAAAAAAAAAACGCGATTTAATCGGAAATATAACGAATATATTGATAAGACGCGTATAATGCGCACACACACCCCTTCGGCTCGGTCGGCCTGCGTGAAACATCGAAATTGACGTCACCGCGGCGAAGAATTGAAAAAAAAAAGAAGAAACTTTTTTTTTTACTCAATTTTGGTTTTTTTTGTTTTCGTCAAGACTGCGCTAAATCCAAAGAATAATGGAAACTAAATCGACTGAGAAATTTTAAGAGGAAATTTTTTTTTTTTTCGTTTAAATTTTAATTGATAAGCTTAACCAAACGAACAATCGGAAACATTCCATTTGATCTCGGCAGTAAAAAAAAGAGAGAAAATTAGACAAAGAGCGGAAGAGAATTAGGAAAAAAGAGTAATGAAACAAAAAAGAAACAAAGAACCACCACGACCATAGTCGTGAATCGCTCGAAAGGGGTGCGATACTGTTTTTTCTTTCTTTTTTTTTTACCTTAAAATTTTGATAATGCCTCAAGTTATTTGTGAATACTTGCGAGACGTTGTCGGACGTTCGCTCGAGAATTAACAAATGATCGAGCAATTTTAGGTCGTCCAAAAAAATAAAAATAAATAAATACAAATCGTGGTAAAGAAAAACCACGTACATTTATTAACGCAGGCAGACTACGGGGGTTAACGAAAAATAAAAATAAAAATATGTCAATGATATAGTAAGTGGAAGGGCGAGAGGGGAGGGGGGGGGGAGACTTTTAAGAGCGGCGAGAAAGAGAGCGTTTACGCCGACGCTCATGTATTAACGATATAATGTGGCCGTACATATACGTGTATATATATATATATATATCATATATACATATATATATATATATAAATATACACATGTGGATGTTTGTATATATATATATGCCTCACATATCCGGCGTGAGTAAATGTGTATGAACGACGAGCATGTGTTTATAATTCATTAAGTCAAAATGAAATTTGGGAAAATAAAACAGTTATCGTCTTCTTAGGCCTAAGTAATGGGGGTAAAAAAGAAAGAAAAAAAAAACGAAATTCAATTACGAAATCTGATGTGCTCAAACCCAACAAAGTTTCAAGGAAGAAAAAAAAAACACAAAAAAACATAATAATCACGATCGGTTACGACAAGATCATAAGCGCTACATAGGAGGGGAATGAGGGATATGCCGATTCTGCGAACTTGAGACGCGTAAAAGAAGAAGAAGAAGAAGAAAAACGAAGAAACGGTCCATCAAGCGCGCAAAGTACAGACTATATTTTTAACTCTTTAAAGTAATGAAAAAATTAATAAGAAAAAAAAAATGAAAAGAAAAAAAACACGATATTTTGAACTGTGTAAATAGATATATTATATTCGTAAAGATACGCTGATGACGACGATATTATCCTCGATCAGAATTTTATAAGAATCCACTTTGGCAAAGAAGGAGAAGAAAAAATGGGGAAAAAAAAAAGTTTAAACGCGACTTCATAATTTTCTAACGTAGATAAAAGGAGAAAGTAAAGGACAAAAGAGAAGAAAAAAGAGTAAATTCATTCGTCGACGAAAAGATGAAACGAAGAGGAAAACAACAAAAAAAACAACAAAAAAAAAATACATTTCACGACAGCTATATTTCTATTTTTCGGTCATCGTCGTGCATTGGCGTTTTTTTTCAAGGGACAGGGAGGGATGGGGCCTCTAATCCCGTCGGACGTTCTGTCTGCAATTAATTTGGCGAGCTGGACGGTGGAACAAAAAAATACTGACGGATCGGAACAAATATATATATACATTCATATATATTTCCCCCTTTGTTCGATTATTTTCGTTTCTCTATTTTTTTTAAATTCTTCTGTTATTGGCGAGTGTGCAATAAAAAGCGCGAAGACGATCGTTCGAGATCCGAACGATGAGATTTGCTATCCTTGATCAATTCGATCTTGAGCGTTGATTAATTTTTTTTTTTTTTGCTTTTTCTTCTCAATTTTCACAACTCGAAACGATCGAATTTTCGCGAAAGTTAGAAAATCATGACGATATATCCGAGCAGCTCGTTCTTATATTTCTCGTGTTGCATTAGTGTTTTTTTTCTTTCGTTTTTTTCTCATTCCCAACAAGATCCCCCACATAATCGTGAGATCAGATTACGAAAATCCGTTCGCAGTTTACCATCACGCGTGCCTTCCACTATCCTGCTCTCCAATCGTACGATCGTACTGATAAAAAAAGATGTACAAGGTAAAGAGAAGGAAAAAAAAAAAACAAACAAAATTCGACCCTAAAAAGTGTATCATTGAACGCAACGTATTCAGGTCTTAAACTCAGTGTAGAAATGAAGAGAAGAAGAAAATCGATGTTTTATTCGTAAGCTACGAAAGAGGGAGGGGTGGGTGGGTGGGTAGGGAAGCCATTTTAACTAACGAGCAAGTACAAATTATTAAGAGAAACAAAAAAAAAAAACAAGAAGTAACAAGTACATGTATCTTAGATTTCGTAGTAGGCGAAGAAGAAGAAGAGGAAGAGACAGAGACAGGGAGAGAGAAAGTGAGGAAAGGGAAATTAACAAGGGTCTTTTATCGTCAGTTACACGATAAAGTATGAGAGAAAGGTTTTCCGACGTATCCTCTAATAACGAAGTATACCATAAAAAAAGAAGAAGAAAAAAAAACAAAAATTATAAGAATTATACGATTTTAGAATTAGGCGTCTTCCCGGAGTTGTTTCTTCGCTTTGCGGAAGTGCAAATATTTGTGTCAAAAGGGACTTTATCAAGGTCATATGTAAATTGTAAGTGCAGCAAAAAAAAAAGAAGAAGTAAAAAACGAAAGAAAGAATGAAAGAAGAAAAATTCTATATTCTTTCGACGCGTTGGGCCAACATAATGTGGATAACTGACTGATTATAAAGGCGAAGAAGAAAGAAAAAAAGAGAGAAGAAATTGAGCGTGTTCTCGGGTTATTTATTTACAAGACGAAATAAATAAATAATAAAGGGGTAAAGAAAAATTAATTTTTCGGTCCTTTGATCATACGAACGGAAGATATATATATATATGTATATACATATTCATATATATATATATATGTATATATCGGTGGTGAAATTGAACCTAGTCATTTTCGGAAACTTCTGTAATTCTGTGATAAGAGTGGCAATGAAAATTTTTTGCGAGAAAAAAACAAAAAATCAGCGAGTAAGAATGCGCCAAGCGTTATTCCACATTATGTTAAACGACGCCAAAAAAAAAACACTGTCCCAAAAGAAAGGAACGATGTGGGGAAAAAAATTTTTTGATTAACGATATTGGGAAATTCTGTGATGTTCTTCAGTTGGTATACTAGACGCAAAATTGCGAATGTTGTTCAAAGAAAAAAAAAAAAAAAACAAAGAAAACGTATACGGGAATGAAAAAAAAATACATGAATGTTTGGTGTTGTGAGAGTAGTTCATAATGCCGCGGGTACGAAAACCTTTCATCGTGATTTTAGTGACTCGAGTGACCGTACGATCGTTCGGCAGTTGATCAAATCGAAACGTGAAAAAAACATTTTTTTCTCCAAATTCGTAAGTAATCCTGTGGAATCTCGCACGTTACGCGGTCAAACGTGCCGAATCAGTATTAAATACGTACGTTCGAGCGATTTTATTTTTTAGCTGGATCGAGGAGTACAAAAATAAATAAAAAAAAAAGGGCACGAGCACAAAATTAACGAAAATTTGTCGCGATACCAAAGTAGAACAAAAAAAAATTCAATTTTTTTTTTTTTTTTTTTCGTCCCTTATTCGAGTTTAGTTAAATCTGTTAGTTTGCTTGTAATTTTTTTTTGTTTTGTTTTTTTTTTTTTTTTTTTTCAACGCCTATCCTCGATCAGAACGGAATCAACGTTTTCGGCATGATCAGCTGTCGCGATTACTCGCGTGGGAAACAGGTATACAGATTTCATTGACATATCTTTCCAGAGTGAGCACTACTTCGACATCTGTTCACGCTTTTTTTTTTTTTTTTAATCCGAACGAGGTCACGAAGTTGAAAAAAGAGAGAAAGTTCGTTCTAATGTGCCAACTTGTTCGAAAAAAAAAAAAAAAGAAACCACGGATTAAAGAGAAATAGGTACTTTGCCATCTGTCCAAGAAATGTAGCGACGAAAAAATAAGATAACAATTAACGATTTAGCATTTTTAAGCGGGCGGAGAGAAATATTAACGAGGGAAAAAAATAAAATAAAAATTACGCACTTTACGAATTTCAATGCATGGATTTTTTTTTTTTTCCAATCTTATACACTGTACTAAAGTCTAAGAAGGGGGTGGGGTTGGGGGGACAAATATTTTTAACTATCTATTTTTATTTGCACCTTTGTATATCATAACGTGTACATATATATAGAATAGAAATATCGGTAAGGGATATAAAAAAGAGAGAGAGATAGAGAGAAAGGGGGAAACGGAAAAACGAGTATAGAAAGAGATGGCGAAATCGTGAGAGCCATTTTGTTCATAATTGATTGATAAAATAATACGCGCAAGTCCTTTCGATATTTAATGATCTGCGACAGTCCATTTTTTTTGTATTTTTTTTTTTTTCGCTTCTCATTGGGTAAAGTCTCGAATTTTGTCGAAAAAAATTTACCGGGAATCAGGGATAATTTTGTTGTCATTTTTTGTGCACACAATTTTGGGATGAAACTATTAGATGACTGACAATGTCCGATGAATTTCTTCCAAGTATAAACCTAACCGACTAGTTAGTACGAATTTTCTACTTCCAACAATTTTCCTTCCACGATTGATGCACGATGTTTAAATGGATTAACGGGAGGGGGGAGGGGGTGGTTATGGGGGGTGGTGGGACGAGGGGTTGGAGGGACTAGGGTACTCGCAGTGAGTTTCGATTAATTGGAATTTTTGAGTATACGACGATACGGACGTGAGCTCAATTTTATTTTTTCATAGGCGCTGTGACGTAATACTTTGATACGTTGAATTATTATTGAATGTACTTTCGCGAAGGCTGATTTTTATATAATTACGGGAAAAAATGAAAAAAAAAATTTGTTCGCTTAAATTAAAATTAAACGTCAGTGTAATTTAAGAAGAATCGAATTAACGATAACTTGTTTTTCCACGTTCGTTATTATTTTTATTTTTTTCTTCTTTCCTTCTTTCGTTCTTGACTGGGGAACGTATATCGACTGATTAGACTGTTTTTTTCTTTGTTTTGATTGGTTTTAAAGTTTTCTTGTTCATGTGATATTGTTTTACCAAAGAATATTGGAAAATCGTTGAAACCTTCTCGTAATCACCTCGGTCAATCATTGCAAATTGTTCCGAAAAAAAAAAAGAAAAAAAAACCCTCTACATATCTCGATGGTACATAACGGATTAATTTGGCCGAACGACCAAACAGCGTGAACCTCGAGAACGTTGCGGTTCTTTTCATTATTGAATACGTCGGAGTTTTATGGGAAAAAAAAAAATTAACGAATAATTTTGTTGTTCAAAAAGTAAAAGACGAAAAAGAAACGGAAACGAAACAAGCTACGTCAGGGGGGTCAGATGGGGACAAGCTGAAGAGATGCAAAGCGAGAGGAGAAGAAGAAAAGAAGTGAACGAGGGGGGTTGGGGGAAAAAAGTCTTCGAAATGAAAAAGTTTAGGGATGTAATTTACGTGAAATTGTGGCGAAATTGTCGAACATAGAAGAAAGACTACTTAGATTTATTTTTATTATGTCTTCAAAAAGACTTTAAATATAATATTTATATTGTGCCATAATTAATATTAACGAACCTTAAGTATAAATTAATTGTTACGGAAGGTTTTTAAATTTATTGGAAGGGAAAATTGCAAAAAAAAAAGAAAAAAAACAAACAAAGAAAATGAAAAACAGAGCGAAACAAAATATCACCGCTATCCATCGATAACGAGTCGTAATGGTAATTTTGAAGCCGAAGAAGAAGAAATTGCATAAAAAGAAGAAAAAAAATTGCAAAATTTTACGTAGATATCGAACTTTCACCGTAACGAGAAAACATTAGGATTTTAAGTGGTCGATTGTTGCCATCGTAATGACCCAATCTCGAAAGAAATAACAATTACAAAGCAACAGCAACAAATCGATATAGAAAATTCTGCAACGACAGGTGTCATGAGAGTTGTGCGCGTAATGTAACGAAAAAGAAGGAGAAACAAAAATAAAAATTGTTATATTTTATTTTTCCAAAACATTTTGTGAAAATAATTGGACCAAAGTACGTTTTTTTCGCAAGCTTTTCGCATCGCTTAGCCGATAAGTAAATGTTTACAACGGTGCGTGTGTGTCGATATCCAACATTAAAATGGATTTGTGTCGAAAATTTTTTTTTTCGTAAAATCTTTTCTCATGTACGATTCGTTTCACCGACCCCATTTATATACGATTAATTATGGCAAAACAAAAAAAAGAAAGAAAAATAAATGACGATTTTGTGCTTCGTTATAAGGCATCGTACCGAAAATTGTGCTATGTTCGTCATTTCTACTGGGAAATCATCGAGGGGGGCAGAGGAAAAAAATCAATTTAACAAAAAAAATATATATATAAATCACCGTGCAAAATGTTGTATGTCAGGCGCAATTGAGTGAAGTAGTTTAAGTTTTCTTTTCGATGTTTAAGCGAAGACTAACGCCGAGAAAACAGGATTTTGAAAGTTAGAAGCAGAAGAAAAAAAGAGCAAGAAATGTTTCATAAGATTGAATTTTTTACTTAAATTCAATACGTTTGATCGAAAACTTGATTTGAATTAAATCAAATAGATGAAACGAAATATTTTTCTTTAATTCAATGAAAAGAATAAATAAAAAAATTCATTTAAATCGAATAAATCCATTTTTCTCGGTGCCTACTGACCGAAGATCGAAGAAATAACGTATGCTTCGAGCCAGTGGAAAAATAAATAACTTCTGCTCGTCCACTTGCGGTAATTATACGAGAGAGAGAGAGAGAAAAAAAAAAAAGCAAAAGGACAAATTTCAGTTCTCACATTTATCGCGACCTTTTTTTTTCTCCTTTTAATTATTATTGTACTATATTATATTAACTTTTAATGTCCACCCACGTCATATCATCGTTTCTCTTATTTTGCGTACAATCGCAAAATCTCTCTGTTTTATATAACACGCATACATATATATATAACTGTCTGTTATACCCCTCAGTCTGTATAATATCAATTTATTTTACCGTTTAATCGAGACTTCAAATCACCTTTTTTTTTATAATCTTTCTCTTTTTGTTTTTCCATTCCTTTTGCTGTTTATTTCTAACGATCTTTTCGATCGCACGATTATATATATATCGGTGTACGAAGAAGCTCTTACGTACGTGTGAATAATACATTTGTTTTTTTTTTTCAATGGCAATACCGATGTATTGTAAGCACGTTTGTTTCTTCGCGATTATTGAAAGAAAGAAAAAAAACTGAAAAAACGGAAAAAAAAAAAAAGCTGAGGAAGAACGTTTCAATGTGAAATTAGTCTATCCATGTACGATATGAAGAACGTGACGTTGACGCGTTATGTTATTTTTTATGTACATACGTATACATATCTATACATACATATTACACGATGTAGGCATATTCCTTATGGTATATCCTTCCTTCTTGGTTCATTTTTTTTATTACTAATATTATTATTATTATTATTATCATTATTATTATAATATTCATACTATAGTAAGTCAGTTCTCAAAGTGATTGTTGAAATATGTTTATGAGAACTTGTCGATTACTTATTATCATTATTATTGGTATATTATCATGCTATTATATTATATTGCAATTATTATTGATGTTTACGTTTGTTTTTTTTCTTTTTTTTCAAAATTCATTCAACGTAACGCCGTAAATTGGGCGAAACAAAAAAAAAACAAAAAGCCACGCATTTTTGTAACGTCCTCT
This sequence comes from Oxytorus armatus, assembly GCA_958009045.1. NCBI lineage: Eukaryota > Metazoa > Arthropoda > Insecta > Hymenoptera > Ichneumonidae > Oxytorus > Oxytorus armatus. The sequence continues at coordinate 9,338,719 of OY253751.1, read as the reverse complement.
CGTTTTACGAGCGATTGATTCGCGCGTACATATCGGCGCGTTTATATATACATATATACGGTATATATAAATCGCACATTCAGTGGTGTATAAGCTCTTGATGTATCTACGTGAGCGGGGCGGGGGTCGGGGGGCGGGGGGGATATTTGTGAATATTAGGTATACAGTGAACGGATAAAAAAAATAAATAAATAAATAAAAGGAATAGATATTCTTACTCGATATAATTTTTGTTATCATCCATTGTAAACACGAATTGCGGGAAAATTTATTCCAACCATGTAAACGAAATAATAGGGTTTGTAAATTAGTCCGTAAACAAAATTGTCGAATACGATTAATCGTATATAATAATTCGCGTGACAGGCAAAAAAAACAGAGAGGGAGAGAGAGAGAGAGAGAGAGATGAAGAAAAGAAGAAATATTTAAGGTTTGTCGCACCAACATGTACTTTTTGGTAACCTCACGCGAAAGAGAATACAATACAATTTAGTACTAATACTAGCTCATCCCTCCTTGCGAGTCCTTGTTTTTTTTTTTTTTTTTCATTTTTCAAGAGCGCAACTGTTAACCGTCTCGATCGAAACGAAAAAAAAAAAAACAAAAAAAAATAATAAAAATAAGGATTAAAAAAAAGAAAAGAAGCACACACACAAAAAAAAATCTGTGGTAATAGTAATGCACAACGAGATCGTTCGATCTTCCCGTGAACATTGCGATCCGACTAATGATAAAAAAAAAAATGTTTTAAATTAAAAAAAAAAGAGAAATAAAGTAACAAAGTGCAACACGCTGCCTTGCTGAACAGTACAAGTACAAAACGAATACAAATACATAAAAAGAAAATAAAAAACACGTCTTCGACTTAAAGAAAAAAAAAAGAAAAAATTTCTGGTAGTTAAGGAATTCTCAAAAAAAAAAAGAAGAAAATAAATGAAAAAAAAACAAGAAATAAACTTTTAATGCTAAGATGTATGAAAAAAAAGGAAAAAAAAGAAAAATAAACAAATGAAACGAAAGAATCTTCTATTCGGTAGTAACGACACTGGTCGTAAAAAGCATGGAAGAGCGAGTTACGTCACAAATACCTCAATTGCCGAGACCTCAGATATTTATTTTATTTTTCACCGGTCCCACCATTCGTACACGCGCGATTACGTGACAATTTACGTGTTTTTTTTCTCTCTTTTTCTTTTCGTTTCGAAATTAATTTCCCCGAGTCGTTAAGTCAGTAGAAACAATAAAAAAACATCATCAAAATCTATACTGCCAACATTTACGAAAGGCATTTTTCTTTTTTCTATTCTCATTCAACTAAAACGATATGCTGCTGTCTTTTGCGTGTGTGCGTGTGTGAGTGCGTGCGATCGTGCGAAATATCAATAGATCGTAATTTCGCGTTGTGAAATCTGAGGCTCGGGAATAACAGATTCTCATTCTAATCTACAATAGTCTATTGTACTTACGTCTTCTACATTATCAATATATATATATGTATATATATATATATATATATATTAGCGTGAAAATAATACCAACAGGAAAAAAAAACCCTTTGGCTGAAAATGTTTGGCTCAACGAAGAAACAGGCTACACCGTATACTCGCGTGTTTCTGAACTTGAAAAATCTTCTGACGCGTGTAATATATTTCATGCGTACGCCATATCATTATATTTGGCAGAATTTACTCATGTATTTATATTTTAAAAAATGGGCACAAACGCGTCAAGAAGAAGAAGAAAATAATCGTTTCTTCATGGCGATTGTCATTTTTATTCAAACATATCGAAAAATTTGAATTTGTATTGTTTCGTTATAATCCATTCATTTTGCTCGTGTCAGACCTCTTTTCACGTACAATTTTTATTATTTTGTTGATTTTTTTTTTTTTTTTTTTATCCCATTTTCGCGAGAAATATTTGCTCGTAAAAGCAGATCGCCGCTTATTCTCTTATTTCTTGCAATTGATCGAGTGAAAATCCACCATTCACGACTGTATCGACGCTTTTATATATATATATACATGTGTATATATATATACACATATTATTCTTTTTTTTTTTTCATTGCACTTCCGGTTTCGATTGAGAGAAATAAAATAGAAATATATTAAAAAAAAAAATAAAAAAAAGAAAAACAATGTCATATCGTAATAAACGACGAAACTTATGGGTAATGAAGCATTCCAAGTAACAAAGAATGAGACCGGAATAAATATGATTTCATGACCTACCCCCGACGAAACTGTGCAGACACAATTTTAAAGAGAAAATAAAGGAACGAAGCAAAAATAAATAATAAATTAAATAAAAAAGGAGAAAATTTTTAATTGCGCAGGGCGGATATGCATCTTTGTGCGATAACGAAACTGAGGTAAGGAAATGGTTACGATGATTGAGCGGAGATTATTATGATAAACGACGATCGGAATGATCGACATTATAAATCTCAAGCGCGCGCATCCCCCCACATCTTTAGACTATTAATATATTAATTATAAGATATTATAATAATAATATATATAAATATAATTATATATTATCAAATAAGTGTTTATTCGCATTTTTAACACGATAAGGAATTATTATTATAAAAATTCAATAATAGTTGTTGGTGTAATATTATGAAATAAATCTTTAATTATAGCAGACGAACACGAGGCTCAACCGTTGATGGATTATTTTTATTCATTTTTTTTTTCAAAGAATTTCTAACGGTTTTTTTCACCCCGCCCCTCCCCCTCATTGAAGAGGTTTCAGGATTTTTTAAATTTGAAAATATTGACTTTGAAGAATAGTAACGTCAAAAAGATATTAAGCGAAGATGTTCAAAATATTTTGTCAGATGTGGGGAAAATATTTGTTTTTTTTTCCGCTGGGGAAATCGCCGGTCTTGCGATAGGATGTATTGCATTAAAAAATCACATATTTTACGTCTTTAATTTTTCATGGAAAATTGGCGTTTCGCTCTGCTTTCAGGAAGATTGAGAACAGAAGGAAATTCAGTGTGTGTGTGGTGTTTTATTAATTGAGCGCGGAAACAGCTAATCCGCAAAAAGACACCTAAAAATCGAACGAGTGACCACTTGCGTTCTAGTTACTAATTTTTATACTAAATCGTAGTTTATATCTTGTCGATAATGACTACGTAAGTATTTTTCTTAGAAGGAAAGTACCCGAGGTGTCCCCCTCCGATTTTGTTGAAGCTCATGTATATTATAGAGCATTAAAAACTAAACGACACGATTTTTTTTTATCGGCGGAAAAACGGATTCAAGGTGTGAAACCATCCCCTAAAGTTGCACAGGTCAAAGGGCGATTTTGCAGATTCACATACAAGCAGTGCATCGATTTTGATGAAACAAAAATTAAAATGTTTCTTATGCGGAAGAATAAAGAACCCACCAAATATTGAAAAAAATATATATATTAAGGGGTTGAAACACCATTGAACATCTACTTTTTGCTTGAAAACTTGCAAATCGGTCGGAATGAAAATTATGGTGTTTTATAGCGGAAATAAAATTAAAGTTCACTTATTTTTGTATTTGTGCAAGAAGACAGTTTTAAGGGAGTAAGCTACCTCTATTTGAGTTTTTACATTCCACTTGTCCCCTTGTCATTCCGAATGTATTCGCCGATACGCACTCTTCTCATTAAGCTAAAATTCATAATACGAGGCCCGTAATAATACGGGCCTCGTATACCGTTTTTTTCAATTTTAAGGGATTGAAACACCCTTGAATATCTACTTCTTGCAGCCTACATTGAAAACTTGCGAATCGATTGGAATGAAAATGATGCTGTTTTATAGCGGAAATAAAATGAAAGTTCACTTATTTTTGTATTTGTGCAAGAAAACAGTTTTAAGGGAGTAAGCTACCCGTATTTGAGTTTTTACATTCCAGTTATCTCCTTGTCATTCCAAATGTGTTTGCCAATACAAACTCTTCTCATTATGCTACAATTAATGATTCACCGTTTTTTTTACCACCCTTTCTAGCCCGTTTTTTAATAGATATTCAAAAGTTTCCGACCCACTGCCAAGAAATTCAATGATGGTACGACTCTCGTGTTTATCTCAACACGAAAGTCGTACCATAAGTCCGATCGTAATCGTAAATTTATCTGAACACGAAAATCATACCATCATACAATTTCTTAGCATTGGTTCAGAGACTTTTGAATATCTATTAAGAAAAGCGCTAGAAAGGGTGGTCCGTACCCTTAAGTATAAACATCCATGAGTTTCAACAAAATCGGAGGCGGACACCTCGGGTACTTTCCTTGTAATTCTACTCGAGACGTTTTGAAAACCCCCGTCAAAACCCAAAATCGATGAAACGGGAGCCAATTTATAAGCATTTGAAATTTTGAGATTTTTAGGTTTCCGAAAGGGTAAGCAAAAAATTAAAAAATGTTTTTTTTTCCTTTTTTTCAATGTTTCAATACCCTATTCGATCGGAAATTTTCCGCTGATTTCAAATAACACCGAGTTTTTGTCGAAAACTCAAAAAATCAATGTGAAAAAGGCGAAAAACGAAAAAATATCACTTTTTGGAGCCCCGCTCTGTGCAAGAAGTTGCAATAAGTAAATGTTCAAGGGTCTTTCGTCCCCTTAAAATAAAGAAAGACGGGGAATCATTAATTTCAGCTTAATGAGAAAAGTGCGTATCGGCAAACACATTTGGAATGACAAGGAGACAACTGAAATGTAAAAACTCAGGTAGGGGTAGCTTGCTCCCTTAAAACTGTTTTCTTGTAGAAATACAAAAAAGCGTGAACTTTAATTTTATTCCCGCTATAAACCAGCATAATTTTCATTCCGATCGATTTGTAAGTTAACAAGGAAAGTACACCTCGGGTACTTTCCTTGTTAGAGATACGAAACGATACCAAAAAAATGTTATTAACAATTGTTTTTCAGAACCGTCATTTCGTTTTGAAATCCAGCATTTTTCCTTCATTTAAGATGAAAAAAAAACTTTGCATAGTAATGAAATCTCAGATCCGTAGTTTCCAAATGATTTTTTCAAAAATATTGGTTTATTTTATAAAATTCATGCTTTTACACAATATCTCTGAAATTAGGATCCGCAGATGTCATTATTATAATTTTGACTCAGGTTGTTGATAGAAAAAAAAAGGGAAGAAAAATACTGAGTACAAAAAAAAATGATGGTTCCAAAGAGCAATTATTTATCACAATATTTTATATTGTTCTCCGACTTCAACGCAAAAACCACAATAATACGTTTTTATCAGTAGCACATAAATTATCATTGAGATAAAAAAAAATAGCAAATAGAACGGCAATGGTCGTTGGATAGAACGGAAATATGAGAGATCTGCAGAAGTGCGAGAGGGACGGTTAAGTGACTTTCACGGTAGAGCGAGAAAGAGGCATACAAAGAATGTGTTTCACAAATTGTCTAACCGTGAATCATCATCGCGGATACACCGGATGTGACATAGATCAGCATTATTACTACAGATGCCATCTCGCGGCTACACAGCGTGCTAAGAGAACGTACGTTTACGAGTAACTGTCGTCTCAGAACAACTGTTTGTCGCAAGTAGTTTCTAAAAAATGTAAACCTGTCGTATCGACTGCCGGTCTATCAGTTAATAACCGTGAGTCGGTAAGAGTGAATTCTCATGGACAGTGAGCAACAGCAGCCGTTTTTAGTAACTTATTAAAATTTATTAGTAAGGTACTAAAAAAAAATGATGCTTTTTGCTTCCTCATAGAGGTGAGGTTTGTAATGATGCACAAAAAATTATTTCGATTTTCATTTCTCAAAAGTACTGGATTAAGAGGTGTATCCAAATTTGGCAACAAATTTTCAACAATGAGATATCACTTTTGAAAACTTCTCTATACACACGCAACATATGCAGCAGAAAATTCAAGAAGTTCAATCAACGGTGTTTAAGACAGTCATAGAAGACAATTTATGGAAAATACTAAATTCCTCAATGTATTGAACTTTCCAATGAACAGTTTAAAGTTTCAAATTACTGATGATGATGAAATTTCTATGCATGAGTCGAATGACGGATTGTTTTCCTTTCTCTTGTTCCGATCAACTCGATCTATTTGAATCTCATTCCACTAAACGTTCATTTCAACTTTCGATTTTTGTAATCACAACGAGACTTCACTGAATGGATTCAATTTCTTAATTCATGAAGACAGAAAAATTCATATACTTATTTTCTTCAAGGATTATATTTTAATGTATCACATGACAATTCTCACAGTTTTCTAGGATTTTTTATCCCCTTCAAAGTTGTTCCCGAGTTACTTGGCCTTTTAAACATCTGCTCTCTCAGGTTTCTTGACCTGGTCTGTGTAAAAGTTTGGTAAGTAAGCTCATTGCAACATTCCTGTTCTTAGCCCTTTGTCTACGAGAAGGTAGTAAGTTTACCTGACTTCAAAACGCTGCTGAACCTGCGGAGCATTGTTTTGCGACATAACAACATTGCGTATAAAAAAAGCTAAAACCTAGATGTCTGCTGAACGAAGCTCACCGCAACGTCTCACTTCTTAGCTCTTTGTCTACCAGAAGATAGTAAGTATATGCGACCTGGAAACACTTGCAAAGGCTCAAAGCGTTGTTTTAACGATAACATTTTGTATAAAAAAACTATATAACCCAGATTTCTACTGAACTACCTTCAAGTTCCTTTGGAAACAAATAATTTATGTCCGCCAAACGCAGACTCCCAATTCCCAAGTCTACAAAGTATCAACGAGACAACAAATCTTTTTTTATACTCTACTGTATTTTAGTTAGTGTTGCAATTTAGTTTCCTTTTTTTGTTACGCAAGTGAATCGAAATTTGAAATAATATCAATAATGAAAGAGAATTTTGTATTTTGTTGTTTTTAACGAGTTTTTGAGATATTTTATTTGGCTGAATGTTGGTAATGAAGAAAAATCATTATAGAAAAACGATAATTATCTGCGCGATACGTTTTTCACCGAACACCATGCTCATTATCTAATTGTGCATTATTATCGCACTAACGAAACGGCTGAGGGGGCAAAAAACAAAATCAAAGAAAACTCATTATGACAAACATTCTCGTGGCAGCTGATCGCCGAAAAGTGTGTGGAGAGGGAAAATGTGTGCCTTGTTGGCGAGTTTTTATGGAGAGATAAACAGAAGTTGGGTGGAATATTTGCTAGAGGTTAATTAGGGATCTAAATAACCGTTCGAAAAATTGACTGCTAGAAAATTTTTTTCAAAACCGCCCAAATATCTACCGCGTTTAACCAATAATATTATTGAAGTTTTTTGACTGGGCGATCGTCAAAAAACAGAATTGTCAGAAAAGGCTTCTTTTCAATCAATTTTCGAATACAAAATGGCGTCGATGACACTACAAACAAAGCGCCTACGCTTTATCGTGCCGCGTTCGAAAATTGCGAAAGAAAAAAAAGATTTTTTTTTTGGAAAGTTACACGATAAACACGAGATCGAGGAAATATGTAAATTCGATCGTACGACAAATAGACATGAGCGGATAATATTGAAGGCAAACATTGATAAATACAAAAATTAGCACGCACCTTTTAGTGCCGCGCTGGAGGTCCTGTCCCGAAGGGAGATCAGTAACAATTACAGGATCGTTCAATGATAATTTGGCTTCAAATCAAACAGCTACGACGTTCTGCGTTGTTACACGGCATGAATTGTGCATCGGGAGGTGGTGAGGAATTCTGATCGGAAACACAAAGGAAATGAGGTCGTGCGGAAAGTGTTTCATACAGAGCCGCCATCTTGCGTTGGTGCCAATTTTTTTTTCTTTCGCGGCTTGATTAAATCGACATTTGTTCGGCATTGTTGGAAAAAAATAATGAATTACCGCTTTAGATCCGTGTAGGCTAACGATGCCTTGGTTTTATTCATCGATACATGTTGTTGATAAGTCGTCACTTCGTTCCTTCCGCCACTGAATAACAAAAACACTGGCGTTCACGCCGAACGCTACGCAGAGAATGACGGGTAATGGCGCGCCAGCGACAACAAACCGTCGAAGACCGAGCCCGAACGGAGGGGGAAGCGCATGCGCATTCCGCTTCGTCATATGACGCGTATGACGTCTGTAGATTTTTGTAGATTTTTCGTTACTCGTATGATATTACTGTAAACGCAGAAAACTGGTCTACCGGTGGAAAACTGACATACCGTCAGAGCCGCTGGTGCGCGCGGGGCCGTGGGGGGTTTTATGTGTGTTCTCTTTACTCAGTCAATAATGCAAAATTCTACGAAGATTCCTCGGGATTTCCGAAACAGAACGGCGTAATGCCTTTCTAATAACACAATACTTTTTATTAAAACAAAATTATCAATAAAATTGCCAGTGATATAAATATTAGCGTATAAAAATGGCTACGGCTTACATCAAGGATGACCAAGGTACGTTTATGTCTAAGATGTATTTTCGCAATAATTTTTTGACAATTTTACCGGATTAGTTATAACCTCAATGATGTAAACAATTCGACGTTACTGGAGCGTGTGAAAAAACGATAATCTCTTTATCGGACACTAGATGAGCTATCATTGAACTTTCATTTTTCTCATGGACTTTATCGTTATAAAGTAATTAATGGTTGTTCAAAAATGAATTTTTTATCGGTAGCAAAAATACGTTAACAACGAAAATCCAATAGATATCCATAAGGCTCCAAGTTTTTAAATTAGACACATATTTTACATATGTTCTAAATTTTTTGCCAGTATTATTGCAACGAGTCAAAATTAAAACACGCAAAGCGTCTTGAGAAATCGGAAGCACATTTATATCGAGCTATAAAATCCTGTGCCCTTTTATATTTCTTTTCACATAGACAACAATGAGCTCAAGAAAAAAAACAATGTTAACTAAAAGTATTGAGAAAGTTTGTGAATTTATAAAATCAGATTTTGGAAACAAAAAATTGAAAATACCCTTTCGAAAGCACAGTATATTATCATCTCATCTAATAATCTATAATTTACATTATTATTAGCGTCTTTACATTGCACTGTGCATATTCTTCTGAATAGAACAATATGCGGATCACAGTGTTTCTTGCAATTTTTCTTCTATTCCAGGCGGAACTTTTATACCGGCTAGTCAACGTCCCGACGGTACTTGGCGAAAGCCGCGCAGAGTAAAAGACGGATATGTCCCGCAGGAGGAGGTTCCTCTGTATGTATATAAAAAAAACTATAAAAATTGTAAGAATATGAAAAAAATTGTGTGTCTGCTACGTTTGCCAAAGTTTAGCCAAGATATTTTATTCTTAGAACGTTTTGCATTGCAGTTATGAGAGTTTGGGAAAGCAATTTTTAAAGAACAAACCTACTCATCCACCCGGCGTATCCGCCGAATACATGGCAGCTCAGAAAGCAAAGAAAGATGGGCAGACATTGAAAACAACGATACCGGGTATGCCGGTACAGAATGATTCAAAGAAAAAGAAAAAGAAGAGCAAGAGCAAAAATGGCAATTCGTTGGCCGAGGATATGGCGAAAACAACGATTTCCGAGCCTGTTGTTACGAGTAAAACGAAAAATTTATCGCATCCAACGAAATCACAGCCAGCGGTTTCGTGCAGACAGGACACGTCACATCTGAGCGACAGCATGAAAAGGCTAAAGAATTTGAGAAAAAAATTTCGTGAGATCGAATTACTCGAGCAGAAGATTAAGGAAGGTGTGATAAAGAATCCGGAGCTGGAAATGCTCGAAAAAGTATCGAGAAGGAAGGAAGTTGAGGAGGAAATAAAAATGTTGGAGTCGAATCAATGATCGTGACTTGACGCAATTCGTTTTTTGATAAAAGCTTGAGATTATGCCACTATTTTTACTTTTGTTTTGTTTTGTTTTTTTTTTCATCGAACAAACTTTGACTGCATCTTTCGTGGGCATTATTTTGTTTGTTTTGTTTCAAGTTCGCGACCCCATACAATTTCGTACGATAAAAATCTTACTTTACTATGCATGTATAAACACGAATGATTAATATCTGAAATTGTACATTTAGACGTGATAAAGTATCGAGTCGAAAGAAAAAAAATATATATATATGAATCAATGTGTTTTTTTATAGTGATTTTTTTAACGTGGGATATACGGAAATATACGAGAGAAAGAAACATTTGAAAGTCTCTGACTCATTTATTGATATAGCACAGCTGATTTCCCGAGATCAACGATTCTTTGTCTACAATTCTTTGAGCAATCGACGTATATTTATTAATTTTTTTTCCTATTCTATTTGTGACGAATAAAGAATAACAATTCCTACAAATGATCGGGTGCTGTTGTGTAAAACTCTACGTTGTAATATTGCTGTGCGTTGCCGCCATTATACCGGCTGCGATAATTCTCATTTATAACCCGCAACTATTGGGAATAAACAGCGAGAATAAAGAACCTGACAAGGATACAATTGCCAGAGGTAAGAATTATTTATTCGATTGACTCCGTAAATTGCATGGATATGAACATTTAACGATTGTTGTTACTCCGTTTTGCGTCACAGAGATTGAAAAACTGCAAGAGTAAAAATGGTGACACGTGTCAATGTTTTTTTCCGCGATCAAATCCACCAAGCAGTTGTACGAACAACGGGATTTTTGAAGCTCCTACAGACGATGTTTAGAACATTTTAATTTTGTAATAATATTTGTCAATAAATAAGAAAAGTATCTAAAAACAAAAAATAATGATGCGCTGTGTATAAGCAGCTGGGAGACATCCTTTTTTGCTTCTAAATCCCAATAGTCCATCACAAATTAAGTTATATATAACTGTTCGTTACAAATTACAATTGTAATGACTCTTGAAATTTACAACCGTAAAGTCTCTTAGAAATTATAGTTATAATGTCCCTTGGAACTTACAATTGTAAAGTCCTTAAAAATTATATCTGTAAAGACCTTTAAAAATTATAATTGCAATGTCCCTGAGAAATGACAATTGTAATATCCCTAAGAAATCAAAGTTGAAATCCCCCCTTAAAAATTGTAACGTCTCTTCAAAATTATCCGATTTTCTTACTTATCGACTGAAACTCATGAAATGCCTACTCTCTATAGGTTTCTCCGCCGAACTAAAAACTAATCTCGTCATTATTCACGATTTACCGTTTTTCTCCCAAAATATGGTTTTCACATTTATCGACGCGACGCCTTTGCATGTTGAATTATTTCTAAAAAAAAAAAAAGTTTCGTTAGGTTTAATAACTGAAGTCAGTAGTCAGTATCCTCGAACAATTTTCGGTCGACTGTCAAACCACGAATTGCCTCGATTTCCGTTTTTCTTAGAGACGAAAACGAACAGTTTTTCTTTTGCCCGTTATTTCCCGCATCGACAGTTTTTATACAAGTTGGACGAATAAAATTTGTATCGTTGAGATTCGGATATTGTATGTTTGAAAAAAAAAAGCATATAACCTTTACCAACGAGTTTGTTATTTGGAGCATTTTGAAAATCTAATTCGTTTTAAACAGCGAAGGTGTTTATTTGCTCTGTACAATGTTGGCGTGAATTATGACTTTGATCTGTGAATTGTGCTCCAAAATCTTTTAGCCGGATAATACATAATTCATCGTAGAGTTTTTGTTGTCGGCAGTTGCTTTGTGAAAAAGCTGCAAAAACAAAAATGAGTTACCACAGAGGCGGTGGCAGTAAGCCAAAAGGCTTTGGCTTCACTGCCTTTCAAATGTCCGGTACAAAACGTACTGGTGCCAATATACCACCTCCGAATACCACAAATTCTATGCTCAGTAAACAGGGCTATCACACCATGAATTCAATAACGGAGAATGCTTTGTCCGCTTGCTGGGGCGTTCCGAAGAAACGGAGTAAAACCGAAGAGGAGTAAGTATGAAATTTTTGAATTTTTATTAGTGACGTACACAAAGGTAGGTAAAAAAAAGTTTGTTTTTAGTTACTCAATGATGTATAGAGACTATCCACAAAAAGTTAATGTTTTGAATATGTTTCACAAATAAATTCTTTCAGTCTTGACGATATTCTGCTTGCGCAATTTTTTTTTCTGCAGTATATTCAATAAAAAATGTAAACAAAGCTTCCTTCTGGACGAAGTAAAATTGTGAAAAAAATTTTCAAACGCAATAATTCTAGTCTGGCAAAGGAAACTTGATTTTTTTGAATATTTCATAATTTTTGATTCTTTAATGATTCGACATTAAACAGACGATGACAAATTTCTACAAAAAAAATTGTGTGCACTTTTAGATACCGGCTTCTGCAATTTAATTTAAAAAAAAACTACATTTTTCATAAAACTTATTTTGAAAATGTTCTGCAATTTAATTAAAAAAAAAACTACATTTTTCATAAAACTTATTTTGAAAATGTTGTTACCGGTTTATTGATAAATTTTCAACACTATTATTGTTGAAACTTAATGTTCTTGCAGTGAAAAAAAAAAAGAGTCAATTGTATTATACCAGTATCAGTGCCATATTACTATGAGTATCTATGAGATCCCTGGAAAAAGTAAAACGTATATTAATATTTAGAATATTCTATAAAATATAAGAGTCGCAGTTTCATCAGAAACAAAATTTCAATTACTGGATATTGAGACATCGCTCTCGATGTAGATATTGTAATCTCGAATAATTTTAACTCAGATATTTTGAGGATGACGAGGAGGCTCAAACCTCTACTCTGGAATACATACCTGCGCCAGGATCGCCCACATTTGATCTGATGAAGAAGAACGATAAGAAACAAGACAGTGACAGCGAGGAAGATCCATTGGATGCTTTTATGGCTGGCATAGATGCAGAAGTTAAGAAGAACACCAGCGTACCTCAGCACGCTGAAGAAATTCGCAAGGAAGAGAAACCCAAAGGTTTTAGGGCTGACATCGATGGCGAGGATGACGAGGAGAGTTATTACAGGTAACTCTACATGGTTACTTACCATCTGTATACGGCATATCAGTATTTTTTTTTTTTAAATATTAACTTCCCGTAATTTCGTACGTACACCCTCTTAAAGATTTACGATAATGTATGTTACAAAATTTGAGGAAAATTAGAAAAAAGTGCCATCGCCTATTAATTCCATATTTAAAAAATTGACTTTTAAGAAAATGCATAAGATAAAATGCTTCACCACTGCTTTATCAATATCTTTTCAGTAATATCATTTATTTTTGTTTTTAAGGAATATTTATCGTATTTTTATTTTCACGGAATATTTATCTCATTGCTATGAGCTTGAAATTCCCATCGAATTTAACATGTGTTTGCAACTGCATGTACGTGCAACATCCTTAAAACTCATTATCGTGCGAACAAAAGAGCACGATATTTTCCGAGCGATATACGAAATTGCTTCTCCCGTCGTTCGTAGATTATCCAGATTTTCAAATCTGTTTACTGATCACGCAAGGTACATGGAGGAGAATCCTACAGCGGGATTGCAGCAGGAGGAGTCCGATCAGGAGATTGACTACGATGACGATGGAAATCCAATAGCTCCGCCGAAGAAAAAGGATATAGATCCATTGCCACCTATAGATCACAGCGAGATACAGTACGAGTCGTTTGAGAAAAATTTTTACAACGTTCACGAGGAAATATCGAGTCTCGATAGAGAACAGGTCGAAGAATTACGACAGACACTCGGTATCAAGGTATCGGGTGCGTCTGTGCCAAATCCAATCACGAGTTTCGGACACTTTGGTTTCGACGACGCGCTGATAAAGTCGATACGAAAGAACGAATACACGCAACCAACGCCCATACAATCACAGGCCGTACCGGCAGCTCTTAGCGGTCGTGATTTGATCGGTATCGCGAAAACGGGTAGCGGTAAAACGGCAGCTTTTATATGGCCAATGTTGGTTCACATTATGGATCAGAAGGAGTTGAAACCGGGCGACGGACCGATTGGATTGATTCTAGCCCCAACAAGAGAATTGTCCCAGCAGGTAAATATTGATAATGAAGAGAATGAAAAATTGAATTATAACGGTATTTCGGTTATTTTTAATCGACAGATCTATCAAGAGGCAAAGAAATTCGGCAAGGTGTACAACATTCAAGTTTGCTGCTGTTACGGTGGTGGCAGCAAGTGGGAACAGAGCAAAGCACTTGAGGGTGGGGCGGAAATTGTTGTAGCTACGCCCGGACGTATGATAGATCTCGTCAAGATGAAAGCGACGAATCTCAGTAGAGTCACGTTTTTGATACTCGACGAGGCCGACAGAATGTTCGACATGGGTTTTGGTAAGTATTTTTTTTTACGCTCCGTTCAATATTCGAATTTCTATCTTTTTTTTTTAATTATTTCTACAAAGACAACGCGTTTTCTCAGCAGGATCAACGATAATTATGTTAATTTGTCTTTTTAGAGCCTCAAGTACGATCGATATGCAATCACGTACGGCCGGATCGTCAAACGCTTCTGTTCAGCGCGACGTTCAAAAAACGAGTGGAGAAATTGGCGAGAGATATATTGACGGATCCCGTAAGAATCGTGCACGGTGACGTGGGCGAGGCAAACACGGACGTGACGCAAAACGTTGTGATGTTTCATAGTAATCCAGTTGGAAAGTGGTCGTGGCTGTTGCACAATATTGTCGAATATCTAAGCGCTGGTAGTCTATTGATATTCGTGACGAAGAAGGTAATTGAACATTGGGACGATCGACAAAAACGATAAAACCCCACGCGATCATCAATGTTTCATTAATGTTGAACGTCGTCTCGTTCGTGCAGCTGAACGCGGAGGAATTGGCGAATAATCTAAAACTCAAGGAATTCGATGTTATGCTGTTGCACGGTGATATGGATCAAACGGAGAGAAATAAAGTTATAACGGCTTTTAAACGAAAAGAAGTCAGTATACTCGTCGCCACTGATGTAGCAGGTAAATTTTCTCGTCTCAGATCAATTAGTCCGAGCTTTAACGATCATCGAAGACAATTTTTTGAAACAGAGAACTCTCGGTTCGTTGAAGAATTCATGTGATTTTTTTCCTCGACTATTGCTCTACAGAGAAAATATTTATTCTTAAACAACATTAATGAAGTTCGTTTACCCTGTGACACTTTTTTTCATGAAATGTCCCTTCGACACTTCGCCAAAACATTTTCGACGATTTATCCTAGGAATTTTTTCAATTTTTTTTTTACTTCCTGTCAATTTTCAGCACGCGGTCTCGATATTCCTCACATAAGAACAGTCGTTAATTACGACGTAGCGCGAGATATAGATACGCACACTCATCGAATCGGTAGAACCGGCCGTGCGGGTGAAAAGGGCACGGCGTATACCATCGTTACCGAGAAGGACAAGGAATTTGCCGGTCATTTGGTGAGAAATCTCGAAGGTGCCAATCAGGACGTACCGAAGGGATTGATGGATTTGGCGATGCAGAGTGCGTGGTTCAGAAAATCAAGATTCAAGGGGGGCAAAGGCAAGAGCCTGAATATCGGTGGCGCGGGACTTGGATTTAGGGGACGAAATGAAGTGCCAGCGATTCAGGTAATCCCGGTTATATTTTCCTTTTTTTCGTTTCATTAAACATCCAATTTTCTTTTTGATTTAAAATGAGTTTTATCGCAATTTATCAACGACCGAAAGATCGGTGGACCTTCTTCGCAACCGCCCAAGGACATAAGCGAGGTTGTTAAGAAATTGGAAAGACAGGGACCCGGGAGTGATCGTTTGTCGGCCATGAAAGCAGCATTCAGAAGCCAATATAGTTCTCAGGTAAGTTTGCGATATTCGTAATGAATTATTTTCCATTAAAGTTAATTAGCGTGTACGATCGAATCTCACGTACGCACAGACAATTTTCACGAAACGAAATAATACAATATTATGCGCAAAATGCATTATGACTTTCGAAACTGATTCACCGTTTTTTTTTTTTTAGTTTCGTGCATCGTCCGATCACACGTGGGAACAAACGATCCAACCACCATCGGTGATAATGCCTCCGCCGCCGGTACCCGGTGCGAATCAATCGTCGGAAGAGCCAACCGAGATTTCCGAGAGTCAGAGCTCCGATTCCGGGAGCTCGGACAAGAGCGAACGTAAGAGAGTGAGAAAGAGCAGATGGGAGTGATCGAGTGGACCAAATGTGAAACAATAATCGTACATGTGACCTTGAACGCATCGATAATTTCGCGATCGATCTGTTTTATATCGTAATAAAACTTATATTTACTAGCATGTAAATATCTCTTGTTCGCAGATTCTTCAAATTAATCCTCGTTACGTCGTCCGATATTCTTTATTTTTTTCATACTTAATTTTAACATGCACCGTACAGTTGGTTTTTTATTTTCGTCTCTCGCACCGTATTTCTCGTAGTTTTCGGAAATATCAATAACTTATTAACATAAATACTACGTTTTGCCATTAATCGTAATACATATTGGGGGGAGGGATGTAAACTCGTGACTCGGCGATATAACGGACTCGCCGATGAGAAAACAAATTAGATTCTTCAAATTGAGGAACTCGAGGATCGCGCTGCGACATCTGGCGACGATTTTTAGCATCAAGACATGGCCCGTGGATCTAGAAGAGTCTATATCTATAGATATCTCTCGAGTAGCCATTTTGTTTTCGTTAAGACGCCATTTCGTGACATGAGCGCGTATCACTTGAATTCCGAACGATTTTAGCGTGTATTATTTGAATTCTCAATGAGTCTATCGGCGTTTCTCGTCAATTTTCTTTACCCTTCAATCATCACGCCAGGTGCAGCGCTAGTGGTAGCGACTAAGTTCGTTCAACGACGCAAATTGTTTAGTCATATGGTTTACTGTACAACAAATTTCGATCGATTTTCTTTTGCGTTATGTCGTAAACCGTTGAGGTTAAATTGACGCACACGTATCGCTCACCGTCTACAATACACCTAGCGGTGACCATGGGAAAGTGTTTGAACGTTAACAAAAAAAATTACTCAATCGTGAAAATAATGCGCGCAAAAATTCGATCAGAATCAAGGTTTTCCGCGTTTAGCTCTGAATTTCAATTAAAAAAAAAAAAACAGAAACGATAGTAAATCTCGTTGCCATGCAATTATGCGCGATAAATCGATGAAGTGGTCGGTGTCGCGTGTTTCTAGTAACAAAACATAACGAAGGAGAACAGCATCCAGTAATTAGTCGGCTAAAGTTTTTTTTTCCTCTCTCTTTTTTCGTTCATCCATTAGCGAACGGGACATTATAATTGATGCACGATCGTCGGAAACTCAACGGAATATGCATATTATGAATAATTTTGCATTATTCGATCGACTCTTACAGATTGTTATCGAGATGAATTTTTCTTGAATGAAAAAAACAAATGTACTGCTGTACAAAAGTCATATTGACGATGAATTTTTTGTGTTTTCCGTTCCAATGGATGTTAAACATTAGCATACCATTTAGGGCACCGCTGTTCAACCAAATTGCGCCATGCTCTTGCTTGATAATTGTAACCATCGACTTTGAAGAAAAAAAAAGAAGAAAAATACATTTTTTTTTGTTTATTTTAAAATCGCAAATTGCAACGGTCCTTCAATCGAAACGCGATTATACCCCGAGTATAGATAGATGTAATTATGAGATTACGCCCTCGCGAATCGGTGGTAACAGTCCCGAATCGGTGATGCCGTAAATTGGCATTAAAAAAAAAAACAACAACAACACATAGACGACATGCGAGACTCAATTAATTCCACTCGTCGTGTAACCGGATAATTGCGTGTGTAGAACGTACGTATCGAATGATCATAAATAATCTTGCGAATCGAGCGACATTGTGTGATAGTTGTTGCTTCCCGTGAATTATGTCCTCAAGAACGGGTTCTCGGTGACGCGTCATCTCATAATCGAACATGTAATATTTATATATATTAGGGCGATTTTTTTTTTCGACTATTTTTTTTTTTCAGTCCCCACCCGAAATTTTGTTGGATATGTCGAAAAAGAAATTCCCTGAAAGTTACAGCCCTTAATATTAATTCTAAGTACTTTCCCAAAGCGTGAGAAGATTTTCCATCTAAAATATACGTAAATCGAATTTTTTTTTTTTTCAAATTTCTATAACTCAGCCGCATTTTATGCTATCATATTGTTCTTGGCTTTGACTTACCCAGAATAAAACAATCTAAAAAAGTGCCTCTTGCGGCGAAAGTGTAAATTGCACTGGTGAGTTGGTACGGGTCACTGAAGTTGATTTTTACCCAAAATTCTCGTTTTTTTGCTGTTATCTCCGAAACGAATAACTTTACGAAAAAAATGTAATCGAAAAATTTGTTGGAAATTTAATTTCCTATAAAAAAGGTCCTATCGACCCAATTGCTTAGATTAATATTTCTTGAGATATTGAACTTTTTTAATTTTTTTTTTATCATGTAATATTTCATATTTTATAAATTTTATACTACTCATAAGTTAAAGTTCAATATCTCAAGAAATATTAATCTAAGCAATTGGGTCGATAGGACCTTTTTTGTAGGAAATTAAATTTCCAACAAATTTTTCATAAAAATTTTTTTTCGTAAAGTTAATTGTTTCGGCGATAACAGCAAAAAAACGAGAATTTTGGGTAAAAATCAACTTCAGTGACCCGTACCAACTCACCAGTACAATTTACACTTTCACCGCAAAAGGCACTTTCTTAGATTGTTTTATTCTGAGTAAATCGAAACCAAGAACAATATGATAGCATAAAATGCGGCTGAGTTATAGAAATTTGAAAAAAAAAAAATTCGATTTACGTGTATTTTAGATGGAAAATCTTCTCACGCTCTGGGAAAGTACTTAGAATTAATATTAAGGGCTGTAACTTTCAGGGAATTTCTTTTTTGACATATCCAACAAAATTTCGGGTGGGGACTGAAAAAAAAGTCGAAAAAAAAATCGCACTGATACACAGCCATATACACATCCCATATATATATGGATTATTTCAAGTCAAACTGACTGATCGAATACATCGTCGTCTCGGATCTCATTCATTATCGGGTACAACGTTTCACCAAGTTTGGGCCACAATCGTGAGTCTCCTTTTTCCAAGTGAACGACGATACCCTCGTAAATACCTTGAGTGATCTCATTCATTATTTTTTTCTACTTTTTCCTTCTATAACGAACTCGAATTTATAAAAAAAAAGATCAACCATCCATTCATGTGGTGTTCTTTTCAATACCATTGGATTTTTTTTCTCCAATAAAAGTTGTCGATATAATTCCTCTTTGTCTAAGATGACAATATTATTAAAAATAATGTAACAAATCCGAGAGATGGTCAGCACGAATTCGGGCATGAAATGACCCATTTATATGTATTTATAGATTTTTCTTTAGCAAAAAGCTTCTCACCGATCTCGCTTTCTCGATTGCTTATAATATCACGAAGAAAAAAAAAACTAACGCTACATAACGCTCGTCGCTCGCATATTCACCTCGCAATTTACTCATAACGTGATTCACGTCTACGATCATATCTCTTAAAAGGCGATACGACCGTGAAAAAAACACGAATTGCGCGTTAATAACACGGAACCATTTTTCAATCGTCAAATTATAATTTCGAACGTTCGACTTCATTCGCAACAAATATTCGATCCACACTTCCGTTTCGACGATGTTTCGTATATATTCGCAAAGGATAAAACCGGTAGTGTCGTCGCCTCGTCAAAACATTAATGAGACAATGGGTGTGGCCTTAGCCATGTGATTCGTGAAAAATAACGTCATCATCACCACAATCAACTTTTACGAAGAATTTACGATCGCGTCCTCGGGTACCGGTTTGAAAAAAAAATACAAGAAAAAAAAACCAATCTTTGTCCCGAAAAAGGAGATTAAATCAAGGATAACGTACGAGGCGATTGAATCTCAATCAGCGCTGGAATAACCGTCTCCCCATTACTTACGCACTCACTCCATACTTATTCCATACATTATTTGATATTAATAACGTTTTTTTTTTCCAATACTCAACCTTATTTTTACTTAAAAATTGCGTATTGCAAATCCCAAACGAACGATCGTTGATGATATTTCTACGATTATTAACGAGTTAAAAAAAAATGTATCAGGAGCATAAAACTTTGAAAAAACACAATAAAATTGCACTTACAATTTTTTATACAGCGATCTGATTTTTTTTTATAATGCCAGAAAAACATTTCGAACAATCGCTTTTTTGGGATTTACGATGGGATGTTTGTGTTTTTTTGGTTGTTTTTTTCCGGAAAATGAAACAATGTTTTTTCCGACTGTTAACTGTAGTGTTAACTGTGCCTTTAAAGATTTTACAAAAAATGTGAAAAATAAAATTAATGTGTAATAGGAAAAGTAATGGTCCATCCTTTTACATATTACATCGATTTTCATGAAATTTTTTTTTATATTCTTGTAGAAACACCCTTTTCTCTATGTTTAATAAAATATTTCGACATTTTATTATCAAAGGCAGGGTAGATAAAAAGATAATATCAACTGATGGGCTAAGACGAAAAAAAAAAAATAGTGTGTACGAAATTAATGAGAGGATCGTTAGTCCGCGCTAAATGAGACAAACCCTCTCTTTCGAAATCGTCATTGTAGTTGCCTCACGTGTGTACAACGAAATTCCATTAGACTACATCTAACATCTACGCAAAAAAAGAAAATAACGCCGTTGAATAACAAAAGTCGCGAGCTCGCCGCTATCGTTACACAGTGCCAATCGTCCAACGAGTGCATCGTTTGTGCTCAGTCTTAGTTTGATAAATTTATCCAGATCCAGGAGATAATTGAGAAGATCCTTTTCGTACAGTCGATTCTTCGGTAAATTCTCGTTTTGCGTCAATTACGGCATCGTCAAATGGACTACCACACAGTGTACTGAATAATAAGAAATTCAAAATTCTCATCTCGTAAAGATGTCGAAAATGTACTCGCAACTTCCGTCTCTAGTACTCATCAAACAATTTCGCATCTTTACGATATTTGTCAAAGCGTTACTAAACGAATAAATTCCGTGTGGGTTCCAAAAAAAAAAAAAAAAAAAAAACCAAAATTTCACCACCAGACGGACGAGTATCGTCTGACTTTCCCAAAAACGAGGTTGTACGAAAGAAAAATCGATATGGATCGTTAAAAAAAATCGTTTCTCAAGAGTCACCGTACTGTGGCATTGCCGGACTGCTCTTTCTTCTGGTTTTCTCCAGATTTTGTCCGCTACACAATAGATTCATGCTAATCTTTCTCGTTGCCCCGTTAACACTCTGTTTACCATTAAATTTTTCCATAGCACGCGTGTAAGAACCGGTACAAACTTTTCCCCATACTCTTCTCTCCTCCGCGGTCATCGGTGTTGCCGATTTCGTTTTACCGGAATCGGCGGCGCGATTCTCCAGCGAAACGGCTTTTTGTATATCGGCGCGCGTCACGTCCCAAGCTTGGGAGCCTCTTTTCGACAATGTTTTATTGACATCGGCCTTCTCAAGCGACGTGCTTGAGCCTCGTGTACCGTCAACGTCCTCCCACGACATACCAATGTCCGATTGAACGCTCGACGGCGTTGGACAACTGCTGTCGCTCGACAATGACGACGATCTAACGAATGACGGTGGTACGTTCAATTTAACTTGTTCGTTGTCACGAGGAGCGACACAAGTGTCGGGTGGCTCGCTCTTGGCACGATTCACCAAAGATTCACCGCCATTGTTGTTGTTAGTGTCGTTGTCGTTATTCATATTGTCATTCAGTATTATCTTCGTTATTGACGTGCGTTTTCGTAATTTTTCCAAATTCTCCCTCGACGTTTTTTGCGTACCGTCAATCTTCTGCAATATGTCACGTAGATTAACCGTACTGTCGGATCTCTGTTCCGTCGGATCTTCCAATTTTCTCGATATTCGCGAAAATCTTTTAGCCTGATTATGTTTTTCCTCGCTTCTCGCGCACGTCACATCGGTAAATATGTAATTTGGCAAACGTTCCTTCTGACGATAATTACGCGCGGCCGCTGTTTCCTCATTCTCCAATGTCTCGTCCTTGTGTAAATCCTGAACGAGCGAATTTGACTTCGCCACGTTCACGCACTGTTTGTATTTTTCATCGATTCGCGTGTCAAGACCGTCGCGCGTTTCCAGCACATCGGCAAATTTCGAATCTTCGCAAATCGGCCAAACGGAATTTATCTCGTCGTTCGAAAATACGCTCACGACGATATCCCGTGATTCCTCGTTGTTGTCGTTTTTTCCGGTATTCACGTCGATCGGTGTATCAACGACGTACGAATCGTCGTCGGCGGTTGCCTCCTCGTTACCCGAATCATTCTCAAAATCCTTCAGCACAGCCTCGTTCTTCTCGTTTCTCTTTCTCAGCTCTTCCCAATTTTTTCGCGGCTTGTAACTCGTTTTACGTCTGACAACGCCGCGCTCGGTGATATTGATATCGGGTATAAATAGTCTAAGGGCTTTCGGACCAGTTGGAAATGTCACCTCGTTAACTCGTTTCTCCGTCATTATAGCCTCGAGGCTTGTTTTCGACGCGACCTCCTGATGTTTGTTAAACGCCGATACCAATTGCGCCACCGTATATTTCGGCTCGTCATTCTCCGACTCGGAATGCTCGTCCTTATCGTCGGAATTACCGGAATTATTCGAGTGACTTGATATATCGGAATGTTGACGTTTCGATGGTTGTTTAACGGACAAACGATTGCGATCCAATTGTGTCTCGTCGGAATCTTCCGTCAGTGTGTCGGACTCGAGGGATTGTAGAGAATCAAAATTTTCTTCGGACACGGATTTTGAACTCTTCGGCTGTCGCATTAACGAACTTTCCCGACAATCCTCGTTGTCACGTGGCGGAGTCAATTTTGCTTTTGAAGAAAAATCATCGAGAGTCTCGTTTCTCTTGTCATCTATTTTTTCAAAAGAATCGACGATTTCCAGATTTTTCAGATTTTCAATGATTCCACGTTGTTGCAAATCATTATTGATTTCTCGTGAATTTTCATCGAAGCTAAGTCTCTCCGCACGAGCATCGTGATTCGTTATTTCATCCTCCCGTTGTTCGACTCTCGTCGAACAAACGGAAAGTTTGTCGTCGTTCTCGCTGTCCAAATGTTGTTCGATCGACGCGTTCGAGCAACTCGACGAGACAATTTCGTTGCTAATTTTCTTGAATATCGGCAATATATCCTCGGTAACAGCGCGCTGATCCTTCTTTCGTCGTTTTTTCTTTCTCAGACACTCGAGACTACGATAAATATCGAGTACACCCTGCGACTTCGAGAGACAACGTAGACCGTACAATTTCTCTTGCGAACGACTGCCGAACAGCGGATTCATCATGTCGTCCTTCTGCAATGTAGTTTTACCAGTCTGCGACAAACAAGCCTGCGATTGAATTTGATTCAAGCTTCTCATACGCGATAATAAACCTCGTCTAGTGACGTGATTCAAATTAGCCTGCGAACGACTCTGCGCTTGACTCAAAAGACCCTGCGTCTGTTCTTTGTTCAACAAATACTTTTGACTCGTCGCCAGACTCGCCTGACTCGTTGTCAGGCTCGTTCGCGACGAATTCAAACTTGTACGCGAATCGGCCGGACTCATGTAACAATCGATGCTTGTTAGGCTCGATCGGCTTCCCGTTAAACCGTAACTAAGACACATTTCACTCTGACTCAAACTTCCCCCCAATACCGGATTATCGTTTGTTTCCGTTAAATTAGCGTGACTCGTCGCTTGACTCAGGAGCGCTGCTCGTCGAAGATTCTCACGACTGACGACACGCTCGAGCAATGCTTCGCGGGATTTCGAGAGATACTTTCGTAGATGAGGCGAAGCTTGGGTCGGTGCGTCTCTCAACCAGTCGTGACGCAGGCACTGCTTTGCTGACATCCGTGCACTGGGGTCAACAAGGATTTTTCGAGTTAGATAAGCCACGAAGTGTTCGGTGCTCGAATGAAAACGCGTTTAAAATGATTTTTTTCTGTTTTTTTTTTTCGACTATAACAACAGTATTATGAATTACGATTGAGGATAAAAGATTTTTAGTCGTTGGAATATTTTTCGTTCGTTCTTTAATTTATTAACGATTATTTACTTTGCAACGATTGCCTTTGCGTGCGAACGTTCTTTAATTTATTCTTTAGATTACCTTCCAACGATTATTATTATTATTTCTTCGGAAAATCATTTTAAGGAGTTTTCCATTCGGTACGGTGTCATTTACGATTTCAAGCCGCTATCAGTACATTCGCTGAGGAATTAAATATAAATAATATATGTTAATAATGATTATCGTACGGAGTCAGATAAAAATGATTTTGACGAAATTTTCAATGTATCGCGATAAAGTTGAATATGTGTAAAAAAAGGAATCACATTGAAGCATTGAATCCAATCAATAATAATCATATACAGTTTTGTGAACTGCAGTCGCTAATAATTTTAAACAAACCCCAATCTTTGTGTTTACAATAATTACTTTTTTGAATCCTTAATATTTGAAAAAAGTTACTAAATGATATTTACGAAACTGTTCCGTATGTATATTCTTCCTGAAAAATTCACGATTTTTCCTCAATTTTTATTCAATTTCACTTTAGCGCATATTAAAATATATGCTATACGCCTTTAACCCTCCGTAGTCACAGGGGTCAAACTGACTCCAACTGTAACTTCGCAGTTATATGACACGGTTTAATAGTTACAAAATGAGGTTTAAGGAAACCTCTACGGGAAATTTGAAGTTTTCTCTTTAGAGAAACCCTTGAAGCGCTAACCCCTCAGATTTAACCTTTTTTGGAACGCTAATCCCTTAGATTTCCTTTTTCTAGAACACGGTCAAAAAATTCGTCGAGTACAAAGAAAGTTCAGTAGAAGATTTTCTCATGCTTTTCATAAATTTTGAAACACGCATCAAATGTTGATTATTTATTGCTGGAAAAAAAATCGCTAAATTATTTGTACGGTTTGATAATGTAAATATGATTGACAAGTTAAAAAAATGTTAGTTTTACGCGGAAATAAGGATGGTAAAGGGTTTAATTTATTGGGAAAAAAAAATTGTTTACCTTGGGTCAAGCACGAGAAGCTTAGCGACAAAGTCTTTCGCCTGCACCGAGACGTCCTCGAATAATTCCTCGGGAAAGTCAACCTCGCCAAGTGAAATGTTCTGAAATGTTTCCTGATCTGTCTCGCCGCCGAAAGGTGAAAATCCGGTCAGTAGAACGTAGGTAGTTACCCCGAGGGACCTGATACAAAATATGTAAAATAATTTTCTAACTTTCTCCATTCTTTTGTTTTTCTTTCTTTCTATTTTTTTTTTACTTTACACGTGAACTAATTATTTATTCAAACTTACCACATATCCGCGGCTAACGTAATTGGCTCATAATGAAGAATTTCGGGAGCTGAAAAGCAATTCTCGTGAATAAATATTTTATTTTTGTTACAAAATTTCAGAGAGAATAAATATAAATCTTGTAACTTGCCGACATAATCCGGTGTCCCGAGAATTTCACGAACTTCCGTCCCTTCGAGAATCACCCTCGAGATCTCAAAGTCACAGAGCTTGACTTCACTCTCAGGAAAACTACCCATCATTACGAGATTTTGAGGCTGTAACAATTTGTTTGTTTTTTTTTTTCAATATTAATTTTAATTAATTGTATACTTTCTCATCTCGTCATGAAAATATTAGAATTTACAGTCCTTGCAATCGGACACTTATTCAAATAAATGTTAGTATAGTCACAAAAAATAGATGTGATTATGAAAAATCGGATTTTTCATAATTTAACGGTTATTAAAAGCCATTTTAACCGTCGAACAGAATTCTGTAGATAAAAATGTTACCCAATTTAAATGCTGTCGGACGACACGTATTATTGAAAAATGCAACAACAAAAAATGAAATTTAAAGGCACTAAAATAAGTAATAAAGTCTCGTTACATTGGAAACGTAATTAAAATAATTGTCGTCGCAAAATGCGCTAATACCGCTCTCCTAATAAATTCGATATCTCGTTGCCTTTTACACTTTATGTAATTCCCACGCGGCCATGTACGATTGTCGACGTCGCAATTAGTTCGCCATTAGCCGAGATTCAACGGTGCGTACGAAAAGCCTTCGATAATAAAGATTTTTCTTTTCTCGCGTTTCCATAAATATAGCAAAAAAAAAAAGATATACACAGTAAATCGAGTAGCTAGACCAGTGAGGGAATCTCGAACAAATAACAAATAAATTTCGATGATCAAATTATTGCGCAAACAGTATTTTAAGGGGATTGAGTCATGAAAAATACGGTGAAAAATTGAAACCTCTATAATTTTGTTGCCACAAGGCTCAGTCGAATGAATACTAAAGTATATTGTTTCTGGTCGAATAAAAAACGTTTTGCTTCTTGGTAGAATCCTATAACTCTTGTACTTGTCTTGTAAGAGCGTTTTGATGTCGTGTTACCTTTCCGCACATTCTACTCATGATTCTTAGACAGATCTATAAGGTCTATGAAGTCTTAAGCTCTTTGTTACAATCTGCCCTAAGAGGTAAGCGGGGTAGATTTCAAATAAAACCAAAATCGTAACAGTTACATTGCTAAAAACATCATGCTGAGAAAAAAAATTTCTTATGTTTCATGAAATTGGTCAGTATCTGTGGTATCGGAGCAAAATGAAATAATTTGCCATGCGTACCCCACAGGGGAGGTTGTGACAAAGAGTTGAAAACTTCATAAAGATTAATCTGTCCAGCAGATTATTCCTGATTATGCGTTGAATTTGCCGAAAAAGAACCGAAAATTCAACCGGCTCTTACAAGGCAACTAAAAGACTTACAGGACTCTACCACGAAGCAAAACGTTCTTTTTTCGATCGCAAAAAAAACATATTTTACTAGTTTAATTCATGTAAAATTTGTGACAACAAAATCATACCGATTTTAATTTTTGACATATATTGGTAACTCGACCGCTTAATCGCGTCAGCATTCTCTCCAAGATCTTTTAAGTTACTAACACAAAAGAAAAAAACATCGAGGACACGCGCGATTTATTGTTGAAAGAAAATAGAAATTTAAACGACCGATACTTCACGCGGGCTGTCGAAGGGTCGGATACTTTCTTCCGGAGAAATCGCGACATTGCGCATATGGAAATGTGCGAGTTTCTCGGGGGTTTTTTTTTTTTACATTCTGAATAGAAATAGGGTACTATTTGAATAACACGTGCACGATCGTTCTTCGCTTATACCTTTCGATATCGTTGAAAAACCACTTCCTACAGTCGCGAAGCGATAAAATTTCCGTTCGTTCGTTGATTCTTGAATATCCTTATATCAATATATATATATATATGTCACCCCTAAATCCTACGCGTGTTCGACAGCTTATATTAGCTCATATCTATTGCAATCGATGGAGCCTTAAAATTCCTCAGCGGATTAGATTGACAGCTATCGATGATAAACTATAAACTTTGACTTTACGAAACTATTTATATATTCACGTAAAGTATTATAAATCGAGAAAGAATAATAATATTTTTTTTTTTCATTAAAATGCATTTCATTTGCATTAATACCACGTATCTCATCATCTGTTTGGTCAAACGATAGAAATTTGTATACGACACCTTTCTCATATAAAACAATAAGTATCATGTTCTTTTTTACATTACATCAAGACTTGCTCTTAGTTTACAATGTTTTATATTGTAATTTTAAAAATATATAAAAGCTAAAAAAAAAAGTATCCCTTCAACTTCTTGTTCCGGTACTAATTGTTGGGTAACATTTTTATTTGTTATACAAAATTTTGTTCGGTGGTTAGAATGGCTTTTAATAACTGTTCAATTATGAAAAATCCGATTTTTGGTAATCATAGCTATTTTTTGTAACTATACTAAAATTTATTTGAATAAGTCTTCGATTGCAAGGACTACAAAATCTAATATTGTTATGACGAAATGAGAAAATGTTCAATCAATGATGATTATCATGAACAAATTATATTTAATTAGAATAAAATTGTATTTAAATAGATTCTCTTTAATCCAAACAAAATGGTCGACATTTACTAAAGCCGTGTATCAAAGGAATTGCATTAATCAGAAATTGGTGACTCGATAATTGTACTCCAATATTTATAGTTGTCACTGGGTCCAACTAAACTTTCTCCCTGTATATATACAAATATGCTTTCTACAACTGGTCCACGTGGCAGTTCAATGAACGTATAAAAATCGATACAGATGTTGCATTCATGAATTGAATAATCTGTAATAATGAATAACGAGTTATGTCACACACGAGACCGTTAATATCCTGAGGGCATGAATAGTGGATCGGAGTGATGTCGCGAATTCGCGTGTAGGACTAATAAAAAAAAATTACAAATTCGGCAAACTCAATCGCATATACAATCGTATATGTGACAGACTCTATGAATTATTTATGGTACAATTCAAGCATCAATTCATATATTCATATTTACTAAATATGAAGCCTCGACATCTTTACGAGAAACGAAAGAAGAATAATGCGAGGACATTTTCTGCAGAACCGAATATTAAGATACCTTTACCCAAATTTCCAAGACATCCCTCTAGATCGTTTTCTGTATTTCTGCGTTTCTCGACTTCTCGTATAACGTTAAAAGAAGAGAACATAATCGTATACGATCAATTTGGTCGGCGGGTGTCTTCCAACCTTAATATCGAAGCCTTGGGCATGATTTCTAACGTGGGCGCGTCGCGCTTTGAATATTCAAAGTTTCGTGCTGTCTCTCCTTGTCCGATCTTTCCGTATACTCGCTCGTTCGTCTCCGACGATCATGAACGGTCAATAATAATGAGAAAATGTGTAAAAATACACTTTTGTAATATGTACAAGGGAAACTTGTCGATGCGTCTTTGTATACGAAGATTTGTTACAAATGTTATATAGATTTGTTGTAGAAAATATCTTTTTACCGAGAGAAATGCAATTCGTTAAATTATATATTTTTATATGTATCAGCAAATTTGTTATATTCTGTATTAGCAATTAAATAGAATGTTTGTAACGTAATAAGAAAATTAACAAAAAATCTCTGTAATGAGAACAACTCGCGCATTTTTCAGATATGAGACTCTAAAACTTTGTACGCAAATTTGACGAAAATCTTTATAAATTTATGGAATTTTCATGATTTTAAAAAAGGGTTTTTTAAGGTTCGTGCAACTTTTGGGCTGTCGGGTCGACACTTCCTACTCTGCGTTAGCTGTCATGGATACTACTGAAGATATTTGGTACTACTGAATTTAGAGAAAATTGATTAAATCAATCTATGTTTACGCTAATTTCAAAATTTTAGAAAAATGCATTTAACGTGAAACAAACATCACACGATCAAGTTGAAGACGAGAAAAATATTGCAAATTGAAAATTGCTCATTGCATCAACATTTTTACGAATACATAAAGTTTCCTCCACGAGGAAGCGTAAATTGACGTCGACCCAGAAAATTTGTGAATGCGTAAAAATGATGAAGCGATATGCTTTAGTTTAAATTTGCATACATTTTTTTAATTTTGTTTCGTATACTTACAAATTTTTCGAAAATTTTCTAATAAAAATTATTTTTCGCCCCTTGAAGTGACGACATAATATTGATCAAAGTGCAATTCGGCTACAACTTACTGGGACATTGATCCCAAGATCTGTCGAACTTTTACAAGCGAATATTCTTAATGTTCAAGACGTTTTCGAGTGTGCAGTTAAATTTATTTATTGTTTAACAGCCTAAAAACGAATGTCATTTGCGATTCATGGGAGTGCTTTATCGCGAGTTCTTTTATTGGTTCGTCGAAGATCTATGAAAAAAAAAACAAAATAACGGAGCATCAATAAAATAAAATAAAGGGATTCGCGTAAAATTTACGAGGAACGAGAAAGATCATCATTTCTGGAGAGACGAATTGCAATAGAGTGAGAATTATCTGAAAAGAGATTCTTTCGATGAGAAATGAGAATGGATTCTTTGCGGGCGTGGGCGAGAAAAAACATAATCCCGCAACATTCAGTGAAGACGAAATGTCCAAGCTCGTGTGCTTCCATATAGCATAATCGTTATATGTACAATTCCCAGCTAAGCAGCCCGATGTATACGAGTGAAAAGACGAAAAACATTAAGACGAGTCGCGAGCCACATGTAATGTTCGCGAGTTATAGGGAATGAAAAAGGAGATGACACGATCGACGATTAACTCGCTCGACTTGGATACCAGTATAATTATATATACGGAAAGACGCGGGTTGAGAAAATGTTCTCGAAGACTTTTTTTTTTTTTTCGAGAAAAGATATTATACATTTGTTTTCCTGATCGAACTAACAGTGATGCCCACGCAAAAACACTCTCTATACACAGAAAAAAGATTTATTTTACATATAAAAAATATATTGATGTCCGATTAAGGATGTCGTAGCGTTGTATGGGCAATAGATCGTACGTCATCGAAGTGTTCGACGATGATTATCCAAGTGTTGATGCAAGATATTATTAATCTTCGGGGAGGAAAGGTCATTCCTAAAGATTAAAATGACAACAAAATTTTTCGAATATATTGCTTCTGCCACGAAACATGTTGCTGTATTTTGTGAGGTTTGTAATTTCATAGCGAATGAGAGGAATCTGTTGTAATATGGGCATTCGGAAATTGAAAAATACTCGAAAATACAGATTTTTATATAGAGAGAGAGGAATGCCACGTTATATACCTGATAATACATTGTGAGATATATCTATGCTGTCTCTGTTGTTTTTTTATATTGAAGAATCTCCATTGTTTCCATGAAAAATGTTCGTTCGCGAGATATTAATGCCAGAGTATTTAAAATCATGTTCGCAATGGAGCGTCCTTCCATGAAAAAACAAAAACGAAAAATAGAAGCAGTTTCTATGAAAATTTTTACTTTACACCTTTAGCTTCCTCATACAGGAAGCCTCGTTTTTGTGAACCTAAAATCGATTTTTTTAATGCCAATGTGATGAAAATGTGCCGAAGCATCAGAAAATCACATTTAGAAAAAAATGTTCTTACCTGTGTAGGTGGTAAGCTTGAAAAAATCAACTTGCTATGTATCTCGAGAACGACTTAACGTTAAGTGTCAACAATATTAGTTATTCAGTTTTAAATGAATTCGTAAAGAGTTCGAAAGTTATTAAAAAAATATTGAATATTTGAAATTTTATATATTTTGCAAATTCAGTTCTGACTCTAGTAATTTTTTCAGAATGATAATGAAAAATCACAGACACCTTGAAACACGGTGATACCCTAGAATCGCTCAGATCGAATTAAGTAAAAAAAAAATTACGAACTAATTTATTCATGGAGGGATAATTTATGAGCTAGCTAAAATAATCAGGAATGTGTAAGTTTACAAATTGCCCGTTTATTTTTTTAATCAAACACTTCACGAGCTTATATATATTTTCGAATATACACACTTTCTGTTACTGCGATAATAACATGTTCGTCAGTTACGAAAGATACAGGTTTGCTCGGTGAACTGTTTTGTTTCGTTTTTTTTTTCCTCTTGTCTCGATACACGAGATCGCGATATGTCGCGAGTGCAGCTCGGAGTGATTCACCAAGTTCGCACCATAGGGGCAAAAGAGAGGCTCCGGCAAAACCCTCTGCGACTATACCGGATGTCTGAGAGATGAGAATACATTGAGTCTTGGATATATAACTATAACTCGAGGAGACAGGAGGCAACGAGGAGCAAGCAGAAGAGATCACAAGGGTGTGGTCACCGTTTCTTCGAGAAATATATGAACTTTGCGTGGTGATGAGCCATTTTTTTACTCTCTTTCGCCTCTTCCGTCCATCTTACATCTCTAACGGGTGAGATTTCACCATTTTGTTGTTCGCCAAAGCAGATTTCACCACGGTAACCCTTATAACAATCCACAACTTAACATTATCCCTAGTTGGTGGAACGCGAGATTGAGAATAACATGTATCCTCATAAGACGCGATGAGAAGTATGTTTCCTCTGAGTTGAACAGTGACGATGTGATCCTCGAGCATATACCGTATAACAAGTAGCAAAGAGAGACGAAGTGATGCACGGTCTCGGATCATTTTATTTCACATGAGAAAGGAACGACAATTTGCTGTGGTAGGTAATATATCGTGGTACATTGGTACGAGTGAAGGGAAAAAATCGTAAAAATCAAAAAGTCATTTGCCATGTCGCCACAGCGTGCGGTACGATGTTGCGTTACGACCTTTTCGCTTTTAGATGATACCCTCATTCGAGCCTATCTTACCAACGCGATCTCCACCTGAACTTGGGGCTACACCGTATATACTTATTCGGTATACAGTTATTTCGTGCCTTGTAGAAGCGAGTGACTATTATCGTCCAGCAGGAAATGCCTGTCTTGTTCGGAGTTCGGAGCTGATCGCCACCGCAGAGCTGGAGCACACCGCGGAGTCTCTCGGGCACGTTTCAAGCGTGGGCGAAAATTTCTCAGCGTGTATCAGCAGGCATTATACGATGGAGAGAACATCGGAGTAAGTGCCACCCGAGCGCTTACATCCTAGGCAAATAATAGCGCGTCTTTGCCTCCGAGGATTATTATACTCCTTTGTTATTGTTATTATTATTATTATACGCACGTGTATATCATAAATTCATACTGTTCACCTGCTCGAGCGCTTATTGACGTGGAATTTTCCGGATTCGCTCCACTTTATTTCATGTACTGACTGTAAACGAGCTCCGTATACCTCGAGATCGCAATCATATGGACTTTTTTGCTTTTTATCGACTTAATGTTAGTCAATTTAATTAATCGAGACAGAGAGAGAGAGAGAGAGAGAGAGAGAGAGAGAGAGAGAGAGAGAAGGAGCAATGATGCTCACTCCTTGTGTTCGAGATAATCGAGATAGGTGTTGGTTGGTTGAGGAGAGTTTTTAAAGTTACGAGCATGCGGATTCAGTGAGAGGCTCGTATGAAGCCGAATTCTTCGCGTCCCAAATACGGTAGGGAACGACCGAGGAGTGAGAACGCCCTGAGGGCTTCCCACAAGCGATATGTGGAGCACAACTGAGGCACGAATGTATAAGAGTTTTAACGCGAAATATAGCGTATGGTCCAGAGATGAATACCTCTCGTAACATTGAAAAAAAAAACAACATTATTTGTTTATTTTATTAAAAATTTGTTAATTATTCATTATTATATATAATTCTTCCTCCGGTATTGCCAACTTTATACGTTAAATGTGTAAATGATACATTTTTTCATTGCATTCGGTGAAAAAATTCATAAAAATTAAATGTAACGAGCAAAGTAACGAGTGACATTACTTTTACTCAGGACATTTGTTTTTTAACATTTTTTTCCTGGAATACAAAAAGCAAAATGATCGTTTACGTTATGGAGATAATTTTTGTTTATTTGTTGTTTTTTTTCAATGTAACGACAGGTGCCCAATGTCTGCGTGTGGTACACGAGGTCTGTTCAAAAAGTATCGCGAATTTTGAATTTCTGCGGGCTGCGTATATTCGATTTTTGCCTATTCCAAAAAAGCAGCTTCCATTGCGATGATTGAGCTTTGGTTTCCACGTCATAACCATAAACCCATGATTCGTCACCAGTTATAACCCTCTGGAGCAAATTTGGATCGTCGCGGACCGAGTCCAACAGCTCCTTAGCAATGCTAACGCGACACTGTTTTTCTTCGAAATTGAGCAATTTTGGCACGTATTTCGCGGCGACCCGTCTCATGCCCAAATCATTGGTAAAAATCGAATAGCACGAGCGAATCGATATGTTTAGTTCCTCAGCAACTTCTCTAACGGTGATTCGACGATTGGCCAATATTATTTTCTTCACTTCATGAATGTTTTCGTCTGTTGTTGATGTGCTCGGGCGTCCGGAACGCATTTCGTTGTTCGCATCTTCTCGGCCCTCTGAGAACATTTTGTACCACCGATAAACGTTGCTTTGGTCCAAGGTAGCTTCACCATATGCCACAGTCAACATTCGGAATGCGTCCGCGCATTTAATTTTGTTTTTCACACAAAATTTGATACAGATTCTTTGATCCATTTTTTGGAATAGGCAAAAATCGAAGATAAACCAAAACACGTCTAACCAAAACAGCTGTCAACAATTAACTAAACATTCAAAATGGCCGATTTTTTCAGCATAAGTGAGGGACACGAGTACCAACCTAACGCCACAAAAAAATCGAAAATCGAATATACGTAGCCCGCGGAAATTCGAAATTCGCGATACTTTTTGAACAGACCTCGTATGTGAACTTTTGAACGCATTGCCAGTACAAAAATAATATCAAAGACTTTGGATAGGGGTGAGTCAGACAACAGCGATCACTTACACGAAGATTCGGTTATTTCAATTGGTATAAATATTCCTAATGAAGGCATCGAAGGACGCTATTGGAAACATATTTGAAGATTTTGGAAGCGAAAATGGTCGAGGTCTCACCTTCATGTGTTTGTGATTCAAAAATATTTTAATTGAAAACGAACTTGGATGGTATCAAGGTTTCTCATTGAAAGAAGACTTGACATCGCCAATAGAAGTATATTTTAAGATTTTGAAGTGGAAGTGTCGTACTTTTACTCAACAATTACGAGTGATTAGGAAGAATACTCTTCGATACAGCGTCCTAAAAGAAAATTCAAATAATGCAACTTTTTTTTTGCACACCCTTTCCATAATTTTTTTGCCGATGGTTCGGAGTGGCCTTTGCGGCTAAAAAAATTGTGACATTAGGATGAATCAAATGGAATTCTCGAAAAGTTTAAGGACATTTAAAAAAACTCCCTAAATAATCCCGAACCGATTGCATCGGGATCGAGGTTATAGCCATTTGAATTTTCGATATTTTTATATTTCCGCAAGAATGGTCAGAAGGATGACATTTCTCACATTCATTTACTACGTTCCAAGTTTCCAATTGGAAATTTTCCAACTGATAACAAGTTTTCCTCGAAACATGAAAAAAAAAAATAATAATACCAATAATAATAATAATAATGTGAAAATATAACAAAAATTCGATATAGTTTCAGGCTACGTTTGCTTTTTGTGAAAATTTAAGAGCTCCATTAACCCGTTTCCGTCTATATTGAAGAAAAGAATGCCGAAAATTGACAGAAGTGAACTTTGTTATTGCCACTGTGTGGCAACGATTCTCTCGGCGCTGCTGCATCTTCAAACGAACCGGATCGGTGCGCCGCTTCAACGAGATCAACGGTAATCACTTTCCAAAATGGGATTGAACCGCGCACCAATCGTCTCGCAATGCAGCGCGAGCTCGTACATAACAGAACCCAGCATATAAATTATATTCTTACTCGGTACCATACGGTGTACGTCTACAGGATGTTTCAGAAATGAGACCAAATCCTGATAAGGGTAACGTAATTTTATGAAAAAAACGAGAAATCAATTATTTTTTACATAAAATCTATATAAAGTGCATGGTAGTTAATTTGTTTGATAAAAAGTCATTTTTCTATACAGTGCTGGGCATTCAAAGTCGAATGCGTATATCTTCGCAAAATCATTCAAAAAAGTACATTAAAAAAATTTGATAATCCTTCGAACGAAAGGGGTCCTATTGAGATTAGTGAAGAATTGCGCTGGGTGCAACGAAAATGTGGGGGGGGGGGGTGTTGAAAATCAGGTTATCCGTCGATATCGTGATTTAAGGGTTGCGGATGCGATAGAGGGTAAATATGGTATCGAATTAAGGGATTAACAACAGTGATGAAAACTACTCCAGGAGCAATAGGATGCGCCACCCCCCGGTGGCAGGGGAGGGGGTTAAAGTGGAAATCTTTTGTCGAAGTTAGTGCAAAAACTGTTGGACTGATAGCGGTGTCATTTTTATCATGAATGTATTAATCACGGTGGCCTATGATTTCGTGAAAAGAAATTGGCGTTATCGTTCTCCGGAAACGGTGGGGAGGTGCATCGTCGAAGTGCAATTATCAAATTCGTTCGAATTTTCGCGAAAATCGTCGAAGATAGTCACGCGTTCCACTTCAAATGAGCAGCACTGTATGGCCGACTATACTTTTGTGAAAGGACAAAGAAAAATGTGGATCGATCTAGTGTAGCCTTCGCAGTTTTAACGAATTGTGGTTCCGTACTGAAAATTACTATTTAATAAATGTACAGCTATTTCAGCTGTAATTAATCGGCCAAAAATATCTCGTTGTTCCAACTAAAAGTGCCTCGTTGGATTAACCCAACTCCGAATGGATAAGCTTTAAAGAAACGAAAATGTTGGTTATTTTTTCTTAATTTCCGAACCAGTTTCGCGTACTCAGTTTTGAATTACCCTTTACACCTGTACATATATATACAGGTAATGTTGACTGACTGAGATGCCGTGATCTGCAGCAAGCGCGAGCTTGCTTGTAACCCTTCCAGTGGCCATAAATCGTATATGGCAGAACGAGTCATCGGTCGGCACACTGTCCTATAAAATTCATCGTCTCTCTCTCGACGCGTTGCTCCCTTTTCCCCGCCGCGTTCTCTGCTACCTTCACCATACTCTCGCGCGATAATTGTACGAAGGAAAAAATAATGAGATTGATTTTAAGTGGTTTTCTCAACTTTTTGTGTCGTTGCGTCTCGCTACTGCTGCGAAGGGAGACATATGATTGGATTAGAATTGGAGATATTAGTGTTAAAAGGACGAAAAAACACATTTACAAAAAATACCCACGCATGGATGTTGTGTGCGTGTGCGTGTGCGTGTGCGTGTGTGTGTGTGTTGAGATTCGAAAAAATCAAAGTTTTATAATTTTTGAATGGTTTAATCGATCGGATTAAAATGATGGCACGAAGCAATATGCAAGTTTCAACTTGCACTATTTTTGCAGTTTCCATCGGGAAAGTAACTCAAGATTGAGTGAAAATGTAACGACTTATCATGACAATTGAAATATTTGATTTAAAAAAAAAAATAAGAATAAGTCGACCATTATTTCTTCGTACAATCATTAGGTGAAAAAAAAATTAATTATTTTCAAAAAAATGTTCATTGAATCGGGCAAATTTCTGGATTTCTCCACGAAAACTCATCGAAAACGACAAAATGGCGACACGGGGTCGACGAGCTTCGAACATCCTCGTGGTCAAGGATCGTTTGGATGTTCTCGCGCCAGCATACTAAAGAATTATTCTCAAGTCAAACCGTATATAGCAGAATGCGTATATACCTATATATATATATATATATATATATACACATTTTTTCAACCGAAGACTGACAAACAACGTCTGAGAAATTGCTGGAGCTTTTCACGTCTCTTATATTCGTATATATGCTCACGCACAAAACCAGCGTGTTTATTTATTTTTTTTAAATTATTTTTATTATTTTACACTCGCTCGTTGCGCATCTCGCGACGTGCCCTTGTGGTCTCGACGAGATATATACAGGAACCGCGTACTCTTAACCGCGGTTTACATCGAAATTTCTCTTCCTGGCCTTCGTCGAGGCTGATATTCAGTGCGTATGAGCATAACACTCGAGATCGAACGTTCCAGAGTCAATCCACTCGGCACACTGCCATAAGATCAAATGTCCGAAACGTTTCTGCTGTTTTTAATAATTACTCGTACGGTATGTGAAATTTTTTTTTCTTCTTACGCTTCGATCATTATTTTTAATTACGCAGGGGTGCAAAGAAGGGAATATCACATTTTGCTTTTTTTTTTCTTAAGGTAGTTCTAACACAAGAAATGGGAGGGGATAGAAGGAGCGGTGCGCGAGGCGGGCAGCCACGTCGCGCAGCGACGTTGTCGTGCTCACGAGTTCTTCTAGCCTCAAAACAATATTTTTTCAATAATCCATACTTTTTTACTGTATGGTCGAAAATTTACTGTAAAATATATGTTATTCTTCATCTACTAAACTACTTTCGTGCCAAATTTCAAGAATTTTTCATTACTCCTTCGTACATTTTGGTGACTAAATATCCGGGAAGTGCTCATTTCGTACGGTATAGGTATACGTTCGTATGCAAATTTTGCTATTTTTGATAAACGATATCTTGAAAACGGTACGGTGAAACAGTCTGAAATTTCGCATAAGTATTCTTCAGTACTTTTTCTAGGTTTTCCCAAAAATTCATTAAATTTGCATTACTCTTCATTTGCGTTAGAACTACCTTAAGAAAAATTGTATTCGAAACTCTTGGAACAAATCACTGTACTATTTCACCATTTTATGTTTTTCAATTGACCGAAAAGGACTTTTATAGTTAGAACTTCAAAAGTCAAATTTCGCGGATACTCCAAACTTTCCGATGACTTTTCTAGTTTTTGGGCACCTCTTTATTTAATTTTTACCTATAATTTCATATTTAAATACGAGAAATGTCCCCGAAAAAGCGTTCGTATGCATCGGAATAATTAAGGTAGTAGTCTGGTAACTTAAGCCGATTTTCAAGTCTTTTGTGGAGGGCGTTTTTTTGTAGGAAAATAAAAATGTATCGTTTTGGATATTTAGGATCTTTTTATTTACATATTAAAGATACAAAAAAAAATTTGTTTGAAAAAATGTAATAGTTTATTATTATTATTATTATTGATCGAAGTTGGCACCTCGGAAAAAGCGCGTGGGTGGCCCCGGTGATTTTGGCTCTTGATGTTATCTGAAATAAAAAATTCTTGATAATTCTTAATCTATAGACATGTCATTCTGGTCGGAACTACTGAAGTTAAATTTCATGGATAAATAACAAAATGGCGGACTTTGGAAAGAATGTCCTTTTCCATCTTGTTATTTATCCATGAAATTGAACTTCAGTAGTTCCGACCAGAATGACATGTCTATAGATTAAGAATTATCAAGAATTTTTTATTTCAGATAACATCAAGAGCCAAAATCATCGGGGCCACCCACGCGCTTTTTTTTCGAGGTGCCAACTATTACATTTTTTCATAAAAATTTTTTTGTATCTTTAATATGTAAATAAAAACATCCTAAATATCCAAAACGATTCATTTTTATTTTCCTACAAAAAAAACGCCCTCCAAAAAAGACATGAAAATCGGCTCAAGTTACCAGACTACTACCTTAAGGGATGACTAGTGAATTTATTCGATTTTTCCCTCATTTCTTAATAAAATAAGGAAAAAATCCTGAAAAGAGTGTCTCTATACACACCAATATACGTGTAAGAGAGATCTCACTGACTCGTTTCCCCTGTAACAAACGCTCTTTCTAGAGTTCCGTCTCGAAAAACCGAGCCTAGACCCTACGGTGAAAATCAGATGTCTGTCCGTCCGTCCGGCCGTCTGTCTGTCTATCTTCCTGTCACAGTTCTCTAAGGCCTAAACGGTTTAACCTATCAACTCTAAATTTGGCATGAAACTAGAGTGAAATGTACCGAAACTGACGACCCCGTCGCCCCTTCCGGCGTGTAATTTTTGATAAGATATTATCTCGAAAATGTGGAGGGGCTAAAACGTGTGATGTAGAAAAATAATTCTTTTTAAATGCTTCGGCGAATGCTGGGAGTATTGTTTGAAACGGTTTACTTTAACGATTGAAAAAATATATTTGTCAATGAATATTTTCAAAGGAAAAACTTTGAATACCTGGCGCTGTTGTCAACTGTAAATGACTTCACTGAAGGAATGGTAAGAAACTCTTGCTTACCCCTGGCATAAATCATACTTGATCGGTTATTCTTTCTTTCCCTTTTGATCCCTGATACCGTACAAAATTTCGAAATTCTATCGTACCACAATGAAATAACCGAGATAACGAAACAATTGGTTATCCCTGCATCGCGTTTCTCTCGTTCTCTCTCCCCAATCAAAACAATGT
Source organism: Oxytorus armatus (assembly GCA_958009045.1). Lineage (NCBI taxonomy): Eukaryota > Metazoa > Arthropoda > Insecta > Hymenoptera > Ichneumonidae > Oxytorus > Oxytorus armatus. The sequence goes on along the minus strand of OY253751.1, from coordinate 9,298,820 downwards.
CTCCAATTATATCGCGAGATCTGCGAAATGGTCTCGCGAGCCCAATGCCCCCGTTTTGTTGTTGCTGGTTGGTAGATTTTTCGCAGACACCCACGTCGTGACACGGCAGTTCACCTCGCCTCTTTGCCCAGCAGCAGCGCCAAGAGAGCACGTTTGTTTGGCACGACCAAGTAAGACGGGAAAAGAATCCAAGGAGCATCGCGTTGTTGCAATTCCCGCGAGGGAGTAAGCAAGTGTCAGTGTATATATATATATAACCGAAGAGAGGAAAAGATCGCAAAGTCGAGAAAAGCGGATAAGAGAGAGCGAGAAAGAGGGAGGAAGAGCACGCGAGATCAGCGTGCTCGAGAGTACTTGCAAAAGAGTTTAATGTATGCACTATATATATATATATATATATATATATATATATATATTTATACATAAGTATATATAGACGATCTTGGACGGTACGCGACGAGCATCAGCAGGGCGAGATCGACCTTGACGTGGTAATAGGCTGTAAATCCCGATCTTTATGCCCAGATATGTATACGCTTCCACGTTCCGGCGAATCCCGACCATTCCAGTTTTATACACGTATATATATATATACATGGGGCATTTTACGTCAAATCGACCTTTCTGTGACCCTCACCCTCTGGGATTTGGTTCCCATTTTTCATATTGTTGTTACAGCCCCAAAAGGCATGCGATTTTTCTTTCTACATTTCTCTCGCTAAACGCGATTTTTTTTTAATTCGAAAAAAACGTCCGTCTAATATCAAATTTTTTGAGCAAAAGCCAGAGTGAGTTCTGCTTCTGCTTCTATTTTCTTCCCCTTTTTTTAAATCGAAAAATAGTCGAAAAAAAATAAAACCGAACGCCGGCTTTGGAATGGCTTACGAATTCTGATATTAAACAGAGGATTTTTCACATTTTTGTTAGATTTCTAAGTTACGTCTAACCTTTTTGTTTTACGTCAATTTATGTAAATTTTTCAAAATCATTGCTAAATGGCGGTTGAGAAAAAAAAAGATTGCATATTCTACAAGGTCGTGGCAAAATTATGAAAAATGCTCGACTAAATCCCAAGAGAATGAGGGTCATCAGCCAGGTCGATTTGACGTGGAATGCTCCATATATATGTATATATAACCACTGGTCCGCGTACTCATAAGCGTAAAAATAAGATGAAAACAAAAAAAGAGGAAGTGAGAGTGAGACGAGATCTCTTCTCTGCATGTCTGGAACTTTAATAACGTGTGAAGCGTGCAAAAGAGCTTTAAAACGAGTTACAATTTTCTTCACGGTTAGATAAATAGCCGATGATAGTCGGCCCCCTCGTTCCATACGATACCGGCGCAAGATTATTGTGTCGTATATATACAGATTGAACTTTCACCGTAAATTAGCATTTTTTTCAGGTCTCAGGAACGCAAGCATGAAATTGAGAGTTAAAACTTTTTATTTCTCGATTTTATTGAACGGGCGACATTGACACGAGGTAAAGATCGATATTCCGAAAAGTTCGAGGACTGGGTATGATTGTTAGAATTTACGATTAAATTGTTATAACGTTCAGAAAAATTGTTACTACATTTTTCGCAGTATTTAATAGAAAAATCATATTTTGTCAATTTCCGATCTAACGATCATCCCTGGTGGGCAAAAGGATCAAAGTTCACTCAAAAATTCAGAAGAATGATCAATATTCCGTCGATCATGTCGATCGATCCGTTCGATCGCTATCCGAACTTGTTAATTTCGCTTCTGCGAACACACACGCTTCTGCGGTAAGACGTGTCCTCCCTCGCGCCCCTCACCGTGAGAGAGCGCTGAATCGGACCTCTTTTATACGACCCTTTGTCTCGGGTATTCTCCATAAATGGTTATCCAATTTGTTTTCTCGGTGCTTATCGCAAATCGCCGTCGCGGAACTTTTGCACTCACTATTTCTCTCCTTCTCTCTCTTTCTCGATTCCGTTGTGCCATCTACGAACTGTGAAAACGGCGCCCGAATCGACAACACAAACGGTCGTAATTAAACTCTTTCCCTCGATCCGTTCTTTCCGCCAAGCCAGTTCGTAACACATCGTAGCCAACCCCGTCCGGTGGCGCAAGTTGCTGCCAAAGTTGGCGTCTTCGCAGCTAATGGCAGAAACTTACTACTAGGGGTACGGAGATGGTGGTACAGAAACAATGCGGAAAGCCAAGACAAAGGAAGACGTTTGCATATTGCAGACCGCCGGAGAAAGCTACAAACTTATATTCTTTGGCTAACGAGCAGGGTATGTAACACAAGTGTATCGTTAAAAATTTACGAAAACCCCATAAACCAACTTTTGTGAAAGGAAACAAATGTATTAAATAGACGGAGCATTTTGTTTGTATGTTAATTCGAAAGCTTAAAAGGAGGTTTCCCCGTGATATCGAGAGATCAAATGACGATTCAATCACGAACGGAATTGAAATGAATAAATACGAACGTCCGAAAAAATGTAAAACTCATTTCGGTCATTGCGCGATACAATTCGATAGAGATTTCAATGTTTTGTTCACTGCTTTGTTCCCGATCCTGGCATGCAATTCACAATCCGAGTTAAAGATTAGCAGTTTAATGATAAAAAGTGGGGAGTCGATGGGTTTGAAAAATTCTAGCAAATAACTTCCAGCGCGAGATACAGTTGTCGTTATAACAGGGTCGGAATAAACCAATAAGAATAAAACCGCATCATTCGTAAGAAGTAAAAGAACGATCAGATGAAATAATAGCAAAATGATATAGAGAGTGAGAGAGAGAGAGAGGGAGGGAGAGATGTGTAACTTCCATTGCGTCCAAAGCAATGAATCACTCGCCATAGAGAAACGTTACACGAGATTCCTCAATGATAGAGAGCGTAATCAACGATTCCACGTATCTATAGTAATTCATGGAAAATTGAGTAAAAAAAAAAAAAAGAAAAGAGAAGAAAAATTCCGATCGATCAACCGGGAGAGACGTTCGCGTCGAGAATTCTTTTTTTTTTTGTCTCACTCGTCGCGGTGTCTTTTGCCCGAGATTAGAAGCCGCACGAGCAATTAATACATCCATGTAAGTGCATAAGTTTGCAGTGCGTCGACTGCGGTATTAGCTCGGAAACTTCGTGCCAATTTCCCATCTCTCTCTCTCACTGGTCACAGACTCTCGGTTTCTAAGAATATCCACTGTATCCCGACGAATACGGGGATTCTCGTTGTCCCGTCCATAAAACGCGACCGAATATATAAAAGCGCGCGCCAATCGAATGACAATCAAACGAATCACTCTCGATGGAAAATTTAACCGCGTTACGTCATTAAACCCCTTCCCGCTTGGTGGAACACATTTTTTACCGGTGACTTTGTAAAATTCATAACTTCTACATAAAACTGGAAAATCGAAGCCGAACTATATGCTCATTTCAATAATTAAGACATTAGCTGATATAAAAAAAAAAAACAAATTCAGAATTTGATGTCGCACCCCTAACTCGTGACGAGTCATTAAAAAACTTCTAAATCGGGTAAAAAAATTATAATTTTTTCAAAGTTAACAAATATATTCATGAAAAACTACCCCTTCACTAAAAACAAAATAAAAACAACAATGGTCCGCTCAGGAAACAATTATCGAGCCATCGGGCGAACTCAAATTAAATCCTGGAAAAATAAAAACCATCCCTTCTGTTCATGGCCACAGGAGATGATTTTTCGATATTGGGGTTGTTGTTGAAACGGTAATTTTTACTGAGTCACTCTACTTGTGTTCTGTACTTGAATTTTTATGCAAGTTTCACTAACAAGGAAAGTACCCGAGGTACTCCGATTTTGTTGAAACTCATGTATGTTATTGAGCATTAAAAACTAAGCGACACGTATTTTTTTTATCGGCGGAAAAACGCTTTCAAGGTGTTAGAAGAATTGATGATGATTGATTGAAGATTGGAAAGAGTGCGTATCGGCAAACATATTCAGAATGACAAGGAGACACCTGGAATGTAAAAACTCAACTAGGGGTAGCTTACCCCCTTAAAACTGTTTTGTTGCACAAATACAGAAATACGTCAACTTCAATTTTATTTCCGCTATAAAACAACATAATTTTCATTCCGATCGATTCGCAATTTTTCAATGTAGGGTGCAAGAAGTAGATGTTCAAGGGTGTTTCAACCCCGTAAAATATATATATTTTTTCATTATCTGGTGGGTTCTTCATTCCTTCGCGTACATTTTAATTTTTAATATCATCAAAATCGATGCACTGCTTGTATGTGAAACTGCAAAGTCGCCCTTTGACCTGTGCAACTTTAGGGGGTGGTTTCACCCCGTGAAACCGTTTTTCCGCCGATAAAAAAAAATTCGTGTCGCTTAGTTTTTAATGCTCTATAACATACATGAGTTTCAACAAAATCGGAAGGGGACACCTCGGGTACTTTTCTTGTAAGAAATATGGTTTTAATAATTCGGATGTTTTTTCATCTCCCTCGGGGTAGTCTTCGAGGAGGAAAAAATCTAAAGCTTGTTTTATTTTTGCTTGTCCTCTCCTGAATAGTTAGTACACCTTAATAAGTGTTTTTTTTCCAGCACTATCAGAATGAACTCAACCACGAACATATTAAATTCTACATGAGAGAATGAAAATTGAGTCGAGAGGAGTTTTCCCACAGTTTGTTGAAAATCCTTCGTAATCGTAAAGGTGTCCTATACGAAGCTAAAATCATGAAATATGTAAAGGAGAGGAGAACGAAAAATTGATCATCATTCGCTCTGCTTTCCAGATCAGTTGAATCGAAATAGGGGTTGTTCCAATTGCTCGTACAGCGAACATCGTGACAGCGTAACGTGTTGCACTACTAATTCGTCAAAGCAAATCCCAAAAGTTCGTTTACGACTACGATTGACAAAATCGTAAGGTTTTGTTTCAACGGCATAGTAACAAAAACAATAATAACAGGTATACTCGAAGCTACGATTTCAGTAAAGCTAGAAAGATATCCTCGAGAGGATTTGCTCGAAGGATGGAAGTGCAGCAAGCCATTCTCACATTTTCCTCTAAATTGGAAATCCAAGTATACGGATATGAACGAGAATAGCTCTAAGTACGGGACGCATGATTTACGTCCATCAATCGGTTGTATACCGTAGAAACTGGGTCGGCATTAGAATGCTTAATGCGTATGTAAAAGAGCAGAAACGAAATGAGGAGAATTTTTGTGTTTCAGTCTTACCTTGATGTCCAAATGAGCGATATTTCTCTCATGGAGGTAGGCAAGTCCTTCCGCGAGTTGTTTAACAAAGTGAACGACGTCACCCTCGAGCGGTACCAAATCCCCGTCTATGAGAGTCTGCAGATCTCCACCGGGTGCGCTGTGACAAGAACGGCGAATGAGAAAGAAATCTTTTATATATACGTATACACATACATGTATATAAACGCGGGAATATTCGTTGTCATAAAACTTCTTTGTCGCGATTTTGCGCGGCAGCTTCATAAATAATTCGCGTTGCTACGTGTTCGTAACCGACGCACGACTTAATTTTCCCTTTTTCTGATCTTCACGTTCCTTTCTTCTTCCTCTATTTCTCTTACTTGCGCGCTTTTATGACTAATCGTTAAAACTTAAAGTACCATGTATACTCACAACTCCATGACAAGTATGATTTCCTTTGGTGTCTCGTAAACGTCATGAAGACGCACCACTCGCGGCGATTGCGAGCAAAGCGACAGCAGCGCTATCTCGTGACGCAATTCAGCGCTGCAATCGGTATTGAAGCGATTTCGCGAAGAATACTTTGCGGCGTAAAGTGTACCGCTTGATCGGGAACGACATCGATACACTCTTGCCCATTGACCGCTGAAAAATTAAGTACATTTTTTGTTTTTGTAACTAGGTCGTTTCGTTTAAATAGACGCGTTGATTAAGGAACACCGATTAAATGTACAAAGATCGGTGATTTATGGAGGTTAGGTGGAAAATCGGAACTATCCTTACCGAGATCTTCATTGCAACAAGAAAAAAACCAATCAGTGAAATTATAATGACGTTTATTCGATCTAATCAATAAAGTTGAACATCAATGGGCGCGTATCAATGGATCGTTCGAATGCGCCCATTGGTTTCCGAATTTTTGGTCTTTCCTATTTCGACTGTACGATTTTTTGGATTCTCGCTATTTTGACTGTTGGACTTTTTGGTGTTTCGCTATTTTCACCCCCACCTTGATGAAAACACTAATAATATTGAAAGTTAATCTTTGTACCTGCTCTGAAAGGATATTTTTAAAGAAATAACAATTTTAGGACATCTGGTGGACGTTAATAATTGTACTATTCTTCTTGTGCCAATGATTTAAAAAAAACACGACTGCTATTGTCAATGGTAATGGAGATATTTTTTTATCTGTATGATAACAATTTACAATAATAAGCTTTACTTGGAGCTTCTTTTGTCGCTAAGAATAATTTCTTTATGTCATAAATGAAAAATCCTGAAAATGCAAATCTTCATCATGATAAAATATTTTTTTTAACGCTAACTGAACGCTATAATGTATTTGAAGAATCCGTTCATTAAAACAGCGTATGTCTAAACTAACGTCACTAGTATCAAGGATTTTATGGTAGACACAACAAGGCTTACGTGCGAGGCATTTTTTTGTTCCTGACAAAAGTTTCTTTATGACAGAAATATAACGAATTATCCCTCCCTCGTTCCCCACATTAAACTCGTCATCGTTGACGTGGAGAATCGATATATTATTCGTTTCAAAGGGGATGACGTATGTGTGAAACAGGAACGTGGAGGTATGCAACGGTTGATCGATGCGTCTGGGAGGGTATCACTATGAGGGCATGTAGAAAATCATCGATTGATCGATTCATCATTCAGAACGCAAGAATCGTTCGTATATATATATATGTATATTTATATGATCGTCATCGATGATTCCGAACGTCTCGCACCGTGCAACAAGGTCGGCGCCGCGGCGCCCGGCAAGGCTAATATATAATAACGCGGTATCATATTTTCTCTCGCGCGACCATTCAAACTTCATCCACTAGGCGTGAAGGGACATTACGACCAATTTCTCCCCTACCCTTCTCCTACCCCCTCTTTTATCTAAAAAAAAAAAAAAAAAGCCTAGTGCACGTGGTTGGCATCAATCTACATCGATCAAAATGTCAGTTATTATTATACAATAATCCAATAAACCGCATTAAAAGGGGACGGCTTCACGATCTTTTTTAACTTGCCGGAAAAACAAAGAAAAAATCAAACAGTCTCTCATTTGGGATTTTAAATACGACCGTTTGGCACAAAATCAAAATATCAAACACCTTTGTTCAGACTTTTAATCTTGCCCCTCTTTTAATTGACGGTCATCCCTTAAATTTTGGAAAAAAAAAACGAAAAAAAAAAAACAGAATGTTATTAGTATCGCCGAGACAAACGACAAAATAACTGCCCGCAATAACTTTTTAGACCAGATGTTTTAACGCCTATTTCGCGAGTTATTTGACTCAACAGTTACCGCTTGAACACCCTCATAAGTCTGTTGTTACGCAATAAAGAAAAAGTGATCCGCAAAAATTCTAAAAAGTCATGGGCAGGAAAATTTTGTTATTACCAAAAGGCACACAAGTTTTGTTTTACAGTGAATTTTGCGATACATATTTGTCGGGAAAAAATGAATAAAAAAAAAATCCTCAAAGGATATTAAACGATCCCTAGAGATACCGCTTTGTCCAGGGACGTCCACTCTCTTCTAGAGGCCCTCGAACTCGCGGAGATTAAAACGCGTGGTGCTCGTATATATTCATATAAGCGCGTATATAGTATCGCGATATATATACGGACCGGTATAGAGCAGCGGCGTATCGCGAATTTAATGCCGAAGATTAATTCTCATAAAAGTCAGTTGCGCGGCCTCCAGAAGGTCCGCGCAATTATTCCACTATGACAAGCGTATATACATTTATACACAAATTCATACACACACCACTATATGTACATATATATTTTATATATAAAAATGTATATACAGTAGATATGTAGTCTTTGATACAGTCTTCTATACTCTTTGCTGTCTGTATTGAGCGTACACGCGGATTTCGTGATCAAGCGTGGCGAAGTAGAGTCTTACCGTGTGTGTCAGACGGACACCGTGTGCGCAACGGCGCTAAATCCTCGAATTAAACGTTGGTATAAAAATAAGGAGTAGATTTGGTTCTCTCGTGAAAGCAGCCATTGTGCACTTTAACAAAAGTGATTTACACCATGTAACCAAGACCATATAAGCCAGAGAGTCACCAAAATCGACCCTTAACAACGAAAGGATTAAATCCTTAACGCGCCACGATCAATAATACATTATATACATGTACAATTTATATATATACAGACAAAAGCACATTATTCATTTATTTCCGTTTCGTTGGACTTTTGCGGAGAGCTTGTCATCGTGTTTTATATACGATTTATCGAGGAGTATTATTTACAACAATGTTTACCACTGTATATAGTTATTTATAACGTATATTTAATCATATGTATATGTATAGTTCGGTTTCACGAGTAGCTGCGGTTGTTGCGGTGACCGTGTGATCGATCTTTACGAACCGATTATTTATAGATCGGCTTCTATATATAACGAGCTGGTGAAGCTTTTATGAAAAAATTAATAAAAATAATTAATTCCACCTGCAGAGGGAAGGAAAAAGAATGAAGTTAGCCTCAAACATTTTCATCGTTTTTTCGAACGTGTGTAAAGGTAAATCGTTCTCGTTCTCGTTGAACGTAAAACGCGTTCAACATTGTGTTATATGAAGTTAAATATATATGTAAATAAAATCATTGAACCCTTTTGCACGCTTTCAAGAAATAAAAGTTCCTTTCGAAATAATTACCATATGTTCGCTGGATAGGCCGAAACACGTGAGCGCAAATCCTGAAGGCATTTTTACGAGGGGGAAAAAAAAAATCAGCAGTAAGCACGAGAGCAAGTCGCGTGTTTCAGTCGTTTCGTCATATTGTTAAAACTTCTCTGTGTGTGCATATAATTGACACGGTTATTATTACAGGCTGTACAAGTCTCGATAGTATAATTGTTATAATCATGCGGAAAATTGCTGTTACCTTAACGCCGTTCAATTACGTCGCGGCACGTACAAGAAACTCCCGACATTTTGAAATAGCTTATTTCGTCGAACTAGAAGGAAAATTCACGTATGATTAAAATTAAAATTTATTGCATATAACCGTTACGTGTAAGTGAAACGCTTGCAATTATATCTTGATTGTTTTACTACTTCATAGAGGAAACTTTGTTTTCGTGAATATTTTTCGGAGTTTTCAATGCCAATGTGTTCAAAATTTGTCCGCGTAAACGTGTGTAAGTGTGCGTGTGTAATGAGCTTGAAAAAAATCAAAGTCCTTAAGGGGGGAAATAGAGTTAGACGGTTCGAAAAATCGATTATTTTTTATTTCATAAATTGTTAGTAAAACTATTGAAAAATGTGTTCCCAAAATTCTAAATGAAAATTTCGACTCGTTCTATTTTTATAAGCCATTAAAGTGAGTAGCTCTCCTTCAGGCCCCGAGCGCACCACGTGTATAACCGATCAGTCACTATTTTTTCAAACGCGTTTTTCTGAAAACGACTTTTTTTTTAACTTGCGTACACGCTAGTTTGAAAAGTTTTCAACCAATCGTTTTGAAAATTGGCAGTTACTTTCTTCATAGTATTGCGCTCTATATGAACTTAAAATCGGAATATTATCATTATTTGAAATAATTTTTTTTGCAAATAAAGTTGTAAAAACTGGCAAAAATCATGCTTTTTTGTTTTGACCCCTGTAAAAAATTCAATTTTCTATTTTTTTTTATAGCACTTAGGTTCATATAGAAGAGAGACATATAATAAAAGTAAATTCCAACCTCGTTTGAATTCAGATAAAAATTGCGGCTTCCAGAATGTACGCAAAATGCTGAGTTTGATTGTGACCTGCAATATGGGGTCGCTAATATCTTCGGTGTTTTTCAAGGAAATTCTTCAAAAATTTTATAGTATATACTTAAATATATGTATAAAATATTCTCAAAGTTTCAATTAATTATATTAATTTTTTATACTATAAAAAAATTCATAAGAATCATTGAGAAAACGCTGTCCTAACCCTATTTCCCCCCTTAAACTCTGAAATGGCTTCACCGATCGGGTGGAAATTTTGCATACAAGAGGAACTATCAGCCATCTGTGTTTCATATCATTTTCATCAAGTTTTAACTACTCGTTCAGTTTTTAAACTAATTTATATTTTTTTTCCGAAAATATCTGTTAAAAACATAATTCGTGCACTTTCGAGCTGTCAGATTAAAACTTTCTACACGAATAAACTATCATCGAGTACTGTTCACTATTAAATTTAGAAAAAATCGATTAAAGCATTCCAGATTTATAGAATTTCGAATTTTTCCAAAAATTCCTATAGTTGTTTATGAAGGCTCTTGCATTTTCTGAGCTATCGGATGAAAACTTCCTATATCAATTGGATACCATAGAATACTTCGTATTGAATTTAAAGAAATTCGATAAAGGCATTATAGTATTGTACTGTATTAATAGTATTTTTAATTTTTCAACAAGTGCCTTAAAAATGAAGCAGACCCAGTCAAACCTATCAAGTTAAAGGAGAGAAAAATTGTGCTAATTAAAAATTGCCTATTGCTTCCTCATCATTCTTCCACGCACACAAAGCTTCGTCTGTGAAAAATGCAAAATAGAAAAGGCCTCTTGATCATACAGACAAATTTTGTGAAAGCGCAAAAATGATCAGGAAGTAATATGTAACTTTCAATTGGCATAATATTTTTTTAATCGTAACCGAAAAAAATATTAATGACGAATAAGTCATAGGAATTGTTATTTCATAAGATCAAAATTTTTTTGTAGTTTTAGAAATTTTTCACGTGAATAATGCCAATCGCTGGTGGTATCGGGATTTTAATAAAATCGTTCGATATGTCCGATCGATGAAGTTCAATGAATCGGCGAATTTACGTAGGTAATAAGAGCAGGTCTCTCGCAACATGATAAATTTCTGAATCGTGTGGCCGGCCTAGATGTCCACACTATGGGTAGACAATATAATAATGGCGCCTCGAGATCTCTTACAAGTGATCGCGTTTATGTATCCTTTGTGTGTGTGTGTGTGTGTGTGTGTGTGTGTGTGTGTGTGTGTGGGGGGTATTGAATGGGTTGAGCCCGCGATTAAATCACCTTCATTAGAGTTGCAAAAACATTGTGTGGCAATTTTGCACTATCGACGTTGATATATAAATGTGTGTGTTGAGTGTGTTTCTCGCTACGCTCTGTGTAACGACAGTTATCAATACATGCGAATAACACATATTAAATTCTGCATTAACATAGCCATGAATATGAAACTAGCTAAGTTCACATTTATCGGCGCAAGTCGACTTGGAGAGAAACGATCAAAACGTCGTGCAACCGCTGGACAGCTTCTGAACCGTAACGCACTACCTTACGATATAATCAGTGAGATATATATGAATAAAAACATCATTCGTCTCACTCTCCGCGCTTCATACAATTATTAACTTATATCTGATAATTTGATAGAAAAAAAAAAAAGTTGATATCCTGAGTACAACGTACAAAGTAGTGCACACATCGACTGGTTCGATTTATGGATTATTAGATGGAGAGTGAAAAAATCATTCAAAGAAAAAAACAAAAAGTGATCACCACATTACTCCAAGTCTATCCGACACTCGACTATTCCCCGAAATCGTTGTATAATCAAAAGTCTCTTCAAAGTCCACAGCATCGAGGGGCCCATCGAACGTGTAACGAATAAAAAATAATTGGGAGAAAAAAACAAGGAACAAAATTGATGAAAAATCTAAGCGGATTTGTAAACTTTCGTCACCAGCGAATTGCCAAAAAAAAAAACAACCTAATCTTTCGCACCCACGCGCTCATGGTCCAACGGGTTTGTCCATATAATTATACATAGTGATTCGTGTAATCGCGAAGACGTCAACTAGGTGCAAAGAAAGAAGATTAAGAACACGAGGGAGATTAGTAACGATCTGGCGCACGAGACAGGAGTCTCGGTGCCCTCGCTTCGGCGACGTTCGTTAAAAGGTGTCAAGAGCGAATTTCTCTCGAATCGAAATGCCAAATATCAGAGTGATTGACGTGCGGCGGCCATTTTCTAATAATTGATATCCGGTATAGTATAAATGTATATTCATAAGTAAAGAAAGATTTAACCGAGAGTCATTATTCATTCAATTACTGTCGTCTCGTTATAGTCACACACACGCGATGGCTTTTAGCTGGAGATCCGTGCGGTGTGTGTGTACACTTTGCTTACTTAATAGCGACCGTTAACCCTGTCCAACCTATAACAGAGGTGGGGAGGACACACACGTCCAAGCTCCTTTTCCGTCTCGCATTCACCCAAAGCCCCCCCCCCCCCCAGTAATTATTGCCGATCTAGTTTGCCGCTGGGCAATCAATCGGTACAATAAATATGATTAATGCTCGATCCAGCATAGCGCTCGAGGCTTGCTCGCGCATATACGAGGTCTGTTCAAAAAGTATCGCGAATTTTGAATTTCCGCGGGCTACGTATATTCGACTTTCGATTTTTTTGTGGCGCTAGGTTGGTACTCATGTCCCTCACTTATGCTGAAAAAATCGGCCATTTTGAATGTTTAGTTAATTGTTGACAGCTGTTTTGGTTAGACGTGTTTTGGCTTGTCTTCGATTTTTGCCTATTCCAAAATATGGATCAAAGAATCTGTATCAAATTTTGTGTGAAAAACTAAATTAAGTGCGCGGACGCATTCCGAATGTTGACGGTGGCATATGGTGCAGCTTGGACCAAAGCAACGTTTATCGGTGGTACTAAATGTTCTCAGAGGGCCGGGAAGATGCGAACAACGAAATGCGTTCCGGACGCCCGAGCACATCAACAACAGACTAAAAGATTGATGAAGCGACGAAAATAATATTGGCCAATCGTCGAATCACCGTTAGAGAAGTTGCTGAAGAACTAAACATATCGATTGGCTCGTGCTATCCGATTTTTACCAAAGATTTGGGCATGAGACGGGTCGCCGCGAAATTCGTGCCAAAATTGCTCAATTTCGAACAGAAACAGTGTCGCGTTAACATTGCTAAGGAGCTGTTGGACTCGGTCCGCGACGACCCAAATTTGCTCCAGAGGGTCATAACTGGTGACAAATCATGGGTTTATGGTTATGACGTGAAAACCAAAGCTCAATCATCGCGATGGAAGCTGCTTTTTTGGAATAGACTAAAATCGAAGACAAGCCAAAACACGTCTAACCAAAACAGCTGTCAACAATTAACTAAACATTCAAAATGGCCGATTTTTTCAGCATAAGTGAGGGACATGAGTGCCAACCTAACGCCACAAAAAAATCGAAAATCGAATATACGTAGCCCGCGGAAATTAAAAATTCGCGATACTTTTTGAACAGACCTCGTATATACGTTACACGTCACCGAAAACACGTGTTTTATACCGCTTCTCATCGAGTCTCATAATTTTCTATCCTATATCTAAAGCGTCTTGCAACCGTGACGAATTAATGTTCGGCACAACGCTAATTAATCACCATTCTCTTCTAGCTACGACTATTTTCACGCGTTATTTACTATGCACTTGACAATACAAGAACGTACATGTATATTCTTTGCATATAAATAGCCATAGGGTACATTGCGCTTCTAAATAGCAAGAATATACTGCTCGGTAAATTTGAACCTTCTTTGTACTTTTATAATTATTACTTCTGATTCTGGTTTTGGGGGAAAGGGTGTCGAATATTTGAAGGTTTTTTTTTATTGATTCGTTGAATTTTCAATTATTCAATTTGTAGAATTCGGGGGTAAGTTTGTGATAATCCTGATTATTTAATCATCGTTGTTTCTGTACGATTCGAAAAACAAGCGATTATTAACAAACTTTTTCGAATACTATACAAATAAAATGTTTATCATATTTTTTGTATTGATCAGAGAGTCCCAATATGGTCCCGTCTCTATGGGAAAGTATACAGAAATGCGCAACCCTTTGCCCAATTTTTATTGAATCTATCTTTTGAAAAATGAGAAAAAAAAAAAATCCTTATTCTAATCCGATTGTACTTTTTGATAGTGAAATAAAACGAGTGATTTTCGGTAAACTAACCTTTTCAAATTCTATTTTAACGATCATGATAACGAGTTATGTCAAATTGAAGGTCAATGAAATAAAACGAATGTATCAATTTCTAACAAAACAGCAGTAAATCTAAATTTCATAATATTCGTCATTATGTCTGAGTGAGAGACTCACGGAGTTTATTCGCGATGAAGAAAACGAGTGATCTGTGCCGAACGAGGTTGTGTCAATGATCGATGTTAAATCGTCCGGAATTATTGAACAAATAATAATTTATTGAAATTCGTGGTACTGAAGATGTTTTGGTCGCGAAAGTCCGGAGTCACACCGTACAAGAAAGTTCAGGGACCGGATAGTTAATGACCGATGGTCAACCACTTTTTTTTTCCAACTGTTCACCGGGTTTGTTTGACTCTTGGCCCCAATGACTAGTCTTCTTTCGACACCTTGAAGGAGACGAGTGTACGCGAGTGAACCGATATATCTATATATCCACTTTGCAGAGACGCCAAAATCCCAATTAAGGAGAACTCGAGTTACGCAGCCATAGTCAAGGTGCTTGTCAGAAGTCTAATCGGGCTCATTAAATAGGTATTAAGTACATGAGCGTGCAGTGCTTAAGTGAAACTATTTTACCGAGGTGTTAAAACGAGATCATTGATAGTTAAGAATAATCTGTAAAAAATTTCAAATGTCGTTTTGTCAAATTTTCATTATCAAAATAGCAAGAAAATTCGTTCGTTAAATCTTAATTTCACGAGCTTATTGAGCTTTGTTTCACTATTACTGATTTATTGACACCAAAAGTGGTAAATAGAAAAATTTGGGTATGATTTCGAAATACTCCGATGAATCTAATTGTTATTTTCAATGACCCCATATATTTTATAAGACGGAAATTAATTTGTATACAAATGAAAAATTAATACAAATGATTAAATTCAACGATTTCTCATTTGCCCTTTCGTCATTTTCGTTCCTCTCCCGCCCAATCATTTCACATACTCTAGTGGACCAAAAAAACGTGATATATTTTCATTTCGAGCGAACGTTAAATTTTTGCAAATTTTCGTAAAGAATTCATTGACTCAACGAAACGAAGTCTCGCGAGGTACTCTTTCCTCAGTACAATTAGAATCGTTAAATAGTTTCTCCTTGACTGGGAATATCATTAGAATAAAAAGTCCTTTGACTCACCTGGCGAATGGTTTTGGATCGATCTCGTAGTGTTCCGATATGGGACCAGTCTTGACGACCCTCGCTAGTTGAGCTTCCTGTACGAGTACCAGGCCCTCCTTAACGTGTTTTTCACTCCATTGAACTCTGCATCTACCGCGGCATCGTTCGGTCGGTTTCTCGGATTCTTGTTTACCCTTAGACGACGATGTCGATGATTTCGAGGCGGTAGATTGTAATTTTCGATGCTGCGGACGCGGCGAAGTTTTCCGTTGCGACGACATTGTTGGGGTTTGATGATTCGACTGATAGATCATGATTAGGATCGATCACTTCCTCTTCCACAGTCTGCGTCTTCCAGTTTTTCTTTCTTTCTCGTGCTTCAAATACGTATCGCGTCACTTTTCCAGCTGAAGCTTTTCTTTTTTGCACTATACGAAAATTTACTTTAATAACAATGAACAGAAAAAAAGAAGATTTCCGTACAAATTCAATCTGCTGCTGTATTATATCATTAATGCATATGGCGAAATCACTCGAATCAATCGCGAACGAGAAGTTTAGAATTTTTTGTTTTTTTTTCTTTTTTTTCTTTTTCACAACAGTTTTACTCCGTTAATTATTATTCGTTTCGACAAACGACCTTCGATCGCGTACGAGAACCGCACCGTTGCACACGCGAGATGTTATAATAATTACGACGAAGACGATGATGATGCTGGACGGTCAACGTTGGCGCGCACCATCGATGCGATGTTATAACAACAGGTCGTGGCGATCGTTGAGGCACGGGTTTCGCGATTTTATATACGGCAGATATATCTATGTTTGTTAATCCTCTCACGCGATGTCGCAGTATCTCTCCTAGTATCCTCCGGTGACTGTACGATTTATGGCCAGCGTTTACTTTCAAGTGTCACGATCCATTTAATGATAACGAGACACATTGTGCGCGGAGATTTTTCGTTACTCTCGCGTCTATATCATTATCGTTATTGTTATTATATCCCGTGAATGCATCGCCAATATTAAACGGTGATTTCGTTACGAGCTCCCACGAGATGGAATCTTGATATTTCGTATACGAACGCTGAAATAACGTTGTCATTCGGAGATTACAAACGTGTGGGATGTCTCGTATGTTTTAATCAAGTGTAACGATTTCACTTCTTTTTTTTTTTCTTTAAGAATTTAAGAAAATTTCGATTTTGGCATTAAATACATTTGTACATAGAAATTCAACGAATTTCGATTTTGTTTACGTGTAACGTATTTCGATTTTGAAATGCAACGATTTCGATAAATTGTTGTGACAAAAAGACATCAGTGAAACGAAATTCGTTGCGGATTCAAAGATTTCTTTGAATAAAAACGAAATATCCGGATAACAAATTAAAAAAAAAAAAAAAAAAAAGTCAATTCAATCCTTTCGCCACAAAGTCAATTAATATTTTGTCCAAGCTTTTAATTCAACGGTGCTTTCATTGAAAAATCCGTTCTACCAATATAAAACGAAGAAAAAAAAAGATACGTACCTAAATTCGATTATTCAAGTAATCGCTGTGCGTTCAACGAATCGTGCGACAATTTTTTTCGCGCGACAAAATTGTTAATTGTAATATTTTCAAGCATGGACGACGAACAAAATAAAGAAAGGAGGATGGAAAAAAAATACGTTTGAAAGATAACCGCCAGTCTTCACATCCTGTATAACTTTTGTTTTATCGCGCGTATATTTATCGCTCGCGTCGCTCACACGAGACAGAGCTCTCTCTCTCTCTCGAGGGAGAGGAGGAGGGGCGGACGGGGGGAGGCGCGCGCGCAAAGAGACACAAAACTCTCGACATCCACTGCGCGCTTCGCGGTCCAGCGCGAGTCTGACAACTGGCCCCCCTTACGAGACGCTAGAGGTCTGGCGCTGCTCGGAGAGAACGCTCTTTGGCTTCTTCAACTGTTTCAAACTTCCCTCTCTGCGTTCTCCGTCTCTCTCACCGCCTCTCGACAGCGTCCGCGCTCAGAGCCCAAGCGCGCCCCGAGTCCACTTGAATATGTACCTGTGGCAACGCAACTATACGTCTATATACACATACATAGGTATCTGTTTAAACATTTTGCGCTCATTCTTGTTCTTTTTCAACTCGCCATACGTCATTCGTCTCTCTCTGGCCTTTGGTAAGCTTCGCATGGTCTCTTTTTTTCTTCGTCCCTTTTTTTTTCTTCTCGCTAACTCGATCTCGCTCGCACACCCACACACGACACAACCGATCTCTCATCTTCGATCTCTCTCGCTCATCGATTCAAAGCGGTCTCGGACTTGTTTACCCTTTCCCCGTCGACGATTTTCTTCGCGTAGTGCGCTGCTGGTGGACGCGATCAGACCCCCGGCTGCTGGACAGTGGACGCTATATGTACTCTGACGTAGGTGGAATCCAGTCACGTATTTATACGCATGGGGTATTCTATTCGAATAATCGGAGACATTGTAAACCTTAACATAGTTGTTTTTTTTTATAATTTCTCATCTATAGTACGTTTCATGGAATTAGAAAAAGAATGCTTCGATTTTTTTGGAATTTCTGCTAAATACTTTTGGCCGTTGTCATTAATAATGTTGAAAGATTCGAACCATTTCGAAAATTTCAGATCAATTTTTGTCATCGATGTCAACATCGGTTCTCCGATGTTGGCTGTTTAGAAATAATTTGACGACGATGCGAAATTGAGGTTCTGCGCAATGTATCGAAATAATGAATTAGCCTAGTGAATATTAATTATTATTTTTATAGGACAATTAATCGTCACTATTTTTAAAAAATTATCGTTGAATGGTCATTCGAAACGTGCCCTTTGCGTAGATTTAACTAGAACCTCAAAAATTATCATTGAATTTTGAATTTTTGTTGAAAAAACATATTTTTATTGAACATCCAACAACCCAAATGGTAGAAAGTGAATTAAAAAATTGTTTAGAGAACAGCTAGGTGGAATTGGAATGAAATGTCTCATGTATCGTTGTACTGTAAGTATATCAGATATAAAAGCAAGAAGAACAAACTCTGTTGCGGTGCACGTTCAGGCACTATGTGTGCTTTACATTATGCATGTTTCTTCCACCTCCCATCATCATCATCATCATCATCATAATAATTATCGTCATCATCATCAGTATTGAATTATATTATAGCATATTTTATGCCATAGAATGTGACGATGTATATTTATAGCATTATAGCCGAAAAAAATATATAAAGTAAACCTCGAGCATGGAACACACACTTCGCCGAGCACCAACCCCGTACACAAGACGAGACGAAGTTTTCTTCGGTTTTTTTTCTTTCTTTTCGTCTCAATCGTATAATCGTGATTCCAATTGTCGAATCCCACGGGATTTCTCTCAACGTCTCACGCACATATAGGCCGGTTTACATTAGAGTTGCGCGAACCTCGCGAGTGTCTCGTACGAGACTGGCTGCTCTCTTTATTGCTGTTACGCCCAAAGATCGCGAGTAACAGAGCTGCCGTATGTGCTCGCGTGTATATCGAATCGAGAGCTTATTCCAACTGTACTTTGCAGTTTTATATTTATTTTTCCTCTTCTTCTTCCTCTATATACGAGCGGGTCTGTGGTACCGTCGCTAACCTCGTGATATTCATGAGTTACATAAGGAAATATAATCGAGTCAATTATTCATTCCGATTAATTTACTAGTTACATAGCACGAGCTGACAACACCTCTGTTACATTTGATTTAAAGTTTTCTGAATTTTCTTGACTTGTTGCATCGGGGAAGAACGCGGACATTGGAAATTTTATTTGAATAACGCATAACTTATTTGAATCTTGTCATCAGCAGCCTTATCTTATTCCCCTATGCTGTGTCGCGTTCGCTCGAGGGCACGGGGAACCTATGAAAAACCTGTAACGATACAAGAAGCCCTTTCAACAACCCCTACGAGTAAATAAGGTCGAAACTATAACCATCCGTCGGAACAATGACCTTCCGCTTAGCGATATGCCAGCCACCGCAAGGTTAATCGGTCACCGATCTAAATAATGGACTCAAGCATTGCTGCTTACCTTGGAAAACCACCAAATCGAAGTTTCGTTGAAATTGAACGAACTGTAGCAAAAGTATGCACAATTTTGCATCCAATCGAATAAACTTCACCGAAATCAGCTAAACCGTGGTCGTAGTAAATAATCTTTGGAATTCAATTCAATTGTTTATTTAATTGAAATAACTATTTGATATCAAGCGTTGTCGAAATAAAAAATTGTCACTATATTAAAATGAACGAAATTCCGTTAGAACCGAACCAACGTTAATTTTCCTCAAATCTATTTCATTGAAATTAACTCAATTTGCCTGGGATACATCGATTTAACTTAATGTCCGAATACCTTGTACTTGCTATAATAGCCCCCCCCCGATGAGAAACACGATCGTTCGTCTCGATAAACTCTCATCATCATCGATGGAGTTATATATAATTGAAAATTACCGTATCATCGTCGTGCGCTACGATCAGTGGCTTCGACATAATCGGCGTACACATAAAAGTGTGTACGCATAATTTTGCCTGAAGATCTTACGCGCTTCGCGTGTCCTCTTCCCCTCGGGTAGTCATTGTACATTGTCCGGGGGGGGACCAGACAACGCAAAGTACATGTAGAAAAGAGAATGGCATTTATTGCGTGCATATATATGTTTGCATGGAGCGGTGCTACGTCGGCCGGGGATCGCGGGACCCAGACAAAGAGGATGAGGACGATATCGCGACGATTTTTTTTTTCCCAGCATCCCCGTCGTCGTTGTCTACGTCTCTCGCGCGGGACATTCGCGAACAAAGCGGCTATTCACTGATATACGTATAAGTACGTTACAAGCAATTCATGCATTACCTACAATCCTCACCGGATTCTTTTCTTCGATTTTATTTGTCACTGTTTTTCATACTAGAATCGGTACGCGCGCGCTTCGCGCGTTGCATTGTGGATTAGTATTCGTCGTCTAAGATCGTGCGATCTGAAGTATGCATCATGACCAAACTCCGCGAGCACGACTTCGGCATCCAATCAGAATGCGTCTATGGCGTCTTCGGAAATGAATTGCATTTCAAGACATTTCACGCCGTGTCTTTTTGATGTGAAACATCTTTACGCGCGTTGGGAATGAATCGGTCGATAGGGAACGTCGAATGCACGTCGTGGTGACGCTCCCCTCCACTCAACTCTGCGCACGGGTTGATTGCGCATGCAGAGAGGCGATTCTGAACCAGATGCAATATCATGGCGTCATAGCGTCTGGCACTAGCGAGCAACAGCCAATTGCCAGGAAGATTCCAGCGGAAAGGCGCGACTCTCATAGGCTATCGCTCGCTAACGAGACCGATAGTTGTAGGTAGATCACAGATGTCTATACTATACATAGTATAGAATAGACATTTGTGCGGTAGAGAAGTTCATTTTCCATTGATACCTGAGGGGCGATTCTGTACCAGGCGCAATATCATAGCGTCTGATGCAAAAACGAAATGGCCTATGAGAGTCGCGCCTTTCCGCTGGAATCTTCCTTGCAATTGGCTGTCGAGTTGCGTCGCTTCGTTGCGTCAAGTACAGAATCGCACCCCTGGATGTGCTATCCATAAGTCTCAAAGGGGGACTTACAGTGAAATTGTTTATGAATATAAGAAAACTCATTCTATACAATTATTATATGTAGCCCTATCGCGAGTAACAAGTATTGAAGGCTTATACATATATACACGTAATATTGATCTAAGATTCTAGCACGGTAGACGAATTGATCCATCAGTTGTAACGTTGCAAGAAGAATTTAAAAGATTATCGCTTAATAGACTCGAGACACTCCAAGGATTAGTATCAAATTTCATAACATCAAGAAAGGGATTGTCGTTATTCACGTTGAGTTGTCAAAGTCTCAGAAAGCATGTCCCAGATCTACCGTTAACAATAGTAATTTCTTATTATTGAGTGAAACATGGCTTGGTAATGAAGAAAACATCCCCAACGTTCATTATATTGTTCACTTCAAACGCAATAATGTTAGAGCTGGTGGTGCAGCTATTTATCAGAACAGAGATTCATTGGATGTTATTACATCTCGCATAATCGTTGGGTTGAGAAATGTAAGGAAACTTGGTTTTGGTCAAGACGATATTGGCGATTTATGTGCGGCACAAATTGTTATGGACGATGAAAGGGAATTGGTCATGGTCGTTGTATATATTTCGACAAACCAAAAAATTCACAATATCATACGATTTTTACACAAAGAACTATTCAAATATAGTCCAGCTGGTTCAATGCTGTTAGGAGCAAATTTACATAAACTTCCATTAATTTTAGTAAGTAATTTCAATGTTAATTTTGCCAAAGCTGAATCATTGCCACTCATACATTTTCTCCAAAATGAATTTCAGTTGATCATGAACAACGACATGTTTAATACTTCAGCTATCATCGACCGATTGTTAATTTCATCGAACCAAACGCAGCAACTACTGCTACTATAACCGAAGTAACAGATGAAGCAAGCAAATAAATATTATAGAAGAAAATCAAAAGCTACTTTTCTTGTTGTTTTTTTTTTTAATTCTGCACGCCACATATCCCACACGGTATTCTCGAGATGTTGGATGTTTCACATTTACTAGGCGTCCCATGACGGCTGACTTTTTTTTTATAAAAGAGTTACAGTGGACGTATAAGTGCGTACACGCAATTCACTAGCTACTATCATCAACGATTGCTCTTTTTCGGTTCTCCTTGTCGCTTATTCTTACAATGGAATCGGTGTGCGCTCTACCCGCGTTGTTTTGTAGGTTAGGTTCGTGTTGTCTTACGATCTTACCTTCTGAAGTACGCGCATGACCGAACTGGGCGCGCACGACATTGACGTCCAATCAGAATGCGTCTATGTGGCGGCTTAGGAAATAAATCGCATTTCGACATATTTCGTTACATGTATTTTGCTTTATAGAGGGGATTTCTATGTGGCGATACTCGCACGCACGCTCGAAAGATTGTCGTCCGCGGTTCCTTAATATTTCAACGTGCGTTGTGTACATTGGGCACGAGGCAATATTGGGTGGGTGCGGTGATGGTGGAAGGACAGTTGTTCTATATATGTGCTCGATAACTTAGCGGGTAACCGCGGTTGTAAAAGCGTTAATATGTTAATGAACGCGTGGGGGCCATGCCGGTAGATTTTCATGTTCGATTATATCGCTTCTGGGAAATAAATGGCCCACCGTTCTCCGCGCGCGCACGCATCGGACAGTCCTTCCTTTGGCGACCGCACGAAATGAGACGCACAAAACTTTTGGCATTTATCTCTCGCGATATATTTCAATGGACCTCACGCGGGCGCAAAAAAAAAGAGACGAAAAACTAAACGCTCTCGCGGTAAAACGCGGCGCGTCTCGTGCGAACAGTGGCGATGTTTCACTTTAACCAAATGCTCACGATTGGATCATCTAGTTTTGTTTACTGCGGTCTCAGCTGTTGCGTTATATCGACGCTGTATATTTAGCGCGCCAACGCAAAGAATGAACGGAGCGCAGTAATGAAAGGGACGCGAGCACGTGTTTTTTTTTTCATTCGGTTCACTTCACTTTTGGAGATATATAAAAAAATTGACTCGCACGTATTCAGCGGCAATATAGAGACGAGCCTTTTAAGATTTCAGGAAAAAAGAATGAAGAACCGACGAAAAATGCCGTCCGGTAAGTTTGGTGTGGGGGAAGGGCTGAAGGATAGATTTCAAAAAGGCGGGGGAGGGGGAGGTTTCACATTATCTTTAGAGAAAATCCGTTTGACTGTCCATCACGTCATATTAGAAAAAAATCGTATACTTATCAGCCGAGCAAGACATGTTCATTGTCGATTCGTTCTTTGTGAACGGGGAATGAAGAGGGGGGTGTCCGAGAGATTTGTAAAATACCATTAGCATAAACATAGAATCTTTCGTTTCTCAAAGCATTCGAGAGATAGAAGTGCGAGTGTGCGTAAGAGCGATATAAAAGGATTAAATTGTGTATACGCGTATTGACCTTCGAGAGATTCCGGTAAATCTGACATTTAATTGCCAGGAGCTATTCAAGGTGGTACATTTATGCGTTGCGCCGTGCACTCACGGGGGAACTTCCATAGCGTACCCCGTCTCCTCGCGCGCGGAGACGTGCTCGCGCGCACGCTCGATGACGACAACGAGAGAAAAGTATCGACATACATATATCTACGTGTATTTTGTATACCTCGGGAAGTCCCCAGAGCGATATATGTACGTGCGCCTGGCGCCACATACGAAGTTCTTTGTTTTTGTTTTTTGTTTTTCGTCTCTTTAATCTCTCTCTTCCTTTCTCTCGATCGTTTTTTAATCCCCACCCCCCCTCTGTGTTAGAGTACGTACCATGGGCGAGATGAACCTCCGGCAATATTCGCGCTCTATGGCATCGAACGCGATCTTCGGCGCACGCGCACGAGGGCTCGTACCCATATAGTATATGTATCTCTCTCTTACATCCGCCTTTCGTTCTCGAGCGTAGCGATCGAGCGAGTGCGCGAGCAATACAGAACGTGCGAATTAACGAGGGCTCACGGTCATCGCGATTTATTTTCACTTCTCGAGAGTTCTTACCATCCGCGGGGGAGATCTCTCCCGAGAACACGCCCGTTTTTGTAACAACGAAAAAATATCCGCAATCTTGATATAAATCCTGTCTCCTCTCCCGAGAGAAAGAGAGAGAGAGAGAAAGAGAAAGACTCGCTTATCTTCTCGCGGGAGACTCTCGGCCCGGCACAACAGAAATCTACGATGTGAACGAGAGTCATAACTCTGGTACAACGAAAAAGAAAAAAAAACACAAAAATCCTTTTCCGTACGAGCACCGAGTTTGCGAAAATGTCTGTTCGGATGCGCGTTTTTACGAGAGTGTTTGTCACGCTTCGTGAGAGAGGCGATATCATTTACTCGATTAAATTGAATGAGCAAAACGACGAGAGTCCGCTAATAGAATTTTCAATTTTTATAATTCCCACCGTATCGTGAATATATAGGGTATACGTAACAAAAAGAGTTTTTACCTCTTTTATGTTACTCCTCCGCGTGATATGCTCTGTCTCGACGTCCACTTATCGTTCTCGCGGAAGAAACAACTTTCACTCCTGGGGGCGCTCGAACGTTACATTTTTCGATCTCGATTGATCACTCTTCTTTTTTTCGTCGTTTCATTTAATTTTCTAATTTATTAATAGTCGTGTATGTTATGACGGGCGACGCGCGAGAAACTTGTGCAAAGTTCCAAGAGGGCAATTTAATTATTTCTCACGTATATTAATCAATTTAATGTTGCTTTCCACTGTGTGAGTTCAATGTCTTTGCCGCCCGATGAGGGATGCGATAATATGGGTTTCTCGGTTTTTGCCTAAAGTTTGACAGAAAAATATGTTTACTCATTATTTTTTTGGTAATTTTTCTTAACGCAGATTGAATTACTTTGATTATAATTTTTTTAACTTTATTTTGAATTTAGTTTAGTGTACTGTATTTTCAGTCATATGTATACCGATTCAATAACGCAACCCTCAATAATTGTCATCGACGCTGATTACTATCCACGATTCAAAGTCATAATCTTTATTTCCCTTGTTTCAATTTTTATACAACGCTAAAGAGTTCTCCTGGCCTGACTAATTGCGCTTTTATTAAAATTTCGTAATTTTGGGAGTTGTTTTTTTTCTTCGAGTCTTTGTTATGATTATATAAATAATCTAGAATCATCGGCCCAAAAAAAAACCCGTTTTAATGCGAATCACCACGGAGACGTGGCCTATGGAATATGACCGCTCATTCCCAGTCATCCAACATTATTTAGCACAGGATAGAGTAGTGAACCCTTGATTACCGTCTATTTTTTAGCGAAATGTGATTTTTTTCTGATATCTGATAATCGGAATTATTACCGTTGATGTTTGCGCGTGGACGGAATCAACTGCGACAATTACATACAGACGAAGTGTTACCAGAAATCCGTTATTTCGTACTAGATTATTTAAGGGAGGAAATAGGGTTAGGACAGCGTTTTCTCAATGATTTTCATGCATTTTTTTATAGTATAAAAAATAAATATAATTTATTGAAACTTTGAGAATATTTTATACATATATTTAAGTATATACTGTAAAATGTTTGTAGAATTTCCTAGAAAAACACCGAAAATATTAGCGACCCCATATTGCAGGTCACAATCAGACTCAGCATTTTGCGTACATTCTGGAAGCCGCAATTTTCATCTGAAATCAAACGAGGTTGGAATTTACTTTTATAATATGTCTCTCTTCTATATGAACCTAAGTGCTATCAAAAAAATAGAAAATTGAATTTTTTACAGGGGTCAAAACAAAAAAGCATGATTTTTTGCCATTTTTTACAACTTTATTAGCAAAAAAAATTATTTTAAATAATGATAATATTTCGATATTAGGTTCGTATAGAGCGCAATACTATAAAGAAAGTAACTGCCAATTTTTAAAACGATTGATTGAAAACTTTTCAAACTAGCGTGTACGCAACTTCAAAAAAAGTCGTTTTCAGAAAAACGCGTTTGAAACACGTGGCGCGCTCGGGGCCTGAAGGAGAGCTACTCACTTTAATGGCTTATAACAATAGAACGAGTCGGAATTTTTATAAAAAATTTTGGGAACATATTTTTCAATAGTTTCACTACACAATTTACAATTTATGAAAAAACAAAAAATCGATTTTTTGAACCGTCTAACCCTATTTCACCCCTTAAACAATGAAATAAATCCTATTGTCGAATTCTGAGAATTTAGTACGAAATAAAGGGTTTCTGGTAACCCGGTGCCGAAGGTGTGCATTATTGCCATAAGAGTAGGGTGAACCCATATAACGTCCCATGTTTAACTTCAAAATCACAAAAATATTGCACGCCGCTCGACAACTAAATAAACGGCTTCGAACAATAAACTATTACTTGCAACATCACAATCTATCAAATGACACAAGGTTATGTTCATAAATTGTTGAGTTTTCAGCAATTATGGAACATCAGTAGCGTCTGTTGTCGTTAACACGACGGAAATAAAACAATTTTTCATCTTTCACGTGGGCTGAACATTTCATATACCCCTTGCACCGAACATCGTTCATGTCTTCCCGATCCTTATCTATCATATTGTTAAAGCAGTAAATGTTGAATTATTATTTAACCGTGACACATTCGCACAGGCTGCGTTCATTGATTCAGTTTTTTTTTTTGGTGCAGCCGAAAACCCCAGATACTTCACGGCTCAAATGCCCAAATGTCCCTATAAGTTCTTTTATCTAACAAATGCGTTCTTTTATTTTCATCATCAGCGTTCCCGTTAAGCACCTGTTAGGTTCCCAGGATCACCACTAATGTACGAGGTCTGTTCAAAAGTATCGCGGATTTTGAATTTCCGCGGACTACGTATATTCGATTTTCGATTTTTTCGTGGCGTTAGGTTGGTACTCATGTCCCTCACTTATGCTGAAAAAATCGGCCATTTTGAATGTTTAGTTGAATGTTGACCGCTGTTTTGGTTAAACGTGTTTTGGCTTGTCTTCGATTTTTGCCTATTCCAAAAAAGCAGCTTCCATTGCGATGATTGAGCTTTGGTTTCCACGTCATAACCATGAACCCATGATTCGTCACCAGTTATGACCCTCTGGAGCAAATTTAGGTCGTCGCGGACCGAGTCCAACAGCTCCTTAGCAATGTTAACGCGACACTGTTTTTGTTCGAAATTCAGCAATTTTGGCACGAATTTCGCGGCGACCCGTCTCACGCCCAAATCATTGGTAAAAATCGAATAGCACGAGCGAATCGATATGTTTAGTTCCTCAGCAACTTCTCTAACGGTGATTCGACGATTGGCCAATATTACTTTCTTCGCTTCATCAATGTTTTCGTCTGTTGTTGATGTGCTCGGGCGTCCGGAACGCATTTCGTTGTTCGCATCTTCTCGGCCCTCTGAGAACATTTTGTACCACCGATAAACGTTGCTTTGATCCAAGGTAGCTTCACCATATGCCATAGTCAACATTCGGAATCCATTCGCGCACTTAATTTTGTTTTTCACACAAAATTTGATACAGATTCTTTGATCCATTTTTTGGAATAGGCAAAAATCGAAGACGAGCCAAAGCACGTCTAATCAAAACAGCTGACAACAATTAACTAAACGTTCAAAATGGCCGACTTTTTCGGCATAAATGAGGGGCATGAGTACCAACCTAACGCCACAATAAAATCGAAAATCGAATATACGTAGCCCGCGAAAATTCAAAATTCGCGATACTTTTTGAACAGACCTCGTATCTTTGAAAATGGTTCACCATAAAAGAATGGGAATAAGAGAACGATGTTTTTTTTTTGGCATATCCGCGCAGATTTGCGCAATAGCTGAATCAAGGAACGCAGCCATAGTAATCATCGGGCAGAGACTGGGAGAGAATGGTCGGAACTTTGTCCGTGAGAGGTCGGATCGCTGAATGTGAATTCGCCAATCGACCGAGCAAACGTCGCGACGGAAAAATTACGCTACATATGTTAAACAATGTTTTACGTGATTGATTCCAGTTGTCGAACTGGAAATTCTCATTACCTATACATCGAACAATAATATCGAACTCTATCATCCTGAGAACCTTGGTCATGTTACCACGGTCATCGGCTAGAATTCCTCGTGTCTAGGATAAACGACAGTCATCAAAGTGTCGCGAACAACGAAGAGCAAACGATTCATGAGCGTACGTAAGCGAATTTATAGCATTATCAATTTTCTATAAATAGAAATTTTGTATGTATCCACGCGTACATATACCTACTTTGCGAATAAAATGTACATTGTAGATGTGTCGCGCAGTTTAATTGCCCGTTTCTCGCTCGATCTTTTTAAACCTCCAAAGTCAAGGAATTCCGTGAGTCTTTGTTGCGACCTCGATTCATCGTTACAGACGGTAAATCCTCACTCTTTCTCTCGACAAGATTATTGCTCCGAGTATACGGAAGAGTCGTTAAATGCATGACTTTGGATGACACAAAGGAAGAATCAACGCGGATCCAAGTATAGCTTCTCGCGTGAACTTCGATATGGAGATGTGTGCGTAGTATAAAAGTCAGATTGTTTTTTCTTTCTCTTGGTAAAAAAAAGATTAATAACGACGATGAGCAAACTCGCGCGGTGGATTTACTTCCGGGTACAAATGTCGATATGAGCATTCTATCCCCTTTTGCGATTGAAGGAGGTTCTCTGTCTCTCTGCCCGATCCCCCACTCGCTAGATCGAGCATTTTTTGCCGACAAAAACTTTCATTGTTAATAAACAGTCAATTCTATCCATTTTTTGTTCTTGCTGCTAACTCTCTGTAATAGATAAGTCTACGCTTTTCTGAAGGTTTAACCAGCAACCACTATTTTTTTACTATCAACATCGAACGATCCCGCACATCGTACAATCGTCGATGATCCACAATTTTTTAATTCTGCAGGCTCACTCAATATACGTTTATAAATGTCCTGTTAAAATTTCAAATCGGTCCCACTGCTTTTTAGATTCGACCAGAATCTCCGTAAATAACGTTTATATGATCAAGCAGCAATTAGTAACGTTCATTTGATTTTTCACGCGGGGGATTTATAAATTTTCGAAAAGGAGAATAAAGTTTCCCATTTTCGGTTTGCACCGTTTTCCTTTTGTTTTTTAACGCTTCTTCGTGTACACAATTTTTCCCGAGTAAAACAAAAACTATTGACCTCAAAAAGGAACCTGATCAACTACGATAGTCGCGTACTTTGTAGCAATCGTATAATGTGCGAAGCTTCGTACGGCTCACGGTCGCGGGTACATCAAGGAGCGTATAGAAATGGCCCGATGGGCAATTAGCCCGCGTGTCTCTGAGTTACAGCAGTCAATCACACAATGACGTGGCGGTGATCGTGAGAGGACGATTTCGCGCCGTGTTACAAGCCCGGAAGTCGAGAGCGAGAGAGAGCGAGAGAGAAAGAAAGTCGTTCGTACATATGTGCCATATCGTAAACTATATAATTTATCATCGCGGGACAATCGGTATGCGAGACCGGTAGCAGAACTTTCAGCACGAGCTCGGAGTCTCGGGTGGGGAAAAAAAAACCTTTAGGTACAGTCAGGTCAATCGAGTACGGAAATTAATTTTTTTTAATTCACAAAAGTCAATCATAAAAATTGCTACAAGGTCAACTTGTGGATTTTTTTTAAGTTTGTTCTAAAATAAAATTTTTGGTATTTAGCCAATTGCGTTAAACGACAGATCATTTTTTTTGTCAACGAATTCATTACAAAAGTTATATGACACGATTAATCATTTAGAAATTCCATTAATTTGTTCGTAAGGCCGTACAAAGAAAAAACGACGAAATTAACTGAAAATTCTCGATTAAATTGAGTAGCTGAACGTAAGCATATCTTCTACATCAAGTGAGTACATTCGTCAGTCTCAGGTCAGCCGGAAATAAGTGTGAGCACGCGATCCCTTTCCGAGTTTGGCGAGGAAGGGAAAAAAATTAAATCGCATCGAAAGACCAGTGAGTTTGTTGGAAAATGCTTCCACGATCGTATAAACAAATATTCGGGTTCGGTTCGAAAAACAACAAAAAAATGGACATTCTCGTTTTCTTTTCTTCAAAATACCTCAAATATAAATCGAGTGTAATTTTTGAATTTGACTGTATGGGATAAGCGTCCTTAATTTTGCACTTGATACCCATAAGACAACCATAATACAGAAACATACTGTAGCCCCTATCTTGGTCCGATGAACGTGCGCAAGGTCACCAATGGATGTACACTACATATATATACGTAATTAAATGATTCGAAGAGATTCCCGCAAAGAGAGAGAGAGACGGTAAAAGACCACGAAGTAGGGTGTTCCTGTTATATCGACGGGTATTTATTGGCTATTTACCTTTCTCGCGTCGAATATACGCGCCACGCGTACACTGCAACGATGTTGGCCCTGCCGCACCTCTCGTCCATGGTAATTGTCCCCTAATTAATGTCCCAATTAGCATTGATAAACTCGGCTCTACCTTCAGCACTTCTCCTTTGTGTGTGCGTTACGAACGGAAAAAAACTATATATATGTATATGTAAATATATATATATAGTTCGATGGCGTTTCAATATCAACCTCCAGATAGTGGCGTTATATTATGGCACGGCCTAGAAGGGAAACGAAAGAAAAAAATGTTTGAAGAAAAAACCATAAAGAGAAAACCAGTGATAGAGAATTGAGACAATTTTTCAGACTACTTGCGCGCAAACAGTATTTTTTACTACGGCAGCCCAGAGCACTCTCAATCCATAAACTCAGCCTCTTTTTTGCACATTAATTACGCAGTTAATTTTGTACATAGCGTGGCAAGAGAAAATTTCGATGGGCTTGAGATGAAAATAATGAAAAATAGCTTACGCAAAATATCACAGTTATTTTTTAAAAGTTTTGAGTTTACGTTGATAAACTATTTGCACATATTTTTTTTCCTTAAAGAATGCTTACTATCAATATTCGCACTTGTTTTTCTTACTCAAAGAGGAAGCGACAATAATTCGCACTGCAAAGGTAAATTGGCCCGAACGAGGCGGAGCAAATAATATGACTAGTGGAATATACGAATATTTTTCGATTTTTGAGAAAATGGTCGGAAAACCGCCAATTTTATTTTCACGACTTTGTGAAACTTTTAAAGTCTCCTTCGATGGAAAATTTACCAGTCTCTACGAATCAAACAATGTTCTTACTCAAATCTCAAAGAATAATTAGAAAGTTTGTTTTTCAAACGGGAAACACCTATTTACGTTTCTTTTTTCAATTATATTCATTGCTACAGATTATAATTGATGCAAATAATCATCGTAGAGCAATTAATTTACGGAAACCCTGAGTTCATTTCCTATTAAA
This sequence comes from Oxytorus armatus, assembly GCA_958009045.1. Taxonomy (NCBI): domain Eukaryota; kingdom Metazoa; phylum Arthropoda; class Insecta; order Hymenoptera; family Ichneumonidae; genus Oxytorus; species Oxytorus armatus. Next base: position 9,267,407 of record OY253751.1, on the reverse strand, counting down.
AGTCTCTTGAGAAGTTCAAAACTTACAAGGAAAGTAACCGAGGTGTACCCCTTCGATTTTGTTGAAACTCATGTATGTTATAGAGAATTAAAAACTAAGCGACAAATATTTTTTTTATCGACGGAAAAACGGTTTCAAGGGGTGAAACCACCCCCTAAAGTTGCACAGGTCAAAGGGCGATTTTGCAGTTTCACATACAAGCAGTGCATCGATTTTGATGAAACAAAAATTAAAATGTTTTTTATGCGAAGGAATGAAGAACCTACCAGATAATGAAAAAGAAAAAATGTATTAAGGGGTTGAAACACCCTTGAATATCTACTTCTTACAGGCTACATTGAAAACTTGCGAATCGATTGGAATGAAAATTATGCTGTTTTATAGCGGAAATAAAATTAAAGTTCACTTATTTTTGTATTTGTGCAAGAAAACAGTTTAAGGGAGTAAGCTACCCCTATTTGAGTTTTTACATTCCAGTTATGTCCTTGTCATTCCAAATGTCTTTGCCAATACGAACTCTTCTCGTTAAGCTAAAATTAATGATTCACCGTTTTTTTTCAATTAGCACGAATATTTAAGGGGGCGGGCCACCCTCTCTAGCCCGTTTTTTGATAGATATTTAAAAGTTTCCGACCCACTGTCAAGAAATTTAATGATGGTACGACTTTCGTGTTGAGATAAACACGAAAATCGTACCATAAGTCCGATCGTAATCGTAAGTTTATCTGAACACGAAAATCGTACCATCATAGAATTTCTTAACAGTGGTTCAGAATCTTTTGAATATCTATTAAAAAAAGGCGCTAGAAAGGGTGGCCCGTACCCTTAAGTACCCTTAAGTATAAACATCCATGAGTTTTAACAAAATCGGAGGGGGACACCTCGGGTACTTTCCTTGTAAGTCTACTAGAGACATTTTAAAAACCCCCGTCAAAACCCAATATCGATGAAACGGGAGCCAATTTATAACTATTTGAAATTTCGTGATTTTTAGGTTTCCGAAAAATGAATTTTTTTTTTTTTTTTTTTTTCAATGTTTCGATACCCTAATCGATCGGAAATTCTTCGCTGATTACGAATAACATCGAGTTTTAGACGAAATCTCAAAATATCAATGTGAAAAAGACGAAAAACAAAAAAAATCACTTTTCGGACGATTTTCAATAAAATTTCGAGTTTCTCAAAGAAATGGCTACTGAATTAGTAATCAGCGAGTCAAAATACGTCGATATAGCGTCCTAAAAGAAAATTGAAAAATTCAAAATTTTTTTGCATTTCGGCCAAACAGAAGTGTCTTCACTAAAATCGCTGTAACGTTGCTTCCCGATGGAGTTGAAACCCCACTCTGTGCACATACTTTTCGTAACCGTTCAACCTTCAAAATGCCGCTTCGTTTATTGAGCTACGATTTTTTTTCGATTTTTCATAGATTTTCAAAGTTGGACTATCGATTTTTGCGAATTTTGCCATACATACCCCTCCATCGATTTTTGCGAATTTCTCCAACCATACCCCTTCTCATTTTTTTCGCCGATTTTCAACCTGCTCTCACGGCTACAATAATGGAGATATCGGGATGATCCAAAATGCATTCTCTAAGTCTCCTCGAGACATTTTGAAAACGCCCGTCAAAACCCAAAATCGATGAAACGGTAGCCAAGTTGTGACCATTTGAAATTACGAGATTTTTAGGTTTCCGAAAAGGTGGGGAAAAAATGAAAAAAAAAAAATTATTATTTTTTTTTCAATGTTTTGATACCCTATTCGATCGGAAATTTTTCGCTGATTTCAAATAGCACCGAGTTTTTGTCGAAAACTCAAAATATCAATGTGAAAAACGCGATAATCGAAAAAAATCACTTTTTGCAGCCCCGCTCTTTGCAAGATGTTGCAAGAAGTAGATGTTCAAGGGTCTTTCGACCCCTTAAAATAAAGAAAGACGGTGAATCATTAATTTAAGCTTAATGAGAAGAGTGCATATCGGCAAACACATTCGGAATGACAAGGAGACAACTAGAATGTAAAGACTCAAATAGGGGTATCTTACTCCCTTAAAACTGTTTTCTTGTAGAAATACAAAAATGCGTGAACTTTGATTTTATTTCTGCTATAAAACAGCATAATTTTCATTCCGATCGATTCGTAAGTTTTCAATGTAGAGTGCAAGAAGTAGATGTTCAAGCCCGTTTCGACCCCTTAAAATATATATTTTTTTTCATTATCTGGTGGGTTCTTCATTCCTTCGCATAAGAAACATTTTGTATGTGAAACTGCAAAATCGCCCCTTGACCTGTGCAACGTTAGGGGGTGGTTTCACCCCTTGAAGCCGTTTTTCCGCCGATAAAAAAAATACGTGTCGCTTAGTTTTCAATGCTCTATAACATACATGAGTTTCATCAAAATCGGAGGGGGACACTTCGGGTACTTCCCTTGTTAGTCAAAGGCACAAGTCACTACTGTGGTAGGGTCACTACTGTGTTGTAGGTATTTAATTGATGCCTAACATTCTCTCGTTATGCTAAATTCGTTTGTCTGAAGTTTGAGAAATAATTGGAGAATTTAACCGTAGCAATCTTCACCAACATGAGTCTTGTCGTTGTAGAACAAACAATATCTCGTGAATTCAAAAAGTATCTTTACCGAGCTACAGAGTCTTATAGTGGATGACTATGAAGGGGTCATTCTTCACAAAGAAGTAAAGTAGCATTGTGAATGCACTGAATCCATCTCAGAGTCACAAGGACTGCCTGAGGACAGGACAGTTTTTGGAATTAATCTGGATAAAAAAAAATCTCATGTAGAAAAGTCGTCAAGCGTGCTGCGTACTCTGAGTAAAATTTCGACTAAAAATACTTGTATTCGGTCACCAAAATCCATGCAACTCCAGAAACAATGCAATTATGCATTGTGCTAAAGGAAAATCTAGAAAAAAAATTAATGTATTATTAAATTGCGATATGTTTAACTTGAGCGTAGTCTTTGAAACAAATTCTGCCCTTTAAATCTTTAATATTTTCAAGATTAGATGACAGATGAGAAAACTAATATATTGTGGTTAACTGTGGTTAACTATGAATATTTCAATATATGTTCAAGCGATATCGAGACAGGATTGTTCCAACAATGTTAGTCTTACCTGCACCGGAAGGAAACAGAAGAACATCTTGAAACTTTGTATTGTTCAGGGGTCGCATAGTCCATTGTAACGAGTTACTGACGTAAATCCTTTCTTTTGCGTCTTGTTCTATTTCTAACCCCTTCTTGGCATTTTCACAAAACGACGACGAGGATCACAGTTCACATTCGAAATTGTGTCGATACTCGACTTTTCTTCGGAATTGATAAAAGGGCAACATACCTTTTGTCACTCGACAAATGACGATTGGGCATCGAACACTGCGCTTTGTGTCGATAGTCGTCAGTGTAGATTTGTAGATAAAGAACGAAAAACGCAAATTCACACTCCCCAAAGGAGATTAATGGTTTACGTTTTTTCTTTCTTTCTCATCACGAAAAGTACAAGAGCGTTTCAATATGAACTTTTTTTCTTGTTTGTTTTTGGGACCGCACAGTGCTAGGTTACGTAACGAAAATTTGCTGTTCACGAGTGTTATATAACAGGGCCGTATATCGACAATATGGCGTCGGGGGTCTATTCGTCTCGTGGACAATCGACCTTTTCGATAATCGATATTATCGCGTGCAATCGATTAGTTCAAAATCGATTTTTTCAAAGTCGATGTTGATAATAATTGGTGTATTGACTATTACTGCTGGTCGAATATATCTTGTACATGAAACATAATTTGCCATGATGACGCATTTAAAAAATGTGAATACAAAAAAGCAGCGAAAATGTCGCTTCTACTAGACAAACCTTTCCCCCCCCCCCCTTGTTAAATGAATTTTTTAGTCTCTCGTCCCTGTCAATCCTCTGAGGGAAGGCAAACGAAACGATAATCGAAAAAATTGTATGTAGAACATGAGAAAGATAGAGGTGTAAAAATGTAATCCACTGACCTTTCTTGCCAACGGAGATCCCTCTCCGGAGGGAGACCAAAGGGCTTACGGGATGGTTGATTTATGAGTTGTAAAGATGTTTTTCCAAGCATTTCCGACAGTCGATTCCAGGTGATTACCGGTCGACACATTGAAATGGCCAAATAGTGTGAATCGCACACCATGCTCGGAAATCAACGTTTTGACTGTACGGTGGATGACGACGTTTCAACAAAATGTCGGGTGAACGGGGTAAATGGCGCGCGCGTACGCCGCTAGGCGCATCATGGTTGCGCATCTCCCGCCAACGCTCTCGCCTTCCCCTTCCTCCATTCGTGACCATTTCCCATCATTCGTCGGAGAGAACACGAACAGAATGGACTGGAACTGATGTGTTTTTGTTGTGCGAGTAAATAAACGCTGCGACTTCAATAAACGAGAAAATCCACGCAATCAACAGCCCCGATCTACCTGAAACGGTAATTCATTCGTTTTTCCATAATGGCAAATGTTTATTACGAGTAATCGACCGTCGAAAAAGAAAAAACCGAACCGACGCTAATTCGAGCAAAATGGCGGCCATGAATGTAACTTTTTTTTTCTCACGTCCGATTTTTCCAATTTCCCCTCCAGAGTCCTCCATTGTTGATAACGAAGAACGAGACTTCGGCGTGCCAATTTTCAGAGCCTAGGCATCGGCGCGGTTTCATATGTCCAAGACAAAATCACTAAACAACGATATCCCGTATATTCCACCGTGATGGCCCTTCGACGAGTCCTCTGCAAGGCAGCAAAAGGTTAGTGGTAGAATAATCCATTGTATAATCATCTTTGATATCTTACTCGCAATTATACACATATCGTATAATGCAATTTCGTTTTTTTATTCATTTTCTCCATATTTCGCATTTTTCGTTATATTTATGTGATATCGATCAAATTATTATATGACGAAACAATCTCTATTCAAGCACGTTAAACTTTTTGTCGTCGCCAAATTTTTCCGTTTCGATTTCAGAGACTCGTCTATTATTGTACAATTAATGCGTATAAAAGTACAACAGATTGTCAGAGGATAGATAGTACACTTGTAGTTTGGCGCACATTTTCTTTTCGAAAGGTTTTCGGTACACATTATAAATATACCCGCGAAAAAACTAACAAGTCACAATGACTTTCCCTCTCTGCGCCTTCTTTCTACGATCAGCTGACACGAATGCGTGTTTGCGAGGTTATGTCGAAGAGAGTGCAATCACGAGCATTATTTTTTGTTGCACCGACTGATTTCGATGATATAAGTACACAATTAGGTTGAAAACACGTAACACGATATTTCGAGGGTTATTAAGCCAAATGTGCCGAAATTTCTGCGTTGAGGTAGTACTCGAAGAAAATCGAATTTTATCAGAGGTAATCACCATGTATTTATAAAATCTTGATTTCTTTACTACTCTCAATATCAACAACAACTTCATTATTTTGAGTCAAGAAATTGATTATTAATCTTAATCAGGAAAAAATCATAATAAGCTTGAGCGTAGTCTGTTGGACTACGCTACCAGAAATTTCTCAATGTTGTGGAACAACAAGATTTTACATAGCGCTGGAGAGACTGTTCAACCAATATACAAAAAAATTGCTTGACTCGTGAGATCTCTGATGCTTTATAGGCCTGTGGGAATTTGGAACCTGATGTTGCTAGGACAAGCGATTCGTTTTTGGAAAATTTGGAGCTAGTTCAGGACGATCAAACTACACCGAAAGTTCTCACACTTTGTTGTTGCGAGTCTGTTCCCGTTGGCATGTGGATTTTGTCTTCTGATCCAGCCAAGCAATGGACTGACAAGAGTGTGTTAGTTGCCTCGACGTCACTTGTCAACGATTGGCAGCGAAAATCTGACAAAATTGGCGAGATCAAACGCACAAACTTGTGAAGATCAAACAGCGAGGAAAAATGTTCAAAGAGCTTAAAATTGAAGGGAATGAAAAATTAAAGTTTCTGGAAACATTGAAACATTAAAGTTTGATTGTTTCGGCAAGAAAAACCATTGACTCTGAAGTCGCTGTGCTAAATTTTGTGCAAGAGATTGTTGGGACTTGTATGAAGAACCAAAACGTTATGCGGCAGCAGAGATTGAACAAATTTAATTTTTTCTCACCAAGAATGTTCTGCAGAATAATAGCCAGAAAAATAGTTAACGTCTAGCGGTGTTGGATTCGAAATTTCGTTACTAATGGCCAAAACAATGTTCGAAAAAATCTGCAAATTGTTGTGGTAAAAAAAAACATCAAGGATATGTCGATTTGCTCTGGAAGGTCCCATATATACAGATGTATTTATATACCATTATGGTATGCATGTAACGCGCATTTATTATGCACGTGCTCGACGCCCAACAACTTCACGATTTACTATTCAAGAATTAGACACAATAGGCAGCGGAAACGAGACAGAGAGAGATGGCTAGAGTTGTAATAAGTGCGTCCCACGATTGTATATGAGAATCTATGGCACGAGAGAACGATCTACGCGAAGCCACCACGACGATTAATGTCGTAGTGGCCTTGACATTCGCGCAATTTGCTATCGCGATGAGAACATTGGAACGAACGAACGTTAACTTGGGAAATAAATATCCTCATTTGTATTTCCGTTTTACGAATTGTGAAAGATCACGTTCCTTATTGACTGCAGCATTGATCAGAACGAATTTCTTTTTAATTAAAAAAAAAAAAAAAAACAAGAACTGAATGAAGCTCGGTGTGTAGGTGGAATGAGAAAAAAATGGGTTTGTTTGATTCAAACGAATTTTATTTGAATGTGACCAAATTTTTATTCGAGGTCCATTAAGCATTAATTATGACAATAGTCATTTGGCCAAATAGAATTTATTTTCTTGAAAGAAATAAACTGTGAACAATCAGGAGAATTCATTTTTTAAAAGACGTTTGATAAAAATAATAAAAACTATTAACAATGAGAATAATTAATTACTAAATAAATTGAGCTTAATGGACATTAATTTTGTTACATTTAAATAAAATTTATTTAAAACAAATGAAAAGTCATTGTTCTTTCTGTCTGACTCCGATACCAGAAATTTTCAAATGAACCGTAAATTTTGGGAAAAAAAAACGAAATCAATTCGTTAAAAATATTAGAATCCTCCCTCGTGTAACTTAATTTACGTCTGTTTCTCGCGTCCCGTCCTTGGCGCATCGTACCAGCGAGATATCTCGCTAAATCCCGAGACCCTCGCCGTTCTCCTTGTAAGGACAGGGGGACGCGAACGGTCAAGCCGTAAATGTCTAAAAACAATTTACTTAAGGATCAATCTGTCCGATCATTTCCCTCCTTCGTACATGTATAACTGCGCAATTTCCGGCCTCGTTAGATTCGTTTATAAATGTGTGTGTGTGTGGGCTTGTGGGTATTAGAGAAACGTAGAAAAATTATCAGTGGAAAATTTCCTTCGATGATACGTCGTCGTCGTCGAATTCTGCGTTTTTGTCGTCGTACAATTTCTAATGGTTATGAAGAACGGAGGAAATTCGTTGCTTGTACTGTTTGATATATAACTTTGGTTCGGTGATCTTTCGAGTAAACTATTGAAAATTACAACAACAAAAAAACAAATATCAAATAAAAACGATAATAAAATTAATAATGATAATAATAATAATTCTGACCAGTCTGAACGGTTTGATTTTTCTCAATTCTCAATATCCGTCGTTCGTTCAAATAAAGCGCACGTGTGTCAGCTAATATATAATCAGCCAGATTTTATTTTTATTATTATCGTTATTATTGCGATTCTTCTTATTTTTAATGTTGCGTAAAGCATGAACGCACATAGTGCCGGCAAATCTCGTGAATTACAAGGCACACGAGCAGTTTTTTTTATCTTTTCTTTTTTTTTTTCGAAAGTCGTTTTCTCGCCGTACAACTCACGCACTCTCTCTCTCTCGTAAACTTGAAAAAATAAAAATCGCTGCAGTTACTCTGAATTTCATTTTTTATTATCGTCGATAAAAAACAATTAAGGTTTTAAGATAAAAAGCATTTTACGGTCTGAACGAAAATTCTTTGCAATCACTTCTGCATTTATTGTTAACGGAAACATTCACAATTTTAATTTCCTAACTAATTTTGTCTGCGTGGAAAAAAAATTGAAATTACAAATACCAATGTTGACTTGATGTGAAATATTTTCATATTGTGTTCTTACAATTCTTGGTCCACGATATAATTGATTAATTCGCGAAGGAAAAATGATGCCAGTAGTAAATCGTGAAATTCAATGGAAAAAAAAAACATATACTTTGCGAAACCAATGAAACTCGCAAAGTACATATTTTGAGCGGTCGTAAAATGACACCCACATGAGATTATTATTCGATTGATTCGCCATCGATCAAAAACAACGTTTCTTCGTGTCCGATTGTGTCTGACATCGTTTAGAGATTTGTGATCATTTTTTTTTTTCTTTCAAATTTCATTGCGTTTGTCAAGGATTTTTTTGTTCACGTGGAGCGTATATTATAGAAATTCGTGTAAAACTTCGCTCGTGCTGCTCCAGAATTATACTTTATTACACGGCGAGCCAAACATTGGTCAACGAAGGTTAAATGCGTTTCGAGCAATTACGCTTACAAGTGCAGAGTAATACGCGTATAACACAAATTGCAATGATTTTTCTCAGAAGCATAAATCTCGTGGAATAATCCGTTACGAGAGTCATATGTAATTGGCGAGATGAAACGTTTTTTTCGCCAGCGCGCGCGCGCGCGCACACTCGACACGTTCGAAAATTTTTAGCGAAACACACGCTAGGGTTCACACGCGGGATATGCAAAGGCTTTGCAAACACACGTTAAACTTATCCGGGTGTATTCATTAATTCCTTAACTTTATGTAATTTTAACGCGTGGGTATCGCCCAAGGCGAGATCAGAGAGCTCGGCGAAACAGCGATATACGTATGAGGCATTTCATGCTAACTCGATCTGGCTCTCATCACTTTTTACTTACCCTTCCCACTGTGTTACAGAGTTACACCAAAAGATTGCCCATTTTTTTCGATTTTTTTTTTTTGAAAAATTGACTGTGATTGTAATAATCGATACTATTCATTTTAACATTAGGAACGTTATCGACATTGTTTAAATTTACGCGGTAAATTCCTTGATAGGAAACAACATATTTTGAGAGTATCTCGAATTTCGCTCGTACCTTTATTTTAGGTAACACAACAAAATCAGGTTACAATTATTATCAACAAATATTTCGAAATCTTTCGTTTTATTACGTCATTTTATATCGAAAAAGTATTTCTACGTTACGAGGACAGAGCCGGAATAAAATTAATTCGTCTTTGAATTGTAATATATCATTTTTATGGCATTCTTGTCTATAATTTTTTTGCCACAAAAATAATAGATTATAATTTAAAGTCTAATTTTTTTTTGTATTCGGGCTCTCTCATCGTTACGTAGAAATATTTTTTGTGATAGAAAATCAATAATAAACGAATAATTACCATATTTTATGAAAAAAATTTTTATCTTCAATTGTTTCCGCTATTTAAGGGAGGAAATAGGGTTAGGACAGCGTTTTCTCAATGATTTTCATGAACTTTTTTATAGTATGAAAAATTAATATAATTTATTGAAACTTTGAGAATATTTTATACATATATTTAAGTATATACTATAAAATTTTTGAAGAATTTCCTTGAAAAACACCGAAAATATCAGCGACCCCATATTGCAGGTCACAATCAGACTCAGCATTTTGCGTACATTCTGGAAGCCGCAATTTCAACCTCGTTCAATTTTCATCTGAACGAGGTTGGAATTTACTTGTATTATATGTCTCTCTTCTATATGAACCTAAATGCTATCAAAAAAATAGAAACTTGAATTTTTTTACAGGGGTCAAAACAAAAAAGCATGATTTTTTGCCATTTTTTACAACTTTATTTGCAAAAAAAAAATTATTTTAAATAATGATAATATTCCGATTTTAGGTTCATATAGAGCGCAATACTATGAAGAAAGTAACTGCCAATTTTCAAAACGATTGGTCAAAAACTTTTCACACTAGCGTGTACGCGAGTTCAAGGAAAGTCGTTTTCAGAAAAACGCGTTTGAAAAAATAGTGACCGCTCGGTTATACACGTGGCGCGCTCGGGGCCTGAAGGAGAGCTACTCACTTTAATGGCTTATAACAATAGAACGGGTCGGAATTTTCATTCAAAATTTTGGGAACATATTTTTCAATAGTTTTACTAACAATTTATGAAATACAAAAAAATCCATTTTTTTAACGGTCTAAACCTATTTCCTCCCTTAAAAGGAAGCTACGGGCATAACTGAGATAGACTGAAAATTTTTTATTTCTTTCGAGAAATTTACGGTGTAGATTTGAAGAAAAAAAAATCAATAACGATTCTCAAGGTAAAATTGAAAGGAATTTTCAAAAAAATTTGAAAATTGATGTGGATCATTTTTTTCGCGTCATTCTGTAACATACTTGATGGGGAAAAAATACAAAAATGATGCGAGTCACAGCCAGTTCGAATTGTCGTGGAATGCCCTGCATACGTGTATATGATATTAGCGAATGCTTTGCACGTGTGTATTTTACCTGAGAGCTCGCTTGTATGATTACTCTGCCTCAATTACGAGCGAGCGCACGTGCAGCTCACGGCAATTCTCGTTCGTGTACCAGGGTACCATTTTTTTTTCTGCGAATTACTCAAATGTTTTTCAAATGTGTGTCAAATTTCGGGAACACAGTAAACGAAAAAATAAAAATGACAATTTAAAGTTGCACATTGCTTCTTCATAGTTGTTTGTCCATTCGTTAAATTTTCCTCTCGGCAACAAGTACCTTTCTCAATTTTGGCTTCCTCGTAAGCCTTTGCGAGTGTGCAAAAAAACATCGGAAGAATAAGCTGTCTTTCGAGTTGCAGATTTTTTTCTTTCGTTCTCGTTTTTGTTGTTGTTGTTAGCTTGATAGAGGTTTTCTTGATTTTGGTAGTGGGACAAATTTAAAAAAAAATGGTGCAAGTTGGTAACTCGTGTTTTTTGCTTCCTCATATAGAGGAATCTTAGTGGATGAGAAACGAATTGTGAGGAAGTAATGCGCAAGTTTCAATTTTTACGCTTTATATCTCTTTTTTTTTTAATCTCTTAACTTAACAAAGCAAGGTTTCTTCAATTTTGAATGTTAGAAACATAAAAAAAAACCGTACATATCGTAACGCATAGATCACTTCCTCATAATGTTTGCCCATTCGGAAATCCTCCTGTATGAGCAAGTGGCAATCTCAATTTTTGCTTCGTCACAGAGGACACTTTTGTTGAGAAAGCAAAAATTATTAGAAAGTAATATGCAAGTTTGAATTTACACCTTTTTTCATTAATTTCGATGTCTAAAAAGTCTCCAAATATGAAAAAGAACATTCGTACCTTGCTATGCCTTTGCGTCACTTTACTTTCGGTTGAAATAAATTTGTCTTCAAATAAAATAAAACGTTATTTCGATCCATTATATCTCAAAGCGTTACAACATTTTCTTTTTCTCAAAGCGTAATCAGCTAGAGTATAACGTGACGAACGAAAAATCCCATTTTTGGCCTTGTATTATGCGTAAATCGAAATACTCTCGATGACGAAGTCCCTAACAGTCCAGTTTAGGAGAATGCTTTTTTTTTTCATTTCGAGAAATCGAATGAAATGCCAAGCTCACGGTATAGCCGCGGAAGGGAAAAAACTATAAATAATGACAATAGAGGATTAAATGAAGAAATAATAAAAAAAAAAGAAGTAAACGAATATACATATACGCGATTCAATGATTCCGGTGAACGTGACAATGTCGTGAGTTTTTATACAAAAGCGGGTTATAGAGCGAGTGAATCATCGTGTCACCTGCGTCTAGTTACCATTAGAGACTGACTATTTATAGCAGAAAGAAAAAGAAAAACCAACGGATTGTCCGTGTGTGCTACGACGATGTTAAAAAGGCAGAAAAGATCGAGAGGAAATTGCCATATATCGTGAAATCGTAAATATATATATACATGCAATACAGACTTATTCAGAAATTAGATACTGCTGATTTGCGTTAAAAATTGATTATTTCACGTTTTTTTTAAGATAAGAAATGTTCATCTTGTTTTCGAGTGATTAATGATCCAATTCAAACCAACAGTAGAGCATATGCGCCTAAACAACCCTCGTTAAACGTTGAGTAAAAGTTGAATAACAAATTGAAATTTGCCTATTATTTTCTCATCATTTTTGCGCTTTTCTCTGCGCTGTTTGATTTTTAAAATTTTGAAATATCCGAACAATTGATTACGCCTTTTTGTTCGATATTCAAAGATTTTCCGTTAGTACTTTTAGAACTTTAAGAATTTTCTCACTGTGACGTTTCAAATTGGCTGGATTGTGAGAAAAAATAAAAACGTTACACTCGAACTTTCTGTTGGACAGTTTTTCTTAATTCTCTAAAGTCGAATTATTCGTAATCTCATTTGCGGGCAGATTGAACGATAATTGTCTGGACTGGAAATATGATAAGAGAGGGAGAGATTAAATAACGAAATTAGTTTTTAGTTTCATTTTCAAATATCATATATAGCATTTATTTTCTTATCGTTACTACAATTAATACAATGATTGAACGAGTATGTACAGTGGATGGGTCAGGGCGCTCATTAATAGCTACGCGATTGTATATTTTTATTTATTTTTGTTTTGATAAGTAGATTTTATTTATTTATTTAATATTAACGTAATAATAAAACCGTAACGTAGTTATGTTGATGGTTGAATAGGTTGAGGATTCGAAGGAAAATCGTGCTCTCGTAACATTCGAGACATACAGATGGAGGAGATAGATTTACACGGTTTTCATTCATTTCGATCATCACCCCTCGTCTTTGTCCCAAAGTCGCTCGGAAGAAAAAAAAAACAAATCACATCTCAATGCTACGAGCAAGACGGTAAAAAATACGAAAAAAATACTCAACGATAGTTTCGATAGGAATCTTAAAAAATAACGAAATAAATAGTATCTAACTTTTCACTTGGAAGCACGCCGTCCCCCTCGGCCTCACAGCAAAAAAAAACCACATTACGTAATACAATTTGTTTTATTCTTAACTCTCTCTCTTTTTTTTTCAACATCTTTTCCCATTATTTTTCTTGTTTTTCTTTTCCTCGTATATACTCGTATATATATATATATATATATATATCTCACCACGTCGCACGAATTGTCTGAATGATTATTCGTCGCATTCGTCGATTTTCTCTCCCTTTTTTTTTTTTTTTCCTGTTTGTGTTTTCCCGTTCGGAAAACGATGGGCACAGCCTCGATCTGCACGTTTGGCTTGGAGAGCAAAAAAAAATACAAAAACACGTACTTTACGCCAAATTGCGGATAAAATCTTCGATCGGGTATATATATAAATATATATATATATATATATATATATATATATATATTAATCGTGATCTCGCGATATTGTGCTCGAACAGCCGGAGAAGACGCGTGAAAATTATGACTAGCATTTACAAAAAAAAAAAAACTAAAAAAAAATGTATACCCCTCTCCTTGGCACTCGGAGGACCCTATTATAGCAATTTTTTATATTTATTTCTCATATTTTCTCTCAAACGCTCCCGTCGTCATCTCGATCGAATAATTTAAATTATATCGTTTTTTTTTTCAAGCTGATAAATAAAGAATACTAGTTTACAAGATATAAAGTCTCATTCCGACGCCTCTGGTCTTAGGTTTCGGTGAAACGCGACGCGAAAATCCTCGATAATTTCAATCACACATTGTTTGTTACGTTTGCCTGTTTGTCTTTCTCATTTGTTCGTGTCTTTCATGATTTTTTGTGCGCCATCTATGTTTCTCTTAATTTTTTCAAATTTTTATCTCACCATTATCGATCGAACGTGTTTGAGTAGGAAAAAAAAATGTATTTTTCATCGCGAATCCACGGAAAACAATAATTAAAGAAGCCTAGCAGACTGCGTCTAGGCTCTAAATTTTGATTGTTCGACAAGACGAAAGAATTTTTCATTTTATTTTTTTCTCCCGAATAACACTTTTACACGACGACATTTGCGCGGGGGGCAGTTGATAATAGCACGACAGAGAGACAGAGTGAGAGAGAGAGAGAACGAAAGAGAAAAAAAATGTATTCCAAGCATCTATTGTGTTTTTTTTAAGTCGTACTTAACGTTTCATCGAAATTCGTCTAGGATTTATCGTCTTCTATAGTATATATTTATACGTATATACAAAATTTCATATAACGATGTTTCGTTGGACGATAAACTGTTCGTAAAAAAAAAAATGCTAGAGATGAATTAGGCACTATAAAGTTTCTCTAATTTCGTGTAAATTGCGTTGATTGTGCGTGTTCGTTTTATAATTGCGTCTCTTGGACTTTAATTGATGAAGGCACCAGAGTTTTTTTTCTTCTTTTTTTCTTCTTTCTCCTCGTTTAATATCTTCTTATGTACATTATTGTCGGTCGCTCGAGTTATTCGTCGATCGAGCATTATATGCACAAAAACCGCATATAACGTTCGTACTTTGTAAACTCGACCGGGCAACTGATTGGTCAATCGATAAATATGGCGATTTATTAATTTATTTTCAAATTCTCTCTTTTCCTTCTCTCGTTTTCACAATTTTTCGCGGCGTTCAACGAACGAGTGTAAATTCGCGTTTTACGCTCGAGGGACGGTCAGTCAGTCTATCGATATCGGCAGACAAGAAAAACTGCCCGTATCATTCGTATCTCTCTTTCTCTCTCTCTCTCTCTCTATTTTTCTCTCCCTCACTCTCGCACACACTCATCCGACATACTTTTATCACTAATCTCTATCACTCGTTCCTCAGACTCGTTATCACTTTTTTTTCTTCATAAAAATTCTCGCTCCACTCTTACATCCTCGCAATTTACAAAAGCTCTCTTTCCGTCCTCGAATCACACTAGCAATTTTCGTTATTTACAATCGGGAGAGAGAGAGAGAGAGAGAGAGAGGAAAAAACAATGAAACTTTCACACGAAGATTATCCGTCGAATCGTTCGTCTGAATTTGGCACGACCCGCGTAGATATATGGGTCACGGTAAAAAAAAAACAAAAAAGTATCCTCGTGATCACAATTTCTCACTCGTCAATCGTTACGCGCATTTTTTTCAATAGCTAATATATATATATATATATATATATATATATATATATATGTGTGTGTGTGTGTTTATATATATTTACAAAATAATCGAGCATTTACAATGTACAGCAGTGGTTTTGTCGCTCGGCACAAATATCGTCGCGGAAACGAATACTCAGTCGCAACGTATAGAATATCCAAAGCGCGTTTCGCCAATTGTCCAGGGATCGGGGAAGAACGATTAACAGCGTAATTATTTCTTCTCCGACGGATAATTGTCTCCCTTCCGTGAGTTCGGGTCACGTATGAATCACGAAAACGACATCAAAATCTCTGTACAGTATGTACAAACGACGATAGCTTTGAAAAATTCGTACTAACCGCGTGGATACTCTTGTTAATGTTTCAATGCCGATCATTCGAGGACTCTACAGAATTTTTTCCGGATTTTGTAAACAATTTTTGTTTGTTTGGAGCATTCAAGCCCGCCTCTTTACATTTCATTTGGAAACATTTCAAACCGACGAGATTTTCCACGAGGACATCAAAGTTCTGGCAGGATTTCCTTTCTTTTTGAAAATCGACTATCCAAACCTGATCGATCGTTTCCTTTGATCTTATTCCGGGAAACTTTCTCGTCCGGAGTACCTTACTTTCCACGTTACTTTTCACGTAACTCGTGAGACAACTCTGTGGCAAAAAAACGTCCTGGCAGGATTTTTTTCACATTCTAGAAGTACTCAAAATCCCGATCTTCGTTTCGTTCGAAGTTCCACTTTGAAATATTCCAACAAAAAAAGAATTACTTTGGGAATTTTTCCAAATTAAGTCCTGACTCGGTATTTTTGTTCTTCGAATTATCTCGGCCCATTCTCCGTTGCTTTTGACGTTCTTCTTGAAAATCTTCGGCAAAACCCGTTCGATAATCAGATATCCTGGAAAAAGTCGATACAAGGATTTTTCCACATTTTCGAAAGTACTCGAAATCTCGATCTCTGTTCGTAGTGTCGTTTGAAAGTATTTCGTAAAACCAACGACATTCAAGGAGATTTCATCGAACGATATTCTTCAAGAGTATCACATGAGCCCGCGATGTTTCTTTTCCGCATAGTTTTCGCACGTATGTACAGGCAGCGGGAGTAGCAGCAGCAGCGAAAGAAGAAGAAGAAGAAAAGAAAAACGGTACGAATTTAACGTCCCATCGTGTATTTACGAACCACCGTGAACCTGAAATCTTCGAATTCTCGCTTGTACAGATTCGCACTGTACCTCGCTGTATCTCGTGTATCTACCGGCTCTAACGGGCTCTCGTATGACAACCAAATTTCCTCCCCTCTCGCGCAAAGCCTCGAGGCCAGTTTTTCCTCGTGTCGACGACGGCGGTACGTTGCTTTTCGACGTTTTACCAGCTCCCATAGTTTCCGTTGTGAATCTACTTAGGGCTTTGCTAACAACGCCGTTACACTCGCGGGGCCACGCTCTCGAATGATGATGCCTGTGCTCCCAACGATCGGTTTCCGCTCCCGAGAACGGAAAGCTCGCTCTACCCTGTGTCTTGCCGTATAAGATAAAATCGAGCGAATCATCGGAATATATACTGCTACGATCGCTCGAACTGTCGGTCGATATTTCGGAAATTGTGTCGCTACCGCTGTCGCTGCACTGTTGCTCCTCGCCCAATATAAACACCGGCGTACATTTGAAAACTTCGCCGGCCGGCATTGTGTGGGTCGCGGTTGCCCGTCTCTGACTATTGACAATTCCGTTGCTCGCGTTACTCGCGATACCGCACGTTTGTTCGATTATAACGATTTCCGTGCCCGACGAAAACTTTTGCGCCAGCGAATCCATGTTTCTCTTGAATGTGTCCCTGCGATCGGGACTGAGACCTATTCGCACGGGGATCGGTTGTGATTTTGGCTTTGAATAAATATTTTCCGTGTGCGACGAGACTGCGCGCGGGCCGATTGTCGTTTTTCCGTCGTTAATGTCCGCTGCATTTACGAGCGTACTCGTTTCGGCGACGATTTCACTCGTTGCCGTTGTTGTTGTTGGCGATGGCGCTTTACGTTTTTCCGGCTCGATCTTTGTGACGCTCGTGACAACGGGCTCGGGCGTCGATGATCTATCGGGCAGCGTTGATTCTTCCGGTAGTGCCGCTAACGGCGGGCTCGATGGTATTTTCTCGTTGTCGTTGATCATTGACGTCGACAGTGGTAACGTTGCGACTGGATCGTCGAACGATACGAACCACGGATGCTGGAGACACTCGATCACGGTCAAACGCTCGCTGAAATAGAGAATGAGAAAATAACGTTAATTACACAGTGTTATTGAAACTTATTTTTATTTTTTAACCTAATAACTCCCTGGGACCGTAAGACTGGAAATTTGAGATAGAAGAACGGGAACTGAGTTGGTAGTGTATTGGGAAGACGGATGAAAGTTAAATCCGTAAGCAAACGAATATAAGCGAAAATAAGGTGCGGGAATTTTGTTTTTAAGGTAGTTTGGTAACTTAAGCCGATTCTCATGTCTTTTTTGGAGGGCGTTTTTTTGTAGGAAAATAAAAATGAATCGTTTTGAATATTTAGGATGTTATTATTTACATATTAAAGATACAAAAAAAAATTTTTTTGAAAAAATTTAATAGTTTATTATTATTATTGATATTGATCGAAGTTGGCACCTCGAAAAAAAAGCGCGTGGGTGGCCCCGATGATTTTGGCTCTTGATGTTATCTGAAATAAAAAATTCTTGATAATTCTTAATCTATAGACATGTCATTCTGGTCGGAACTACTGAAGTTAAATTTATTTTTATTTTACAACCCCTTCTTTGCTAAAATAAAAGGACTTTTTTTTCCAAAGTCCGCCATTTTGTTATTTATCTATGAAATTTAACTTCAGTAGTTCCGACCAGAATGACATGTCTATAGATTAAGAATTATCAAGAATTTTTTATTTCAGATAACATCAAGAGCCAAAATCACCGGGGCAACCCACGCGCTTTTTTTTCGAGGTGCCAACTTCGATCAATAATAATAATAATAATAAACTATTGAATTTTTTCAAAAAAATTTTTTTTTGTATCTTTAATATTTAAATAAAAACATCCTAAATATCCAAAACGATTCATTTTTATTTTCCTACAAAAAAACGCCCTCCAAAAAAATCATGAAAATCGGCTTAAGTTACCAGACTACTACCTTAACGCGTTATCAATTCATTTCTTGCGGAAACGCGGTTCTTCCATTTTACTCCCACCCAACGGGAGTGTTAAGCAAACGTTCTTTCATCGATAGATCCAGCGTCAACAAAGTGACTTTCGTTTTGAAATATCGATTTCGCAAAAAAAAAAAAAACCTATTGTTGACGACTGGAAAATTTACCTTACCAATAGTCTTGGCGACTGTAATATTAGTATTTCATCGTCACGGCTGAAAGTCCTACGAAGTAGCGCGTATGTGTCCGTGCATTTGGTGTTGTCTTTTTTTTTTTCTTATCGCGTATATATATATATATAGAAGAAAAATGGGTAATAATCGCGCAACGATAAATACAGAACCGGTGTTTCCACTGTTTTTATTTAATTTTTTTCTTCCGCTTCTCAACGTAACCGCAAGAAGGTAGCAACGGTCGATTATAATAATATCTCGTCCTTCGCGCATGTAAACCCTCGTATATAATAACTTTATACATATATATTTTCCGTGTCGCGTGAGTAAAAATTTACCGGTTCAACTATAAAATATATATATATATATATATATATATTTATGTATACACGTTCGTCGACTCCTGGATTACGGAATTATGGTTTTCTGCGTGTCTTCTATGGAGAAGAGGCTCGCGCGAGTGAATACTCACTCTCGTGCGAGCTAGCTCGTCATCGACCTGTCGCGCATTTAATTCTTTCGTCTTGCCACCGTGCACACACTTTGTGCGTCTTATGGGACAGGGAAATGGGAACGAGGGGGGGTCTTCGATTAACGGCACTATCGAGAAAATATTGCGCAATTATCGTGTTGACAAGGAAATGAAGTAACTATGCAGTGGATGACGATATGAAATTTATGTACCGTTGTGGTGTGCTTCACGCGATGTGCGACAATTTTTTTACTTTTTTTTTGTTTAGCAACCGCGAGAGAACTTTTTTGAAATCTTTTTGTAGGAAATTGAAGCGTTTCAACGATTAACAAATGAGTGATAAATTATTTTAACATCGTTTGTACAAAAGTTTTGTGCATAAAATTGACTGTTGTCAATTTTTTATTACATTGCGCGGCATACGCTGATAAAAAAAATTACTGAAAACAATGAAATTTGGTTTAAATATTTGCCATAATATATTTCGTTGATTCGAGCGAGTTAGATTTTTGTTTGAAAGGTTTAAATTCATTTTAATTAATTATATCGTCGTGTCAGAGAAATATGTTACGGCGGATATTTCGCAAAAGACCGAAATATTGATCGATATATTTTTATTGATTTTTCGTAATTTTTTTTTTGCTCAATGTACAATGAATGCAATGAATTGGCAAAAATATTAATTGGTTTGTCCGAGTTTTCCAAAGAGTTATTCGCGCAGTTTAGTGTTCGATACAATTTTTGGCCGCGAAATAAACAAAAAAAGGCTTCTCGAATTTCGTATTCAAGGGTTTGTCCCTTTTTTTCATTCTCATTCACGATTAAATGGCCACGAAAATGTGGTTTTTGATGACGGAACTGGTTTCTCGTTGACAATTATTCGGCTCGCTCTGCCCGTGCACACTCGGCCATTTTTCACTGAGATAGCGACTTCCGTTCAGCTGTCGCTCAGCGCTATGACCTCCTTCGTCCGTGTATAATCTCGATAAGGGACTCGTTTATCTCGAGCGGGGAACAATTATTTTTTTTCTTTTTTTTTTTCGTTTTCGCGATCCCTCGCTTTCCTTCCGTTTTTCACTGCGGAAATGCGCCTTTGATAGGAAGTCAAGAGGCGATAGAGAGACTTTACTCGAGTCTACGTGCATTTTAGCTCGATTTTTAGAAATTTATTGTTGCGTCAGAGAAAAAGAGGTTACAGAAGATTGTAATTAAAATGTTCTCTCGATAATTCAACTTTTCAATCGCCTGATTTATTGCCAAATAAGTTATCTTGCATTTTTATATACGTCGTGTAGGGTGGGTCAAATAAAACGACTAATTTTTTTTTCCTCGATATAATGAAAAATGTATTGTTTGGCATCTCAAAAAAAACCTCTGCAAGTATGAGCCCTTCATATTTAAATTAAGTGGTCCCTCAACGCGAATTTTCATTTCCCATTTAAATAACATGGAAACATTTTGTTTTAACTTTGGAATTTTATTAGACTTAAACCGTTGATGTTAGGAGAGTCTTTTAGCACATTTTTGTAGAATATTTGATGCTCTACAAAAAAGCTCTTTTGTGTCTAATTGATAAAAGTGACCGTACAAAAAATAATCGGTGATAATTAGCTCTGGATTCTACTTATCTCGTTTATTAGTACATAAATTTCAAATTTTTTAAAATTACAGTTATCAATATGTATAAATATACTACTGATATATACTACTAATCTATACTACTAATATATTACTAATATACTAACATACTACTAATACATTACTAATTGTTTTCAAACAAATACGAGAGAATCCAGAGTCAATTATCACCGATTATTTTTTGTACGGTTACTTTTATCGATTAGACACAGGAGAGCTTTTTTGTAGAGCATCAAATGTTCTACAAAAATGTTCTAAAAAACTCTCGTAACGTCAACGGTTTAAGTCTAATAAAATTCCAAAGTTTAACGAAAAAATGTTTCCATGTTATTTAAATGGGAAATGAAAATTCGCGATGAGGGACCTCTTAATTTAAATATGAAGGGCTCATACTTGCAGAGGTTTTTTTTGAGATGCCAAACCAAAAATTAGGCATTTTATTTGACCCACCCTAATGTCGTGGCTATAATTTACAAGATGGCCGCTCTTTACAGTCATACCTCCCGAAATTTAATTCAAACACGGACAAAAATGCGCGAACAAGAAATATTTCCAATCGCTACTTCTATGCTTCGCGTAATTGGGTAAAAAAAAAAAAAATTTCTAGTATAAATTTATATTTCCCTATAACACTGGACTCGTTGTGCTGAAAATATACTTTTTATTTTCGTTTCCGGTACGAACTCAATTCTAAAACTATTTTTCCCCAAATGTCTAGTAATTCTTTAACGTTTAAAAAAAATTATTATATCGGCAAACAAAATTTTTCATTTATCGCAATATCTTTCTCCCTGTACTTTGAATATTTTTTAATAGAAATTTATAGTTTTCGGTCCCTTATAGTTTTCGCGTATCTTCATTAGCGAAGAATAATTTCTTTTTCGGAATTTCCTTTGAATCGCTGTGGTAAAACGTCGCGAGCAAATGATTCTGTGTTAAAATTTTTTTTTTTTCGTACGGGATATATCGCATTAAACAAAGACCTGATTTGCTCGCCGAGTTCCTTCGGTCTTTGTGCGTGCGGAGAGTAACGACGCGCGTTCGTTCATTCGTTCGTCAACTCGGCAAAATTACTGCTCGTCGTAGTTCGTCGTCGTTGTCGAGAAGGTCGATGACTGCTATCTGCACGGAAGTGCGCCTCAACGTCGTCGTTGTCGTTGTTTTCGAGTGAGAAAATCGAGGGAAAGAGAGAGAGAGATAGATAACGAGATTCTCGCGTAATATACAAAAAATATATATCATCGCGTGAGCTAAAATTCGAAACGCGAGCGGAACGTCCGGTGAACGGATGCGCAATGTTTGTTATTACGCGAGACGATCGCCGACCGAAAAAAAAAGTTTCTTCTCCCTGTAAATTTAAAAAATCGTCAAAAAAAAACGTTTCGTGACACTTAAAACTCACCTCGGATCTTTGACCATGAGTTTGCGCATCAGATCACGTGCATCCTCGGAAACGTCCTCGAAAAGATCGTCCGGAAAATCGAGACGACATCGGCTTATGTTGCAGAACGTTTCTTGCTTCGTGTCACCCCCAAACGGCGAACATCCCGTCAGCAATACGTATAACAGTACTCCGACTGACCACATATCCGTAGCCAGACTTATCGGCTCGTAATTTAAAACTTCTGGGGCTAAAAATAATAACATTGATATTTTGCAATTTAATATTTGTTTCACAAATTAAATATCATGATAATTATCGTAAGATATTATGATAGTTTGGAAAAAATCATGCAGATCGCTCATTTTAAGTTACGGAATTAATATTATTATTATTTCTTCATAGAGTTAAAAATCAATAACTTGAAAAATCTGGAAATATCAATTTCTTGTTAAAATGTAATCACATTACAATATCAACCCTTAAAGATCATGCGTCTACCGCACAATCTTCGAAGTTTCGAAAATCGGGGCTTCGAGTCTTTGTCGTAAAACTTTGCGTAAATTTAACGGAATTAGAACAGCAAGTTTTTTTTGGAGTAAAAATCTTTCAAACATCGAATGGTCAATTAAAAATTCATAAAAAAATATTTATATGAAAAAACAACCATTTTTACAAAGTGTTACTTGCGTAAAATTTAATGACGAATTGTTTTTGAGGCAGCTTGCATCTGTCTGCTGTTTGAGAATTCAATTTTTTCATTAAATTCTAAATCCTGAAAATGTGCTATTTATTTTCCTAAAAATCGACTAACTTTTCGGTTTTTGTTTTTCACGATCTCGAGGCCCTCAATTTTGAATTGAATTTATCATCGGTTCCCTCGAAAAATCACGAATATACTATAATTTTTCTTAAAATTAAAAATTGACCCCGAAACCTCTCCGTTATGGATATTCATGAAAAACATTTTTTTCTTTCGCTCATCAACATTGACTCGACAAATTTTCAAACTGATCTCTAATCTAATTTCTTCGTTCGAAGCAAAAATAAAAAAATTTCGTCGTTTCAAGTGCACGCGAAATGGAAGCTGATTCTCTGTCTCGCTCCCGAGGCGAAATATTAGATAGTCGCGAATCGATCACGTCAACGAGTATGTCTAACAACGCTCTATATAGTAAAACGTATAGATGCGTGTATATATATTGTGGTAGTTCGTTTTGTATATCGACGCGGCATAGACCACGAGTTCGTCCCAAGTAATTGGTAGGGTGATCGAGCACGCGTACATATAGTGCCGTCGATTTAAGCGCAAAACCGGTGGTGCATTCAACCGCGTACATGTACGCGAATAACAGCCTTGTACAGAGGCTTGTACGACGTTTATATACCGCGGCACAGCATCCGATCGAAGCCGGTGTGTCTCTTTACCGTTTCTATATATATATATGTACGTATCACAGAGAGATCGTATATAGAAGAAGCACCGAGCCTCTCTCTCTCTCTCTCTCTCTCGGTTTCCAATGGTTCCGACGACGCGCTTTTATATTCCCGACAGAAGTGGCTTGTTCTGTTCAATTATGCAACGCTTTCGAGCTCTCAGGAATCATCCTTCTCCCTTTCGTACGTGTGTGTGTTTGCGTTACTTCTAATGGAATTACGGGGTTTAAACGAGATGTTCACAGGGGTAAAAAGATGGAAACTTTTGTCCGCGTCTGTTATTCACGGTCAAAAGTTTCGTCATTTAATGACTACACGCATTGACACAATATTCGAATGTGGCTGCGAAAACGTTATCACGTTTTTTTTTTAATTCATTTACTTCCTCGTTAAAAAAGCTTTGTTTCCGGGCAAAAAAAAACAGTTTTTTTCCATAGTTTTCAATGCCAACGTTTTCATAATATATCAAAACGTCGGTAAACGCACATTTATAGAAAATGGCCGCACGGATGATGTTGCCAAATCAAAGTTCTATAATTCTGGAATGGCTTCAGCGATCGGGACGAAATTTTGTACGCAAGTGCCAGCCACCTTTGATACAATTTTCATGAAGGTGAAATCACTCGTTCACATTTTATGCGGTTGTGAATTTTTTTTTTCTTTTAAAATCTCTTTTCACATCATAAGTCGCGTAATTTTCAGGCCATGAGGCTAAAAGTTTTCACACAAATGGATTATCATCAAATACTATTCGTTATTGCATTTGAAAAAAATCGTTCGAGGCGTTCAGGATTTATGGAATTTTTTTATTTTTCGAAGAATGCATTTAAAATCAAGCGAACATCGGGCTATCAAATGACAGGCGACAAAAAATGGTGCAAAGTTAACCTTGCATATTAGTTTTATCATCATCAGAGGAAAAAGTGTGAATACGTGAAAATGATGATGAAATATACAATTTTCAATTTGCACCATATTTTTTTTATCTCTACAGGCTCGAATTTGTTTAAAAAACAAAAGTATTAGAGTACAACAAACTAATGTTTCATATCCAAAATTTGTAATAAGCGAATCGCGACACAGAAAATGCGAGAAAATCGACGAAAAACTTTGTTCAATAAAACGAATTCTCGATTATGAAATAAAATCAATTTTATTACAATCTTCGATCGATTAGAACGGCAACAATATTTTTTTGTTTACTTACCAACATAATCGGGCGTGCCCAAAATCTCCCGAATATCGGCGCCGTGGCTGATGTACCGGGATATACCAAAGTCACAGAGTTTCACGTCGCATTCGGGAAAATCACCGGTCAGAACCAAATTCTGTGGCTGTAACATAATTTTAATTGGGATATGCTCGATTAGGAAAAAAGTGTATTGCACACAGTTGCGATTATAAATCGAGATATACATATCTATACAACCTGTAGATAAGCAACATTTGTGCTGTATCGACTGCTAGAAAGGAAAAAAAATAGGGCGTATGTGGCGAACAATTTTACACTTAAAGTCATGCGTATCACGCCCTTTCATTTTTCTCTCGCCGTCTATATACGATAATGTAGTTTCACGCGAGGCGTGAAACTATATCAGCGCTCCAGTGAGCACTATAATTAAACTACCGAAGATTAACGCTCCTTGAGAGAATAACTGCTTCCCCCCTGCACCCCTCACTGTCCCATGATACTATACCGTACAACACTCTACTCAAACACATACATATACTTATACAACGAAAGTTCATAATGCGGTTGTTCTGCTACAACGAATATGCATCCACGTCCATTTCTCGACGTTTCTCCATTCATCCACGATTCATTCGTGTGTTCCTTTCCACGAGCGAGAAGTGCATATACTTTTTTGTTTGAGTAAAATTGAAAGGACGGGATATCGTGTTTCACGAGAGAGAGAAAGAGAGAGAAAAACGGAGATTCCAGCATCACATTTACTCACAGACAAAACGAATCTTGAGAATGAGTAGGGCCAACGATGAAAATGCTTTTTTTTCCTCCCCCATATGCCAACGAGAGACAGACGAGACGAATCGCTTACGAAAATATTGGTTTCCCATCGTAAAAAAAAAACGTGAGGTGAAAGTACTAGGAAAAAAAAAGAAGTAAGGGATAAGTTAAAGTGGAGACAGATTGTTGGTATAAAGATATTTTCAGACGATTCACGGAAACCAGTTTTGATACTCTACAGCCTCGTAATCGTATAGAAATGTCACTCTCACTTTTTTTCTCTTTCTTCTTTTCGTCTCTTCCTATTACATCTACATTTTGTAAATGCGGTCACAAGAATTATTGATTCGTTGTGAAGAGGATCCAGAAATATTTTTTTGGCGCCTGCTTCACCGCGTTTAGATCGAGATATTCGATTTAGGTAATTGAAATGTGACATTATATAAGCGTGGTGAAAATTCGACAGGTATAAGGTTACTAACAGGGGTAGGGATAATACATATTTTGTATTTTCTAAAAAAAAAACAAAACGATTTAATTTAACTGCATTATCTTTGGTTCAAATAAATGCTTATCAATTTAAATAAGCATTGTTTAATACTTAAAAAATGGTGTAAATTCAAAAAAAAGGTCGCTTAATTGATATGATAGTTTTGTAATTGAAAAAAATTATTGGGTGTATCGAATGAATGTTTGATTCAAGTAAATTTGCTGAAATTCATTCGTAAATTTCGATGGAATGGCGGAAAAAAATTAAATCCACTCAACGCAATTGCCTAATGATTTTCCACACGGTGATATTTCTATTTCTACCTGAGGGACGTAACGTTTCCTTTTTTTTTCTTCTTTTTCTTTACGAGGCAGATACCAACCCAAGTGAGATTAGGTATACATAAAGGAAGTTCTTGAGATCCGGATTTCTTTTGACTACAGAGCACGAAACTTAGAAACGAGATACGTATATAGAGGCATTGTGAGGCTAACGCTCTATGCGGCAAAACAACATTAAGTAGAGAGTTGAAAAAAAAAACGCTTCAACTTCCCAATGAGCAAGGCGCCACAAAACGCGAATATACCGGCTCACCCGCTCTATTATATCCTCGTCGAGGAGGCAGCAATTCTACACGCATTGCTGCTCCGAAAGGAAATGAACTTTCCAGAACGAGTATATATATATATATATATCTATGCGTTGTTACGTGTACGTGTATAATCCCCCACCTCTCTCTCTCTCTTCCTTCAAGTTCTTCGTATGTTACGCTCTTTATATCGCGAAAGTAGAAGCATATACGGTCTATACACGCTGTGATAAGTATATATATATATATATATATATAGAGAGAGAGAGAGAGAGAAAAATACGTAGGTGTTTCTCACCTATCTATCTCTATAAAAGAGAGTAATCCTCTCGGGCTCACTGATCTCTCGTAATGCGAGACATGGTTTACTCGGAACTAGGAACTCAAATGATCGGAAGTACTCGGATCTCATAGTACTTGGCGTTAAAAAAAAAAAAAAAACCCCTATTGAGATATCCAATTCCCGAACGTGTTGAATTTCATGTTTCTGTCGTGACATTTTAGACATTTAAGGGATTTAAGCAGTTGAGACACCGAGAGAAAAATAAATTTATATTCCAGTCGCGCAGAAACGATCTGCAGATAATTATACTCGAGTACGTTGCGTTGGAGGGAAGAAAAAAAATCCATCGTGTTGAAGATATCGGATATTAAACAATGCCAATTACGAAAAAAATGAAATGGAATGAAGTTTAAGAGAAAAAGTTAATAATTTGCTTAAGCGAGAACGTGAGAAAATAATGAAGAGGGTGATTATGAGTAGGATATATGGTTGCGCGCGGTGTTATTAAACGCCCGGTAACCATTAATGGTAGATCAGAAAACGAGCCTTACTGGGGCACAGGCCAATTCACATTCGACGATTTCGTTTTGTCCGTTACGTTTCGTTACCATCGAGTTACCGACCAGGACGTGACTGGGCTGTGATATGAGCACGAACCAGCCGGACGTACTAATAGGGGAAGATTCGAAAGATCTTCGCATACATTATATACATACAGAATTTACGGAGCTTGTACAGAGTTTAGTACAGAGATAAAAGTACAGCGAACTTGGTGTATATAAACATTACACGGTATTTTATCGTTTGCTTCCATTGGAAATTGTCTCCAGGAATAGGAGAAACAACTCTTCTTTTCTTTTTTTTTCGTCTTATAACGAATCGGTGGAAAATTGTTAAAATATATTTCGCATTTAAACTCCAATAATTGTCATTTGAATCGGGTGAAAATTTAGTTAATTCAGAGAATTTTAGAATTTGACGAAAGGAAACGAAATTTGTTTCCAATTAATTTTGGTAATCGGCCGAGCCTCGCGATCAATATCAATTTGTCGAAAAAACTAAAATCGTACGGAAAATCGTAACCGAGCGATATATCGATATTCGAATGCGAGAAAAATATGGGAGATGGATTTTTTTTTTAAAGCAACCGAAATATTGAAAATATGCAAGTTTACGTGAAAATTTTTACACGATCATCTGTATATTTATTTATATTATCAAAAAAGCATTTCGTAAAATCACTCGTTTGGATCTTTAGGGGTACAATCTTTTTTTTTACAAAATAAAAAATAAACACGTTACCTACTTTTTTACTTGGAGCCTGAGCTTAATTGTAATCAGCTGTATTTCATACAATTAATCTCTCGATTCAAACGATTGTTA
This sequence comes from Oxytorus armatus, assembly GCA_958009045.1. NCBI lineage: Eukaryota > Metazoa > Arthropoda > Insecta > Hymenoptera > Ichneumonidae > Oxytorus > Oxytorus armatus. The sequence goes on along the minus strand of OY253751.1, from coordinate 9,239,160 downwards.
TTTGATACAGATCGAAAGATTTCAAAATGTTTTTTTTTTATTCAAATATAAAATCTATTCAAATCAGACGTTTCGCTCGAGGTACGGCCTCTGTACCGCGGTAACTTTATCTTCGAGGACACCCCGTATAAAGGATGGGGCAAATCGCGACTCATACCAAGTCATGGACGTTATATAGTCAAAGAGAGAGAGAGAGAGAGAGAGCAGTGAGTTATCGGGGTGCTGGCGCGTAACCAGATATACGCAACCCAGAGGGTCCCTCGGTACAGTTGCGTTACATACCGCACACGATACACACCGATGCCCTTAACGTACGTTTTTACCGAGCCTTCACGCTCGTTATATGCAAACCCACTGTGTATACGGATCGCGCACGTACGACGCAATTGTATAATATTCTAGGATACTCTTTTTGGAATTACATATAACGTCGGGTGAAAGGAAAACAAAATCCCATAAGGATGAACATAAAGTCACGGTCAAAAGGTATTGAATATGATAAAATTCTTTGATACGATATTTTTCGTAAACAAGCCAAGGTTAATTGTCGCTTTGATCGATAAATAAAAATTATAAATTCGCCTTGAGATCGCTTAGTTTATTTTCGATTACCTGAAAGTTTTACATTTTCATTAAATTTTGCTGAATAAAAAATTCATATTAATTTTTGGATTTGAGCGGAACACAGTTGGTTCGGTATTTATCGAAAAACTTTTTATCATTTTCGTGTAACAGATATTACATTTTTTTAACTTGAAAAGCTTCCAATTATGAATTATTATTTTTAACAAATGAACTTTGTTCTAACATCTGATTCAGCGTACTCGTTGATAATTTTTCGACGTACGAATGAAACTGTAGAAAATCATCGATAGTTATTATTGATTTTTCGTTAATTTTTGGACATTACTGTACGTCCTTGAGCCGGGAAATATGTTAACGCTGGAATGAGCAAGCAGGTGAACGAGGACTCGTGAATTTTTGCTCAACGACAAAGCCCTTATAGGGAACAGGTGGCCCTTGGTTTCGATTTACCGGCAAGCTATGTAAAAAAATTCTTGTATGTTCAAATTTTTTCATGCTCTCTTCGCGACAGCTGAATCTCGATCATTTCCAACCCCTGTTTGCTCTACGATTACTCCGAACAACATTCATTTTGGGGCTGAATAAGGTTGTTTGGAATTTCACAAAAATTTATTTGACATTTGAACATTTTGGAAACTTTAGGCCAAGTTAATTTCATTTTTATAAAATTCAACTTTATACAATTATTTTTATGAAATGATTTTTCATACGGCTCCACTAAAGTAACAGAAGAAATGATAAATTCATTTTCTCGATGTTTATTTACTGCACAATCCTTATTGCAACCGAGCATTTTGCAACTTTGGTGAAGCGTAAATTTAATCTTATCCAGAACATATGATTAAAGTTGAACAAATGTTGTTTCATCGAGAAGATTTTAATTAAATGTAAACTCTACCAAAGTGCAAAATAATTCGTTCTCTTGATGTTTACTTTTTCTTTTTTCATAGTTTTACTACGAGTGTAAAATAAAATCATGTTTTTACTGTATTATCACGTCATCACCGGACGTTGGTCACGCCTGTAAGTTTTGTACAGCCCCCATGAGGTGTTTTGCCCTCGCTCGACTAGTAAAGAAAAAAAAAAGGAACTTTCCTGAGTAAACACTAACAGAGTGCATGCACATAGAATTGTTAATCCAACGAACGGTCGTTGCACATGTCGCAAGGGTTAGAAGAGGGCGAATGGGGTTACCGTGACCAATGTCCGTGTTATTTCCACTTTGGAAGTTTCTCACGTCATCTCCGCGCACTCTTGACTCTTTAACGTCGCTAATACCGGCTAATACCTGTAAAGTAAAGTCGGATTTTTGCCGAGGACCAAGATTGCATATCCGGTGTGGCGTATAGCGAGAGAGAAGAGCTTGATGATATTATATAGCGAGAGATTGGGTACGGTCTTGTACAAGAAATTGCCACGATTACGGCGAGGGCTCATCATTGTACACTTGCGCGAAGTGTCTATGTGTGCTGGTGTCGATTGTTATCAAACAAAAGGGCGTCAAACACATCAATTTTAATCTTCAATCGTATCAGCCTCCTTTTGTCTTGCAGCAGTCGATTTATAACAACCTCGGATGTGAAATCTTGTAAATAAAATTAAAAAGAAAAACAAGATGGAGGAGTAAGATTAAGGATCCTGGAGAATTTAGGCGAGACCACTGAGAGAACTCTGTCTATGTAACGCAGCCTATAACTCCTCGCAAAATTCTTGTCCCACGGTAGAATTTATTTCGAAGCTTTGTCAAAGTCCTACCCTTAAAAAGCTCTGATATTGACACGAAGAGACGAATTTTGTGGAAAATCAGAATCCGCTGTTTCGGAATAAAGATGACAGTTTCCCAATAATTTACGATGATTTTTTTTGATTTTTCGAAATAACTAGGAAAATATTAGCAAATGCGAGTAGTGCATTAGGAAAGAGTGGCTACATATAACATTCTGGCAGTCTGGGGGGACTCGAGGTGTGGAAATGCGAGCAAAGGGACGTAAAAACCTGAAAAGTTATGATAATATGAAAATACTATCCAACGAAATTTATTTTCAATTGAATTAATTCAATTGACAAACATTCAAATGTTGTTCGATTAAAAAGAAATACAGTCTGTAATAGCGAAATATTGCAGCTCGTAAAAACTCCAAAAGCACGTATTTCGTGAATGGATCTGTAAAAATAACGAGATACTTCGAGGACTGGTCCATGATGAGTGAGCCAGGAGAGCGAGAACACACGGTAGTATACACGACTAGCGGACGAGATCTCTCGTGTGTTTTTGTGTGGGCGAGTATAAAACCCGTTGATAAGTGCGAGCGCGAGTTGGCAACGGACGGGAACGCCATTGATATACGAGAGACAAGATAATACAGATTATATTTCCATAGAGCAACATATATCTTTATTACGTTTCAATATCTCTTTCTCTTCCTCTCTTTCTCTCTCACGTTGATATAAAAGAATCTTTCGATAAGACAGTATGCAAAAATCAATTCGTAAATTCATGCTTTATCTTTACACGACTGAAATTTTCCTGGTTTTAAGTTCAAAGAACGTCGAGCGGTCGTTACGCTTTCGCGAATACTGCAATTAAGAAGAAAAAAAATCTAAAATATGACCAAGCAGAGGGCTTGCTTTATATTCGTACTCTGGGAAATAAGTAAAAATCATTTTTCGAATAGCTAATAATAAAGTCGTGACAGTGACTTTTGTGACTATTAAGGAGATTTTCTCGTGGGATCGAGGTACAAATGACCATCCAATCACCAACGATTTAAAACGAACACGTATATGAACGTCTCTAGAATTGGAAAATTAACTTCACTAATTACGTCACACGCTGACACATGCATATGAAAATATAATTCGACTGAAGAAAATGACGTATGGTTTTTTTATGGATTTGTCAGAATTCTCAAGATCTAATGCAAAAGCAGATTCATTAAGAGGAGAAATAGGGTTAGACGGTTCAAAAAATCGATTTTTTTTTCATTTCATAAATTGTTAGTAAAACTATTGAAAAATATGTTCACAAAATTTTAAATGAAAATTCCGACTCGTTCTATTGTTAGAAGCCATTAAAGTGTGTAGCTCTCCTTCAGGCCCCGAGCGCGCCACGTGATATAACCGAGCGGTCACTATTTTTTCAAACGCGTTTTTCTAAAAACGACTTTTTTTTAACTTGCGTACACGCTAGTTTGAAAAGTTTTCAACCAATCGTTTTGAAAATTGGCAGTTACTTTCTTCATAGTATTGCGCTCTATATGAACCTAAAATCGGGATATTATCATTATTTAAAATAATTTTTTTTTTTGCAAATAAAGTTGTAAAAAATGGCAAAAAATCATGCTTTTTTGTTTTGACCCCTGTAAAAAATTCAATTTTCTATTTTTTTGATAGCATTTAGGTTCATATAGAAGAGAGACATATAATAAAAGTAAATTCCAACCTCGTTTGATTTCAGATGAAAATTGCGGCTTCCAGAATGTACGCAAACTGAGTCTGATTGTGACGTGCAATATGGGGTCGGTAATATCCCCGGTGTTTTTCAAGAAAATTCTTCAAAAATTTTATAGTATATACTTAAATATATGTATAAAATATTCTCAAAGTTTCAATAAATTATATTCATTTTTTATACTATAAAAAAATGCATGAAAATTATTGAGAAAACGCTGTCCTAACCCCATTTTCCCCCTTAATCGAGCTATATCATCGCTTAATGTTTGAAAGGCGTGTTTAAAACCGCTGATAAAGATCCTCTCCCTTAACACCCTCTCTGTTAAATTCTTAATTGTTGACGTAGCTGATTGTTCTCCAAGAAAAAATTCATTCACGCTCAACGAGGACTCCTTAATATTGATGAAAAAAAAAGAACAAATTATTAGTCGAGTCTCGAAGTACGCGTTTCTCCCCCTGTGCGATTAGTCGTACAATCATTCGTCGTGACGTCTCGCGAGAGAATTATTCAAACGAGACACGTAGCGTCCCTGTTTTTTTTTTCTTTTTTTTTTTAATGGCTACATAGAGGCGGCAATGGCGACGACGAGCCCGCGTATTTACGAGGATACAACGTCGTCGTGTCTCTCGTCGGTCTCATTGAAACTTCCGGCGCGCAGCGGCATAACCGTCGAAGGGGAAGCAAAAGCAACTCCGGAGCCGCCATACGTTTTGCTCAGTATGCTCAGACGTGACTACTATTTGTTCATTTGTGCTGCGTGTGGATATGTATATATATATGCATATGGATATATATGGGACATTCTACATGAAATCGAACTCTCTGTTACCCTCAACCTTCGATTTCGTTGACCATTTTTTTCATATTGTTGTTACAATCCTAAGAGGCACGCAGTTTGTTTTTCTCGATTTAAAAAAAAAAGTTTTGTACATAAAATAACCTTTTGGGCACAATTTAAAAATCGCACAAAAATTCCGAACGACCCTCTGTCCAATGTCAATATTTTGAAGTCAATTTACCGAAAGTGGGCCGGCGTTTGCTTTCATGTTTTCGATTTTTTATTCTCTTCGAAAAATATTGGCTAAAATAAAAATAAATAGAACCGAACGCTGTCCTATCGAGGAATGTGGTTTAACAATGTCGATATTTGTCCGAGGATTTTTGAGAATTATTTCCGATTTTTTTTAACAAACCTTTCTACATTTAAAAAAATCAGAATTTCATAATGATTAGCGGAAGGACTTGATTGAAAAAATCTGAAAATATTCTAAAAAATTCTCGGTGTGAAATAAAAAATTTTAAACACCCATCCCGTATAAGCCGACGCGCGGTACTATTTTTTTCAAGTATTTTGCAAACATAGAAAATCGAAATAAAAAATAGAAGCGAAATCCGCGCCACTTTGGCATATCGGCTTAAAAGCATTGGTGTTAAATAAGTGATTTTTCAGAATTTTTGCAGATTTTTTAATTACGGATATCTTTTTGTTTTAGTGGTTAATGAAAAAAATCTAAAAAAAAACCTGGCACGCACTTTTAGATCGATTTAATGTGAAATGCCCCGTATATAACACACTTCATCTATATATCTGTATGCGCGAATTTTATGCGTCAGCAGAACGCATGTGCCCTCGACACTGGATGTAATAATGATCGAGCGAGAGTAAGAGTGAATAACGAGAGGGGAATGCGCTCCGGGGAATTGTAAATACATATATATAGGACGCGCCAGACTCTGGCGCATATGTATCAACTTTTAGCAAACAATGATAAAGACGTACCGCATTTTGCTTTACGTGCTAAATCGTCTAGTTTAAGCCCTTTTGTTTTTTATCAATCGATTTGTTTATATAATAGTTACTTTCAAACCTTTTTCTTTTCATTAATCGTGCATAAGGTAAACGTGGCAATCGCTTACGCTGCTTCAGTTTCAAACAACTCAGATATTTTTATTACACTGAAGAGGGGCATTGCTCTGATTTGTATGAACGCTCTAGAGGTTGTCACAATTTTTTTTTTCTCAGAAAAATCAAATTTATTAATCATTGAGAAATCTGTTTGTATATCTATTCAGGAAAATTTGTTCTTTATTTGGCTTAATTTCGATAATTTTAAATAATAATATCAAACTACATATGGTAAATATGGAACAAAAGCGACCCCACCCCTCCCCCCACACGCCCCCTCACCTTCGCACCCCCATTCACTCATATGTATTTGTGTTAGTATGATGAGTAGCATACGTATCAGCAAGGGGTATATGTGTTATTTACTATATTTACGGGTTGTTTGGGTTGTTTTTGGGTTGTTTTTGGGCTGGTGTGGGGGGGGGGGGCTCCCCCGCTGATACGTGTACTGTTTGCCATACACCAGTAAAAGTATTTCATGTTCGATTTATGAAACTTCTTTTGTTAATAACTTTTTAACAAACAATGATCGACGTATAAAACTTTTTGTAAGTTACTCAGGGGCGGTATTCTTAACAAGCATGTGAAGGACAAGATGATTTGGACTGACTGGTATAATGAAAATAACTATACGAATTATTAACTTTATTTGTTAATAACTTTTTAATAAATAACGACCCCCAATTTTGTCAGAGGGAAAAGCTGTTTCTCGTGCAAAAACGAGTCGAATGGGCATACTCCAAAGGTCATGGGAAGTGGGTCCCCTTTGCTCCATATTTACCCTACATATTTATTTCACGTTAAACAAAAATGATTATAAATGATAGAATCTTTTCGCACAAGGAAAGTACCCGAGGTGTCCCCCTCCGATTTTGTTGAAAATCATGTATATTATAGAGCACTAAAAACTAAGCGACACGTTTTTTTTTAATATTTAATTTTTTTTTTTTTTTTTCATTATCTGGTGGGTTCTTCATTGCTTCGCATAAGAAACATTTTAATTTTTGTTACATAAAAATCGATGCACTGCTTGTATGTGAAACTGCAAAATCGCCCTTTGACCTGTGCAACTTTACGGGGTGGTTTCACCCCTTGAAATCGTTTTTACGCCGATAAAAAAAAATACGTGTCACTTAGTTTTTAATGCTCTATAACATACATGAGTTTTTCAACAAAATCGGAGGGGGACACCTCGGGTACTTTCCTTGTCAGTGTCGAGTGAGCCACCCTATGTTTCTTATAGTAAACAATGAATATATTTGGCTCAAAGGAAATTTGAAAATAATGATAAAATATTGTTTAACATTGAACTAAATTTTTTCCGAGTGCGGAATGAGCGATGCTACTTTTGCACAGTAGCGATATGATTAAATGTTATTTGATCACGATTTCGAGAATTCCTCATTTATATATTTCTCATATATTTACAATTTAAAAAAAAAACTATCACATAAACGTTTGATAATCAGTTGGCTCGAGATTGCGATGCAAAAAAAAATAAACCTACATATGTTCATACGCGAGAGTTCATTTATACGTTAAACCGAAGGTAAAACTGACTTATACCAAGTTGGATAAAGGACTGCAGTGTCTTGGCGTTGACTATGGTAGATGATTACTCGTATATATAGTAGAGTGCCCATTAAGTGGTCGATGAATCGATTTCATCGAACTCACAGGAAACCCCTATTGAACTTCCCTCTAAACTCGTAGCAGCGAGCCTAATGAACGTATCGGAAACGAGAACGACGACGAAGAGAATAGGAGATATAGGAATGAATAAAGGAGTACAGAGAGAACAGAGAGGACCACTGACTGCGTTACAAGAAACACAAGACATAAAGAGAAAGAGAGAGAGAGAGAGAGAGACAGGACCAGATATCTTGGTAAACGTGACTCGATGAAGATGAATGTTCATTGATGGATTTTCCGCGAGTCTCTTCTCGCTTCATTAGTCCCTGGCGTTCGTCGCGAATGTATTAAATCTATGCACCCAGGCACACACAGACATAAAACAGAAATATACATATCGAATGCTAACGAACATAAGGACGAATAACAACCGATTCCACGGAGCAATGTAATGGGAAATTACGCCCTTTTGTTCGCCAGCAGTTTGGCTTAAGAACGATCTTGAGAAACACAAGTTGACTCGCCGAAGGCTCATTTAAACGTATCACTCACGTCGAACATTCGTTGCTTAACAATGCGTAGGGAATAAAAAAAAAAAGAACAAAACAAAACAAGACAAAACATTTACATACTCAGCTATAAATTACGTCGAGACGTCAGATTCGAGAATTTGAAATGAAAACAAACAAACGAAAAAATAAAAATAAAATAAACATTAATTGCAAACATCGGCTCTTTAAAAAATCGTTCTGTTGCAACATTATCTCGCGTACGAAGATTTCGTTATTACAACGTAACAATGTCCTCTGTTGCAACGTTTGCTTTTCAAAATTTCGATATTGCAACTCTGAATTTAACAGGAAACATATTTTAATGGGAGTTTATATTTTGATTATAACTCTCATTGTACACGTAATGGCTATGTGGTCATCGTTCTGTAATATATTCTTGTTTTTTTTCACAACAAGGTCTCGGAAAAGGGACGATTGAATTTAATCTGGTCCATTAGAAGCGACGAACCTTTCCAACTCGATTCTGCATATACAATATACGCGAGTTTGTGTGCCTGTGTGTCCGTGAGGCAAAGCGAATGAAATTGAAAGTAATGCCTCGCGAGCCTGTTACCTCTCAATCGTCTTGCATTATATATATATATATATATATATATATATATATAATATCCGCGATAGGTTATATATATATGGGTAACTCCCACGCGACCGAGACTCCCGGTGAAATCACTTTGTAAATTGACATCGCGCAATATGACGCCAGTAGCGAACACGCAACAAGATAGAAAGAGAGAGAGAGAGAGAGAGAGAGAGAGAGAGTGAGAGTGTGGTTAGGATATACGTATAAATATAAATATATGCACTTGGTTTGGCGCCGGGTTAAGCCGAGATTATTACGCGGCTCTATTGCCGCATGAGTGAGAGAAGAAAAAAGAAAAAAAAAAAAAGATCGAGAAAGGCTAAAAGTGCCGAGTGTCTCGCCGCGAAGAGAGACCAACCCGTAGTTTTTCTATTTTCGAACTCGCGGCATTCCACAACTAGAAATATCACGTCCCCCTCCCCTCGCTGCCCCTACACTCTCGTGACTCTGCGTTCACTTGGAGGGGATGAAAGATGGGAGATGCTGCACGTTGCCACTAGCTGGTCCACCGACCTGTTATCCATCTTCTCTTAGTTTCATATACATGCAATCTATATCGACAATTTCGAATCACCCTTCCGATAATTTGACTATTGTTTTTGTTTTTTTGATGATTGAGAGCTGAGATGAAAATTTCGTGGAATAAGGAGGGGATTTAGGATACAGTGGCCTTCGAAAATTGTTTTTTTTTACACATTTTGTTCAAACGGTAATTGTTGCAAACTCGAGTTGATCAAAGAATATCGGAGAAACACAAAAGTCGATCGAAAAAAATTCATAAACGACTGTTTATTTTTTTCTACAGGCTGGTATCTAAAACGCAAAAAACTGTAATATTTTATCTTAATGAACAGTTTAACGAGGCCTGTTACTCTTAATGAGCTGTCAGTTTTGAAAATTAGAGCAGGCTCATAAATTGTAGGTAAAAAAAAACGGCCTTGTCAGCAACTAGACAATTTGTGGGGGATTGGTTAGTACGTTTGTTTTTTTCTTGTCGAAATTCTTTGCATTCTTCAATCTCAAGTTCACCATTATCAACGAAACACTTTACTTTAAAAAAATTCGTGCAAACATTTGATTTTTCTAAATCTTGCTGTTCGTTTGACCGACAGTTCTGTCGCTCAAGAATCGTCGAATGAAATTCATATCGGATGAAAGAGAAGAATGGACCGAACTAAAGAAATTTATAAATTCAATTGAATTTAAATAAATTGCATTAAATGGAAATGATCTTTTCTCGCTTTTATACGAATAAAAGTATGACATGTTTTCATTTGAAACCCCTAATTAAGCCTGATAATTCGTATGATTTGCAATTTTTTCCGTAATTTCGTTATCTCACTTCTCGAATCTTTATGTCGAGGTGTCCGTTCGCCGACCGATTGCCTTTGAAATAACTCTCTCGCGGCTAACGCACACACGTACGCGAACATTTCGCACGTTTTCTCGCGTGGCTATCTCACACAATCTCACGATCGTTCGCATTCCTGGTTGGTGATGATGCACCCGGCAGCGGCCACTTTGGTCGATCTCTTCGAACAGGGATACGAGAGTGCGTGCAAATTCGGCGAGCTTCGCTCTCTCTCTCTCTTTTTCTTTCTCTCTCGAGATATATACACGAACGTGGAGCCTCTCGCAGATCTCTCAGAGCTACTCTCGGGGATATCCTACTCCCTCTCAGACCTATTTCGCTCTCTTTCGCAGTTTCGTCTTCGCGGGATCGCGCGAATTCGAGTGCGGCGCCCCCAGAAAATACCTCGTCATATGGAGTCCGGCCAAAAGTGACAGAAACAGAGAGAGAGAGAAAGAGAAAGAGGGAAGGTAAGATAGAAAGGGATGTAGAGTGATTTTGGACGATTGCCAAGGAATTCACGTGCATTTTTCCATTCATAACCGGCTCTCTCGGTCCTCTGCACATTCTATATTCGGGTCAGAGATCTCTCGTACCGATCTCTCGTTGAAATTTTATTAGCCCGTCGTCACGTTATATTATATTTTTTCTTTCAATTGTGCTTGCCCCCTACCCGTCTCGTCGCGGAAATGTGAAAACATCCAGAGACGTAAGAACGGTAAGGTCAGTCCGAAATATTATTATTATTATTATTATTAATTAAAAATGTACCGTTTTTATTAATAATAAACGTAATAATTTTTCTCGCTAATGACTCTATATATCGCGAGAGTCAATGTACTCGTGTACCTCGTTTGCGAAACGGTATCGCGTACACTTACGAAAAAAAAGGCCGAGAGATAACGTTTATTCTTTTTATCTCGGACTCCGCACTCTCGTCACGATCTGTGTATAAAGGACTGTGCGGTGGAATTTTTACCGCGCGCAAAAGACACTCGCGACTATTTGCCACGTTATATTTTGTTCCCATTCGAGAAATTATATACGCATACAAACACACGCGTGGAAATATATGTGTGTGTGTATTTGTGTGTGTGTATTTGTGTGTGTGGATGTTCAGCAGCCTCAATCTGTCGTAATTTTGAAATCATTGACGTTCTCGTGCACGAGTATTGCCACTTGTGCAAATCTTGAAACAGGTGTTTGGTCAAACTCGATAAAATTTCTGTGTGTATGCATGAAAGATAAATGTCTTCGGTTGGTCGGATTTTTTATAGGACGTACATCGTCGCGAGGGAATATTAGTAAATGTTAAATATTTTCTTGCTTTCTCGTATATATGAAAAAACTTTGTTTTTCGCGAAACAACATTGGTTTTTTTTTCTTCCATCTCAAGATAATCGCGCTGAGGTATTCATATATTCCCAAATAGGCAGTATAAGTTGGAAAAAAAGCGATGTACATGTGTGCGTGGGTGAATGATTTTACAGTGACAAAAGTGAAACGATCGTTGTGAAGCAGATTTTATTTAATAAACGAATTTTAAAATTAGTGTATTTAGGAAAAAAAGAAAGTGAAATCATGAAATTGTTTGAATTACAAGCTCAGAGCTGAAACTTCCTAACACAGATCGAGCGAAAAAAAATTATTCGTGCCTACATCAACGGATGCTATCATATCCACACTCCTCAACAGAAATCTCTGATATTCTTGTGGTTGAAGGAAAAATAAAACCCCCGCTGAACAGTCTTCGATTCTGACGAATATATTTTCCAATCATTAAACACGAGAACAGCTGATATTCTCTCTCATTCTCTGTCTCTAGTTAATCGGGCAGAAATTGACATTCCTGAGTGACGAAAAATACAATGCGCGTGAAACACCAGAGGCACTTACGCTTGTTAAGGAAATAGGGTTAGACGGTTCAAAAAATCGATTTTATTTTTTATTTCATAAATTGTTAGTAAAACTATTGAAAAATATGTTCCCAAAATTTTAAATGAAAATTCCGACTCGTTCTATTGTTATAAGCCATTAAAGTGAGTAGCTCTCCTTCAGGCCCCGAGCGCGCTATTTTTTCAAACGCGTTTTTCTAAAAACGACTTTTTTTTTAACTTGCGTACACGCTGGTTTGAAAAGTTTTCAGCCAATCGTTTTGAAAATTGGCAGTTACTTTCTTCGTAGTATTGCGCTCTATGTGAACCTAAAATCGGAATATTATCATTAGTTAAAATAATTTTTATTTTGCAAATAAAGTTGTAAAATATGGCAGAAAATCATGCTTTTTCGTTTTGACCCCTGTAAAAAATTCAATTTTCTATTTTTTTGATAGCATTTAGGTTCATATAGAAGAGGAACATGTAATAAAAGTAAATTCCAACCTCGTTTGATTTCAGATGAAAATTGCGGCTTCCAGAATGTACGCAAAATGCTGAGTCTGATTGTGACCTGCAATATCGGGTCGCTGATATCCCCGGTGTTTTTCAAGAAAATTCTCCAAAAATTTTATAGTATATACTTAAATATATGTATAAAATATTCTCAAAGTTTCAATGAATTATATCCATTTTTTATACTATAAAAAAATTCATGAAAATCATTGACAAAACGCTGTCCAAACCCTATTTCCCCCCTTAATCGATATATTTTTTATAATTATACATACCGAGAACGAACATTTTCGTGTACCAATTTAACGAGAATAATTCGTGGGATGATGTAAAAAAAAAAGAAAGAAAAGATATACGAAGGATAAAAAAATATGTAAATGATGATTATCGAGACGTCGAGAGATTATATCAGGCAGTCGCGCGCGAGAGAGTTCCCGAGGAATATTTTGAGTTTTCTCCCGAGACGATTACACAAACAGAGTTCATCTCTCTTCGTGCGTGTTTTATATATATGCGTATGTGTATCTCGCGAGCTCGCGTGTTCTTCGATCAGCGAGGATTAGTATATTTCCGTCCTGGAATGAGAAACTTTGGAACGAAATTATTTTACACCCAAACATCTATAGATATAGGAGAAGTGGGAGGACGGCGAGGGGAACGGGGGACGGATTAGAAGTGGAGCCAAGGGATGCAGTTTGTTGATGCGAGTCTTGCCAGACACTCGTGGCTATTTGACGCGAGGAATTCGCTAATTGTTGCTGCTATATTTGAAACCCCCGGGAACGCTTACGAGAGTACGAATTATATACTCAACACTCCTTTAGTTTGTGCTAACCGCCGCATATATATATATATATATATATATATATATATATATATATATATATATATATATATATATGTTATGTATTATATGTATATATAAGTATATGTAATATCTGTAAAAGACTTTTAACGAAAGGACGGAAGACAGAGCTCACCTTTCTTCGTCGGAAACGGTCTCTATCTCTATCTCTCTGTCTGTCCGTCCGTCCGTCGTTCCCTCTTCCCGTGCTTTATGGCCACTGAATTTTTGCTCTCTTTCCGCTCTTTCTTTCGTTCTTTTTTATCTCTCGTTCTGAGAAACTCGGAGATCCTGAATGGCCGATCCGAGAATGAACTCGGTCTTCACGAGGAGAATGGGACAGTTTCATAGAATTGAATTACGTGTAGCCCTTCAGGGAAGAGCTTTAAGTCACGGCGGTTAGTACCTTGGACTTGAAAAATTGTTTCTACATATTTTTACAAGGTAAATTCATGTGCATTCAGGTGATACTGTACTAAAGGATACAATACGATACAGGAGAGAAAAATAATTGTTTTTATTATAATTATGATTTTATTAATTTGTACCTTTGGTCTGATCTTAATGAAGCAGGAATCATTCCGTTTGTCGAAGAATGCTCCATGAATTTAACCGTAAAAAAAATGTATTATAATATAAATGGCTATAAAAAATTATAGTCCATTTGTTTATTTCAAATAATTTTTCAAACTCCAGTACTCTATTGTCTCGATTATCATCGTTGAAACTTCCTCGTAATGCTCGTTACTCCGAAAAATACACTTTTTTCTCCGGATAAATAAGATTGAATGTTGATTGCGGGAGCGCATGAAAATGTATTGCTCGTCATCAGTATAAATATATACTCGTATCTGCGCGCAACCAAAAACTCATACTGAATTGATTTTTCAATCTGTTCATATACCTTTACCTTATCGCGAATTAATTTAACCATTTACGTACACATTCGCGGAACGGATTGTATCGCGATCGAAAAACTGACGATTTCGATACTTTAACGATGCGTAAAAAATATTTTTTCTCAAGCGCCGTCTCAAGTTTGTCGATTTTAATCATCCGTGAGCAAATCTCACGAGAGGACATTCATGACAATTAAAATTCGTGAGTTGGCACAAACGTCACGTTGCTAGATAATCGATATCGATAGTCTGAGAAATTGACGATGATTTCGCGGTAATGACAGCGCACAAAATTTCGATGAGCAATCTCTCCAAGTCCATATATTATTATATATGGTGCTTGTCAAATTCGTAAAGTCTAGCTTATCGATTCTGATATTTTTCGTTATCTCTCTCTCTCTCTCTCTCTCTCTCTCTCTCTCTCTCTCTCTCGCGGTCTCGTGATTGATTGTGGCATTTCGCGATATGATTTTTATTTTATCTCTGAGAATCGATACAAAAACACAATTCAAAGAGAGAATATTTATAAAATTGAACGATCGTTAAGGGGGGAAATAGGGTTAGACGGTTCAAAAAATCGATTTTTTTTAATTTCATAAATTGTTAGTAAAACTATTGAAAAATATGTTCCCAAAATTAAAAATGAAAATTCCGACTCGTTCTACTGTTATAAGCCATTAACGGGAGAAATAGGGTTAGGACAGCGTTTTCTCAATAATTCTCATGAATTTTTTTATAGTATGAAAAATGAATATAATTTATTGAAACTTTGAGAATATTTTATACATATATTTAAGTATATACTATAAAATTTGTATACATATATTTAAGTATATACTATAAAATATCAGCGACCCCATATTGCTTGTTTTTCTTGGTACTATTTTTTCAAACGCGGTTTTCTGAAAACGACTTTTTTTGAACTTGCGTACACGCCAGTTTGAAAAGTTTTCGACCAATCGTTTTGAAAATTGGCAGTTACTTTCTTCATAGTATTGCGCTCTATATGAACCTAAAATCGGAACATTATCATTATTTAAAATAATTTTTTTTTGCAAATAAAGTTGTAAAAAGTGGCAAAACATTATGCTTTTTTGTTTTGACCCCTGAAAAAAATTCAATTTTCTATTTTTTTGATAGCTTTTAGGTTCATATATAAGAGAGACATATAATGAACGTAAATTCCGACCTCGTTTGATTTCAGATGAAAATTGCGGTTTCCAGAATGTACGCAAAATGCTGAGTCTGATTGTGACCTGCAATATGGTGTCGCTAATATTTTATAGTATATACTTAAATATATGTATAAAAATTTTATAGTATATACTCAAGTATATGTATAAAATATTCTCAATGGTTCAATAAATTATATTCATTTTTTATACTATAAAAAAATGCATGAAAATCATTGAGAAAACGCTGTCCTAACCATATTTGCCCCCTTAAAGCACAGATTTTTTAGGATTTAATTTTTTTCTCAATTTAACGACACTTTGCATATCACCACTTTTCAAATTGTGTACATTCGATCGTAATCTGTGTCTCCTCCCTTCGCCCGTTCAAATGTATCGTGAAAAACTATATTTTTGTACGACCCTCAAGTTTATTGTATATCATCACGAACGGAGGAGTGACGACGAGATTATTGTGTATATTGCACGATAAACATAAACATATACATAATATATATATATATATGTATATATTTATAATATCATTATTAATACGACGACCGGCTCGCCTTGATTCGCCCGTATCGATTGCTCGCCCTGATAATCGATAAACACGTATTCCTACGCCCGCGTGAGATCTCTACCGAGCGCGAGCAACCGCGACTACTCCTCTAGCCTACGTCCATCTGCCTCTCGATCGCGATTCTCGTCCTTGCCCGAATAGAGAAGTAACCGCAACATCGACAGACAGCAGTGACACGGGATTAAAAAAAAAAAATAATGAAAAAAAAAGTTCTTGACGTGAGAGCGCTATCTGCATAATGCCTACCGTCAATTATTAATGCCCCGATGCGCCTACGCCATTTTTTTTTAAATTATGCATTAACTTTATTATTGCATCGGAAAAAAAAGCACGAACGACGATTGAGAGAAAATAATACACAGAGAATATGAATGAATTTTCATTTATGTTTGGAATAAAATTCAAAATTTCGTAACGAATTTAAATTTAAAGCCAAAGTTCATGTAATAAACGTCAAACTTATATCTTGAATCTTATTTATTTTTGATCATTAACCAAGTGAAAAAAACAAATTTAAAGGTGAAGCAAGTTTCAAGTTCGAAATATCATTGTGAACCTAAACCGAGACTTGGAGAAAAAAATACGGAAATTGTGAGTCATCAATTTCGTTCGTTTTTGATAATCTTTCGTTGAGAAAAGCGCGTGATCAAAATGCACGAACTCGTCTAAATTTGCAACCCCTTTTTCTAAGTGCGAAATTGAGTTTTGTGCGCATTTTACGTTCAACCTACAATTGAGACTCCATTATGAAATCGATGTTAATTTCCGTTGTAAAAACCGATAAATTGTGATTCGCAAGTTCGAACTTAATTTCGTGCCGATTAATCCACGATTTGCGATTTGAATCGATCAGCGAGGTGATTCGTGAAATTACACTCTAATTATTCGTAAATCCCAAGATTTACAAGAGATTTATTTTTCGGCATTTAATACCTTTGGTATTCCGGTGCTATGGGCAAGTATTTGGAAAGTAGAGAAGCAAAGTGTGGTCTGTGTTCGTGTAAGAGAGAGAGAGAATGCCAGGGCAAGGGAAGCGGAGGGAAGGATGAGGTGTATAAGCTAGATACAAGACACTTAGAATTCGTGATATGCGCTGATTCGACGGAATTCCAAAGTGGCGACTGGTTCATGCTCTTCCTGTCTATATTACACATATAAACGAATATATAACACACGTATATACAAACGTTAAAAAGGGACGAGACGCGTGAATAGATCTTACATCGTCCATCCTAATCTCAGCTAAACACATAGACACACAAGCGCGCACATTTGCTTTTCAAGAGAGTTCTAATCCGGCCCGTTTTGCTGGCAGAGGTTTTCTGTGCTCGCGAGCCCCATTTACATAACGATTTGGGTCGTTCGCGCCGCGCGAAGCATGCACACGGGACACGGATTAGAACACGCTCTCCGTAGATCCGCGAGAGTCTAAGAGAAGATCTCTGTATGGAGGGCTCGTCTCTCTTTCTCTTTCTCTCTCTCTCTATCCTCTTTCTCTGCTATTACGTTGCCAAGAGTTTAAAAGCTCTTTCTCTATACCTCCTTTTTTTTTTCTTTCCTTTCTCTCATTCGGCTGGATGAGCGCTCTCTCGTTGGTCCATCGCACCTGAACCGGTGCCCGAAAACACTTCTCGGCGCCCGGACGTCGTAACTCTCGCCCGGCATTTCGCGAGTGAGGTAGGTCGAGCGAGTATTCCTCCGCTCCCTCTCTCCCACTCGCTCTCTCTCTCTCTCTCTCTTCCTCTGTTCGCAGTTATTTTTACGGCGAGTTGAGTTATTTTTACGATCCCTCTCTCTCTCGCGTCGCGGGAGGAAAAACTTTGAGGGAGGATCGCCGTCAAGCAAGAGAGAATAAAAAAAAACCAAATAAAGATTTGGGATAAATGAACTCTCCGACGAATGTGGAGAATCAGAGTCAGGAATGAATATGATGCGAGTGTCTAGGAAGAATAAAGGATAATTGGAAGAAAAAAATTGTTTCAGGAGAATATTTAATTGTCTCGTAGTTCTGATTATTTATTATTATTTTTAAAAATTCATCTCAATGTATTAATTGTTATATGAGAAAATTGACAAACTTGTATTTACGAAACTGAACGGTCAATGAGCCGTTGAGATTTTGCAATTACAAAGGCGAGGCTTCTCTGTATAAAAATATCTCAAAAATGCAGCAGCTTTTTTTGCTCACCTTCCATTTAATCTAATATTTCGATAAAATTTCACACGGCTAAACATTCGCAATACGAAATATTTGATTGTCCCTGGAACGTTAAAAATCTTTCCGTACTTCGTCGAGGAATTTTTTCCATTTATAAAAAAGAAAACACTTGTTCACCGTTAAAAATTGCACGTACCACTCGCTACATTTGACACCAATATAAAAAATAAAAATAAAGTTATATTGACGAATACCGTCTCGAGAAAATATATACCCGAGAGTATCGAATTTCGCGAACGACCTCGACGTTGCTTGATCACGCGCGCGCGAACACACACACACATACACACAGTACGTAACGTGTGCTCTCAGATTGAACTCGAGAATAAATTATAGAACGTTGTAACACGTATGCATATAAGGTTTTACAGTCGCAAGTTTTGCACTCTTTTGTCGTTTCGTCGTGAAATTCACGATTACTCTCACTTTTTTCTTTTTTTTCTTTTTTGCTCCGTCAACTTTTCCAAGCGGCCGGAGATCGGCAAGATGGCGGATAATCGAGATAAGAGTGTGGCTCTGTGTGTTTGCACGAGAGAGCTTGACAATCTTTTTTCGCGATATCGTGAGAAAAAAAAAGTGCTCCGTCGCGAAACAGAAAGAGAGAGAGAGAGAGACAGAGCACTTTATCTTTATAACGCTCTTTGTACGTGCACACTTTTCGCTCAGCTACTTTCGAGTTTACTTCGTCAGAGATAAAAAAAATTTCTCGCAATCATTAAAGACACGTTATATAGCCTATCTCTTTTATTTACGCTAATATAATTGCGGTTATAATCATGATAATTGTGAACGAACGTACCTTTATGTCGAGATGGGCTACGTTGAAGGAGTGAAGGAAAGCTATACCGTCGAGAATTTGTCTAAGGAGTCTTGCAACCTGTCTTTCCTCCGGTACCTCGTCCCTGTCGAGCACCATTTGCAATTCGCCACCCGGAGCCCTGAAAAATGACAAGGAAAAAAAGATTATCGCAAACAGTTAGAAGAACAAGTCCATGAGAGATATTCAGGGGGGTGCGGGGTTGAGCTCCTTTCGTTAAAATAAAAAATGATTTGGCAATTGTTTCTCCATTTTTTTCTCCATTTAATTGAAAATAATTTGAAATTATTATTTGTCACAATGAATATCAATATACCGTGCGAAAAAAAGCTGTAAAGAAGTGGCGTACGAGATCTGTTCAAAAAGCATCGCGAATTTTGAATTTCCGCGGGCTACGTATATTCGATTTTCGATTAGGCAAAAATCGAAGACAAGCCAAAACACGTCTAACCAAAACAGCTGTCAACAATTAACTGAACATTTAAAATGGCCGATTTTTTCAGCATAAGTGAGGGACACGAGTACCAACCTAACGCCACAAAAAATCGAAAATCGAATATACGTAGCCCGCGGAAATTCAAAATTCGCAATACTTTTTGAACAGACCTCGTATATATATTTTTTTAAATAATTTCCATTTATTTGTTATTTTATCATCAATATTAATATCCATTGTAAAATAATGTTTTCTAATTACTTTTTTTAAATCTTATTTACCCGAATTAGAATTCCATGAAAATTCCTGTTGGTGGATAGAAAGAAGAAGAATAGAAAAAAAAATGTATCAAATAACTTACAATTCGAGTACGAGAACCATTTCCGTATTAGTCTCAAAGACCTCGTGTAGGGACACGAGTCGGGGACAGTGAGCCGCGGCGTCCAGCACCGCGACTTCGTGAAGGGCCTCGGCTCTCAGCTCCTGAGCCCTTCGTCTCTTTCTCAAAAATTTCGCCGCCCACTGACGTCCGTTTGATCTTTCTCTGCATCTTCGTACCGTCGCGTACTTGCCCCTGTAATGAAAGGAAAAAAAATGCTAAAATTAAATAACGAGACCAAGCGCACTAGTGAAAAAAGGTGAAATGAAAAATGTATAAACACAGTGGATACATAAATTAGCATTGGAACGAAATAAAGGTAGATAGTACGGAGATGTCTGATCGAGCGTCAAATCGAGCCATTAAATCGTTGTTAAATGAACGCTAAGAAAGCCACGAGGAGAATCGAGATAAATAAATAACAAACGATAAAATGATAAATACGTCAATAACAAATTGTTGTAGGAATAAAATGGTGCACGGATGAAGATGGTCGATCGAGCGTTAAATCGAGCCATTATATTGATGTTAAATATAAAGGGTTGTTTCGCATCGCGCGACAGGAAACTCGTTGGATGTATATCTCGCGGGAACGACGTAATACGCGACAATTTGTGCGTTTCGATGCTTATATACAAGCTCCACAAGACTGCAATTTAACGCCAACTCCATCGACTAGCGCGCGGGGCAGGGGCGCATAAAACTCTCTCAGTCTCTCTCTCTCTCTCTTTCTTTCTCCCTTTCTCCATGTACCACGTGTAATAGCTTTATAGGATATACGTGTTAATGCAGCAAGGGCTTTTAGAGAGCCATCTTGTATACGTTAGATGCGTGGTTATAATACAAAACGCGTGTACGTCGCGCAAAGGTCGAGCCCCTACAGCGTTTGAGATATATTAATAGGGTCATACCAAGCCACTAAACCGAGATTAATATCGAGGAGACTTCGAGAGAGGAGAACACGTGGAGCGTAAAGATTATATATATATGTGTAGGTAACTACTTCGCGGGAGTTTATTACCTTGTGGCTCTTCGGGCACTTCTATCAGGTGGCAGGTGGTATATATATACATATATATATATATATATATATATATATATATATATATATATGTGTGTGTGTATAGATATTTATGTATAAAAATATAGGAAGAGAGCTGGAGGCTCTGATGGCTATTCCAATAACTGCCTTTATGCAGCGAGAAATCATATGCAGTATCGCGTGGCCTGCTGCCTCGGATTTCTCCATTGGAAAATGCAAAGATCTTCGCGTACATTAGCGCGACAGCGGTCAGCAGTTTGCCAATTTATAAAATTCACGAATAGAAAAGAAAAAAAATATACAAAATTCCATATTATTTACGAATTTTCAACAAACATTTGCGGTTTATCGGGGGTAATTCACAATATTCGAACGACTCGAGCGTTTTTTTTTCTTCAAAATCAATGGCAAACAGTCTTCAGTAATGATCCGTTTGTGCCAAAAAAGTTTAGATGGGTGAAAAATTACAAACGCTGGAGTATCGACGATTTGTTTTGAACAAAATCAATGTTTCCTTAAAATCCATGGCAATCATTTGAAAGATATAAAGAGTGGAATTTTGTACCCTTATCACACATACGAGGGGAGACCCAAAAAAACTGGAATTTCGTCATAATTTCTTTATTTTTAAATATTTTTACACCAAATTTTGATCACCTTCAAAGTATTCTCTTTTGACCACAACGCACCTCTGCAAATGATCCTTCCAATGTTCAAAACAGTTTTTAAATTCACTTATCGGGATGTTCTTTAGACCTTCCAGCGATTTTTGTTTTACCTCCTCCACAGTGGCAAAACGCTTGATTGCTGCTTTGTTTCGGGGACGTATCCATAGCACCACGATTCATCACCAGTAATCACCTTGGAAAAAAGTTCAGGGTCCTCTTCGAGCTGATTTTGAAGTTCAAAACATGCCTGAAGTCGACGCTCCCTTTGCTCGTCTGTGAGAAGGCGAGGGACAAATTTGGCTGCAACTCTGCTCATGTGCAAATCTTTGGATAAAATCCTCTGAATTGAACTCCATGATATCCCAGACATCTCACAGAGTTGATCAATGGTTCGGCGACGGTCTTCACGAATGAGAGTATTGATTTTGTCGACGTTTTCGTCACTTCTTGTCGTTGAGGGGCGTCCTGAACGGTGTTGGTCTTCAATTGACATTTCTCCGTTTTTAAAACGTGAAAACCACTCGTAGACTCTGGTTTTACTTAGGGCAGCACCTCCATAAGCAGTCTTAAGCATTACAGTAGTTTCCGCGGCCGATTTCCCCAACAGGAAACAAAATTTCACAGCCGCGCGTTGCTCTCGACAATCGGTCATCACGTTTTCGCCGAAATGGAAAAAGTTGTTTCACTACAAAAATTCCCACGGGCGAACCGATGCACTCACGGCGACAGAACTTCGCACACTAACTCAGAAGACGTGTCCCCAACGGACACCTGGTCGAGCAATGGGTTCCCCCACTCTCCCTCCCCGCCGCAGCGCAATTCCCGTTTTTTTTTGGGTCCCCCCTCGTACATTGGGACATTTTTATATCACTTTTGGATTCTCAATGATTTCCGGAAATGGTTTTTTAACCGTCAACTTCACGAAACTTTGTTGTACAAGGAGGCAAAGATCGATCGAAAATTGCCGAAGCTCCAAAGTGGCAAAACTGTTTAACGGAGTTTCGAACATGGGGAAAAAAATGAAATTTATAATAAGGGATTGTTTGTGGCCATTGCCACAATTTTGCGGCATCAAGAGTCCAGAGGAGAGTGCGCTACTTTTGGACAAACCACTCGCTGTACTGATTCAGCTTCTTCGCTCTATAGATAGATATAGTGTACATAGTACGTACACTCGGCCGCAGAGAGTACTGAGAGTTCGAGGTTGATGAGATAAGACGAAGCCTCCTTTGTTTCACCGTAAAGCCATCAATGCCATGGCGGGCCACCGGGCATTCAGGTTTACGACGGGGGTTCCCTCATTCCGCTCTCTCTCTCTCTCTCTCCCTCTTTCTCTTTAGTTCGTTCACTCTGAGCTTTTTCTTCGTCTCTTCCAATCGTTTCACTGCGGTTCACCGAGAAGGTAAAAAAGTAGGAAGTGCGAAAAGTCGAGGGAGGTATCTTTCTCTGTTTCTCGTTGGTACAAGTCTCAACTCTCTTATTCCGCCAGATACTTGCTCTACAATCATTCCTCTCGACGTCGTTTACCCGATGCAGTTTATCAGATGCAGCGATGCATCGCGAGCAAAAAAACCGGAAATCTTTTTTCATTCGAATAAAAAAAAAAGTCTATTTTTTCCGATGAAATTCGTAAATTCATGGAAATGTATATTACTCGTCAGCGTTGATATTTAACCAACGGGAAAGGGACTCTATTATACGACTCGTGCATTCTTTTAACTTCATTTATTTTTCTCCTCTCGCATGCAATGCCAACAATATCCCCCCCCCCCCAATCTCTGTGCCGTCCCTCCGCACCGAAGGAATTGACGCTTGGTCCAGCGCTCCGTCGCCGTTCTCAATTTCAGGTTTCCCTTTCGCCTGTGGCCTACATCCGGACTTTGGAGCTTCGCGCGAAAGGTACACCTATATATAATCATAAAGTATGGTATGCCAGTGCACCAACATGTGCGCCAGGCAGGAAAAGCAACAGTTTGTTTTACACGTACAAACGCTCTCTCGCGTCTATCTCTATCTCTCTCGGTCTCTGTAATGTCGCTCCGTGAAACATATGTATGCAATGTCTAGAATGACGTACGAGAGTATGGTTATTTGTGTGCTTTGCAACACCGGTTGTTAGGTATGCGTATAGCAAAAAAAAGAGAGAGAGAAAGAGAGAAACGAGGAGGTGAACGTGATTGCGTTCCAGAGTGAACGGTTTGAACTTCTCCCAAAGGGGCGAGCAACATTTTATTACGCGACTACGGTGGCTAAACTGCCGCGGTTTATGGAGCATTTCTCGCCTGTCTGGCAACTAGTAAGGCGAGGATGTAAATATCGATTCGAGTTTCGTTCAATTTAAAATACAATTTATATTGCTTACAGATTTTTAAAAAATAAAAAAATACTTATTGCTGGGACCAGGTATCTTCAATTCAACAATTAGTGACATACCTTAAGGCAGCCTTTTAGTTTAAGGGGAGAAATAGGGTTAGACGATTCAAAAAATCGATTTTTGTTTATTTCATAAATTGTTAGTAAAACTATTGATATATGTTCCCAAAATTTTAAATGAAAATTCCGACTCGTTCTATTGTTATAAGCCATTAAAGTGAGTAGCTCTCCTTCAGGCCCCGAGCGCGCCACGTGTTTCAAACGCGTTTTTCCGAAAACGACTTTTTTTTAACTTACGTACACGCTAGTTTGAAAAGTTTTCAACCAATCGTTTTGAAAATTGGCAGTTACTTTCTCCATAGCATTGCGCTCTATATGAACCTAAAATCGGAATATTGTCATTATTTAAAATAATTTTTTTTTTTGCAAATAAAGTTGTAAAAAATGGCCAAAAATCATGCTTTTTTGTTTTGACCCCTGTAAAAAATTCAATTTTCTATTTTTTTGATAGCATTTAGGTTCACATAGAAGAGAGACATATAATAAAAGTAAATTCCAACCTCGTTTGATTTCGGATGAAAATTGCGGCTTCCAGAATGTACGCAAAATGCTGAGTCTGATTGTGACCTGCAATATGGGGTCGCTAATATCTTCGGTGATTTTCAAGGAAATTCTTCAAAAATTTTATAGTATATACTTAAATATATGTATAAAATATTCTGAAAGTTTTAATAAATTATATCCATTTTTTATACTATAAAAAAATTCATGAAAATCATTGAGAAAATGCTGTCCTAACCCTATTTCCCCCCTCAAATCAGAATTTTTTTCGGGGTTTAAAAGAAAAATTCATAGGTGCCGTTAGATATTTCAACATTGGTCTTTTTTCCACTTATTTATCGATTTTTCCAGGTAGTCTGCAAATTTTTTTCAAGCATAATAAAAATAAATTAAGGGTGCTACGTGGTTTCAAGTCGCCGTGATTCCACGGCGTCTGTGACCATGATTCGAGACTTCTAATAATCTGAAGCAAAAAACTTTTTTTCTTCAGACCTCTAAAAAAATCCTCGCTTAGACTAGAAGACTGCCGTAACGTTTTCGCAATAACATCACCGACTGTAATGAATTTGGTCGAATTATAAAACCGATCCCCGATGAACTCTTTTGGTCCATCAAATGTTTATCAGTCGTTGGTTAGTTGTTCCTCAGAAAAACGAACAAACGTATACACGTGTCTAATTTTCCGGACATTCCATCGTTATGCGTACCCTTTTTGTCTGAATTGCACTCTTTAAAGTGTAGACTTTCCCATTGTTACACTTCGGCGACGATACCTCTCGTAACAAATGTCCAGTTATCAGTTTTCCGGGAAAACCCTTGCGAAATATATACGGTAGGAAAGGTGTTGAACGTTTTTTATTTGAAAGTTCCGATGTTACCGAGGCTACCGAATAGACTCGTTGATTTCTAATTGATTCGCGATCTTTTTGAGAACTCGCTGATAATTTCCAATATGGCCGAACAGGTAGTACTTTAACTCGTGAGGTTATCGTCTTCGAAATTCGCGAATGATCGGAAAAGTTTCAACGATGGCTTGAAACTCACGGTAGCCAAAGATGAGATGTTGCGTAGAAAGCCATACACTTTCTCCGCAGGAGGCGTTTCTCTCTCTCTCTCTCTCTCTCTCTCTCTCTTTCATATTCCTCGAGGAGAAGTGTTGGAAGACTCCAAGATGTATGAGTTCGTAATATGAATTTGCGCGAAGACGCAAAAGTCTTGCACGCACACCTCGGAGTAAACACAAACATAATGTTTAAGCGCATACAAACTGGTACGCAAGGGGGAGGAGGAGTAGGGTATAGTTGATTACTATTTATTTTTTTTTTTTAGCAGGTTACATGAAGGTGTTTATATATGCACTCGCTCATACCGATGGACGCAGGTGTAACGAGAGGAAGTATTATAAGCAACATACGTTGGTTATACGCGAAGACGAGCCTTCTAACGCTCGCATTATCGGCCGCTTGATCTCTCGTTGGCCGCGGTTCGTCCATCATGCTTATAAAAGCCCATACACACTTTGTGGTCTATAGCCTAATGCCCATCCGCCGCGAGACCTATGTGCTATGGTGCATTTGATACTTTGAACTCGCTTCCATTACAAAGTAATATTCATCAAAAGGCTACTTCGTATACGATATTTCATTCCAAGTTTGTAATCCTTTGACCGTCTGGTTGGTTTTCCTACACCCCACAGAATCAACAGTAATGCCTTTTCCACCCTCCGCATCTTTGTAACGTCAACATCAATCGCAAGGACGGAAGGAAAAAAACCGGAATTCATTTGTAAAGTGTACCGTTGAGGAATGGAGCGTCATAGAAATATTTAGAGAAAAACGTCTTTAAGAATGACTTTGTGAACAAAGTTATTGTTGGGAGTTGAAGACAGTGTGAACACATTTTTTTTTTTCGTACGGTTGTTTCGTTCAACATTATTTCCAATCGTTTTGTTTTCAATCGATGTGTCTATTTGTAAGAATAGCACTATAGCGACCAGAGAGAATAGACTATAGTTAGAGAGGCCGCTATAGTCACGTTTCCACCGAATAACAGTCCGCCGAATATAATACCTAATATCATTGATTATCATTATAATCGGAATACTGGCGAAAAGATTCACGACCTGACGGTTATATATCTATTGTGCGTCGATTATATTGTACGAGACAAATGTCTATGTCTCTATATCCACCCATGTATCGGGATTTTAACCTGTCATATACTTATCGGGAATAACGCGTGCAAACGCGTGTTGGCGCATAACGCGTGTTATGTTAAGTGTCGACTGCACATCAAGCGAATTATTCTCTGGGAGAGGTAAGATCCGCAAATTTATGATTATATAAAGAATAATAATGGGAGATAAATTATGATCACCAGTATTTTCGATAATTAGTGTTTTAGAGAGAGCCTGTTAAAGAACAAAATAACAAAAGGGAATCGTTCGACGGATCAAGTGACGCAACGCCCTCGAAATAAAAAAAGAAAACAAAGAAAAGATAAGCGAAAGAATTTTCTATTATCAATATATGTGTGTGAATGTGTGAATTTATTATGTATGTATCTTGCGGCACCTTCAAATTATAACGAATTTTAAACGATCTCGAGTCTCCAAAATTGATAATAAAAAACGAATAAAATTTACAATCGAATATTAGTAATTTCAAACAAACAACAAACAGAAAAATAAATTATAAAAGAAATAACGAAAATTGTCGTTATTTCCAAATAAAATAATCATAATAATTTTAATAAAGAAAAGAAATTATTACATATTGGCTACTCGATCATGCGTGAGAATATTATCCGAACAGTTCGAAAGAGAGAGAGAGAGAGAGAGAGAGAGAGAGAGAAAAAGCAGGGAGTTGGAAGTTTTATAGATGATAAAGAAAAAAAGGCAGTCCGGGAAATTGCCCAGCAGGATATCGCGTGTCCAGCATATCCTTTCCCACGGCCGTGGCAATGGATCATCTATGATGATCCACGCCAGAACGAAAAATCTAACAACATCCTAGAATCTCTTGTTCGTTGCGTTTTATCCCGAGAAATAAGTATCCCCGGCTTGCGCGATTATGGTTCTTATTTTTCACGCGGATTAATTCATCAACCTCGTTACCAGTCCGAACGGTGCGGGAGTTATCGAAAGAGAGAGAGAGCGAGGGGAGATGCTCGAGAGACGGGTTTAAGAACGTAATATTCCCACGGCTGGCCAATTCCAGTAGCTCGGAGTTATATCAGCCAGTGTAGTCAACTGATATCAGCATCAGGAAAGTTCGAATTATTTCAAGACGCGTCTTCCGGTTCGTCGAGCGTTTCTTAGTTAAACCAAGGATTAAGGATCAACGAACCCTCTCTCGTATATATCTCTGGTTCTCGTTTCATCGGGCCAAGGAGTCAAGAGACCGCCGACGCACCAGGAAATTGGTACAACCACTATAGGGCTCTCTCAAACGGCCCTCGTCGTCTGCGCAAGACACTGGCAATACAGAGACACACACGTACACACACATCGTCTTACTCTTGTAATCTATCGCCTTTCTCTCGAAGCGTCAGACTCCTCGTAGGAATCCCTTATCCCTTGTAGCATGCGGTCATTAGTTGCGTGGTTGGGACTAAACATCGGGTGATTGGTTCGATCCTCTCCGTGTCGGAACCCTCCGAGAGACACGTCCCTTTGCCCCTCTCACTCTCGCTCATTCTTTCTCTCTTTCACGAACGTCGAATATGTCCGGACGTTTTGTATACAGCTCTGGTTAAGTAGAAGTTGTGCGATGACCGCTGCCAACGATCTCGCGGTTAGAAAACACACCGGTGTGTCGGAGAGTTCATCGACATCCCCCGATGGGGGAGCTCTCGCCCGCGCAAGTGGCAAGTCGAACGGCGAAGTCGCCTTTGGTCGCGCGCGGAGAGTTGCTAGTTTCAGGCGAGCACAATCAGCCGGTGTGGTATTCGTTGGGCATCGAGTTTCTCGGTGACGGTCATCGCGATTACCAACCGAGAGAGCCGTATATACCGGCGAGACTCGGAGACATCGTTACATAGGGAAATAGGCTGCTCGAGAGGCCACGCCACCTTGCCCGAGTTAATGCTCCCAAGGTGTATTAACCGTTTGGGCTATTACCGTGAAATTACCGTTTTGAAGCTCGTAACATTCGTAATAAGAGACAGAACAGAGAAACGCTAGGGTTAACCCTCCTCCTGCCCCGCGGTGGCTATCCATTGTCCTGTGTCCACAGGTCCGTAGCGAACGAACGAAAAAGACAGACACGACCGCACATAAAGATAGGCGTTAAGTTCCGAGTTCGTTAAACCCGGAAAACCGCGGAAATCACATTAGCCAGACACACGAACCGTCAACTCAATCTTTTCTGATGGATCATGCAGGTGGGGGAGGGTATGAACACGAATTATAACCGTTAGAGGGGTTCAACCGGGCTTCGTTAAAAACCTAACGTGGACAGTTGACTGGACGTATATTTACGAGCGAGTGTGTGGTCTCGGGACGTTATTTCATATCATTGTTGACGCACAATGACGAGGCATACAAAATTATCTTGCGTGGGTCCTGAGAAATTTCTTTCAGGATGAGACGACTACCGGGAAGGAACGATTCCTCCTCGGAAAAGACTCTTTAGGCTTTGACAGACATAATAAAAGGATTTTCTAGCCAAATATTTATTTTTAGAACTCGAAGCTTTTTCGCTTCCTCGCACAGTGGAAGCCTCTGTTTTTTTTTCTTGCTGTCCAAAGACCACAGTTCCACGGATTTCACTGATCAGACCACGCGACTACAAACACAATGTCTTACGAAACGTTTCGTAATGAAAGTGTATGTAATGGGAGAGAGAGAGAGAGAGAGAGATAGGCAGAGAGAGCAAAAGAGATTTTTCTTTGTACTGTGGCAAAAGTTAACTGGAACTAATTTCATTATTCGTGAGCATATGCCACGAGACACACAGGGCGCGTTCATAGCGCCGGATTGCATTGTACCGGTATGCAGAAACACAATATGTATAATGCACAGCTATATCGGTTGCAAAATAAAGGAGAATTTGCATTCGTCCTGCGTGTGTTTGTGGCGAGGATCAGAGAGAGAAAAAGAGAGAGAGAGAGCTGTGGCGAGATATATAACCATATATATATATATATCCGTTAATTCGCTTAATTGCTAACCCGGTGGCGAGAGCAAATAATTAATGCCCGAGTCGAAGTCGATTCGCTCCGCGCGGTTTCCGCGTTTTTCTGGACTCTCCTGTAATGAGATAATTAGCAACCGAGCCTGGTACAGTTTTCCATGTATACGCGAGAATGCGCAAACATATTAATATGCCTGTGCGCGTATATGATACGCAATAATTGCGTTTATTTTGTTATCTCAACGACGACGACGACGATTTAGACTCGTGCCATCGGCTAATCGCGTAATGTGTAACGGGGTAAAACCGCGAACATATTCTACGATAATCACGTTATATCGTTCAAGTCCAATCGGTTCGGTTATGACTTTCTTTTTGCCCCACTGGCAATTAAACTCAATCACGCCGAGTCTAGGCTCTAATACAATTTCCTAGGAAAACTCGTATCTTCGTGTGTGTGGAGAAAAAAAACAGTGAATTTATTAGATTAAAATACATTTTTTTTTACTTGTGTCATAAAAACTTTCAATTAACTTGAATATATTGTGCCGGAAATTGAACAATTTCCACCATCAGCAAACAGACGCATTATTCACTTAAGTATAACGACATTTTATCTGTAAAATCTCGCTAACACGTAAAAAATCATTAAAGTTTTCTATATTAGAAAGAGATCTCAAAAAAAAAAAAAAAAAAAAAAAAAAAAAAAAAAACCGAAGAAATTTAAAAAAAACAAACTCGTGGCGCGGTTTGATTGATAAAAGATGTTTCCGATTTTTCTCTCGAGACTCGTCGCGGAAAAACAGGAGGAAAAACAGTGAATTAATTAGATTAAAATACATTTTTTTTTACTCGAGTCATAAAAACTTTCAATTAACTTGAATATACTGTGCCGGAAATTGAACAATTTCCACCATCAGCAAACATAGGTATTCTTCACTCAAGTACGAGGTCTGTTAAAAAAGTATCGCGAATTTTGAATTTCGCACTTATGCTGAAAAAATCGGCCATTTTGAATGTTTAGTTAATTCTTGACAGCTGTTTTGGTTAGACGTGTTTTGGCTTGTCTTCGATTTTAGCCTATTCCAAAAAATGGATCAAATAATCTGTATCAAATTTTGTGTGAAAAACAAAATTAAGTGCGCGGACGCATTCCGAATGTTGACTGTGGCATATGATGAAGCTACCTTGGACCAAAGCAACGTTTATCGGTGGTACAAAATGTTCTCAGAGGGCCGAGAAGATGCGAACAACGAAATGCGTTCCGGACGCCCGAGCACATCAACAACAGACGAAAACATTGATGAAGCGAAGAAAATAATATTGGCCAACCGTCGAATCACCGTTAGAGAAGTTGCTGAGGAACTAAACATATCGATTGGCTCGTGCTATTCGATTTTTACCAATGATTTGGGCATGAGACGGGTCGCCGCGAAAATCGTACCAAAATTGCTCAATTTCGAACAAAAACAGTGTCGCGTTAAAGCCGTCGTCTGGTCTAGAAATTTGAAAAAATCGATTTTTTTTTTTTTTTTTCATTTTCTTATTCCTTAGACCTTTCTTCATACGCTCCTGAAAACCGTTTATTGATAGTTCAAAAATTATCCGAGAAATAAAAATTCTAAGCAAGCCGCGCGCTCAGGTAGCGCGGTCGGGAAGCAACTTTGAACGCATTTATCTCAGAACGATGTTTTTCAAATCGGCGCCCACGATATCTCGAAAACTAATGGACCGATCGAGCTCAAATTTTGCACGTACGTTGGATAGCCTGTTTCTGAGGACTGGTAGCAGAATTGAGTCGAAAAATAATTTTGCCGACATTTTATAACTCGTCGAATACCCGAAAATGTATGAAATATCATTAATGAAAGTTCAACAGGCCGCCATTTTGTCAAAAATTTTTTTTAAGTACCAATTCTGCTACCAGTGCTCAGAATACTCATACAGATTGAGAATATATATATATTTTTTTTTTCAGATGCATACAACATCGTCCAGAGTGGGCGCCGATTGAGGCGCACCATGTTGCAACAAGGCAAAAAACTACATGAAAATATTTAAAATAATATATTTTTTTAATGTCCAAGTATTCTTTAAGGATCAATAAATGCACGTGTACATTTTCATCAAGACTCATCAAACTTCAACGGTTTAAACGTTATTGCACATTAGAAATGACGTCAAAAATCTCGCTCTAGACCAGACGACGGCCTTAACATTGCTAAGAGCTGTTGGACTCGGTCCGCGACGACCCAAATTTGCTCCGGAGGGTCATAACTGGTGACGAATCATGGGTTTATGGTTATGACGTGAAAACCAAAGCTCAATCATGGCGATGGAAGCTGCTTTTTTGGAATAGGCAAAAATCGAAGACAAGCCAAAACACGTCTAACCAAAACAGCTGTCAACAATTAACTAAACATTCAAAATAGCCGATTTTTTTCAGCATAAGTGAGGGACACGAGTACCAACCTAACGCCACAAAAAATCGAAAATCGAATATACGTAGCCCGTGGAAATTAAAAATTCGCGATACTTTTTGAACAGACCTCGTATAACGACATTTTATCTGTAAAATCTCGCTAACACTTAAAAAATCATTCAACTTTTGTATATTAAAAAGAGATACCAACAAGAAAAAAAAAATACCGAAGGAATTTAAGAAAAACAAACTCGTGGAGCGGATTGATCGATAAAAAAATGTTTCCGTTCATTCTCTCGAAGACTCGTCGTAATGAGGGGATCAATATCGTTCGAATGAAAAATCGTTCGAGAATAATTTTACAAACGGAGAATGTTTGCGCATGATATATGGAATAATTATTCATACATATGTTTTCGTTCGTTAAAACATTATATAGAATCGGTTTTTCATTGAAATAGCTGCTGAATATAATTAGAGAAGAAAAATGATTATAAAGTCTTTGGAAATTTGTCTCAAGATCCGATATCTCTCTCTCTATCTCTGAATTCGTTAACGAGACTCGATCGAATAATATCTTAAACGGGCGCGCGTGCATTACACACGTGTATAAAATCAATGTCGGTGGATGTTGCCCGTTGGATCGATGGGCGACAGTTCCGGGTAGACCCATCCGCGAAACGTAGTCGAAGCACCGAGAACGGTGGCGGCCGTTTAGTGGAAGAGAACAAGGATGACGATGACGACCGGTTAACTTGACAGGTCCGCTAGCTCAACGTCAAACATGTCGCGAGAGATCATCCGGAGATAAGTTCAATATATATGTAGGCTCTTAGTGAACGATAGACTCTCGAATCTCCTCGATTTATATTAAAAGGCGGTACCAAATATACACGACCCATTTCACGTCAATTCGACCTGTCTCTGACTCTAACCATTTTCAACAAATTTTTTGTCCTTCAAGCATCTCATAAAGCGACGCAAAAAAATGAATCAGATTAATTTCGAGATTTTCTCGAAATTGATCATAACAATTCAAAATATTAATCTAACTCATGCGGAACGTTATCGATTTTGTTCAAATTTATACAGTGAATTAGTCGTTAGAAAATTAAATTTTTACGACCATTTCAATTATGCCCGTGGCTTTATTTTCGGTAACACAACCCAAAATAGTTATCTTATTTTTATTTTTTCAATGTAACTCGATTCTTATCACGCTAATTTTCGAAAGAAAATCTTAAATTGTTACAGAACGATTTTTTGAATCACTGAATACTCGAGAATGAAAGAAAATTTTTTTTAAACGAGGTGTGTCACAGAAATGGTTGAATTGACTTGGAATGCCCTGTATATAGTGCAATATAATCGTGGCAACCGCGGTGATTCGCTGGATAAATCCCGTAGTGTATTTAAGCTCTGGGGAAGGCATTGGAGGTACAGTCGTAGGTATATTAGTGTTAAAGTTAAAACGTTCTGTCGCACCGCGAACGAACGACGAAGACGCCTTTCTAATCGAGTGCAGAGTCTTCGTGTGCACGGGCTCCGGTTAATTTAAAGGTCCCACGGATCCCAAGGGTGCACCTCCACCTCACTATAGTATATATATATATATATGCTTGGTTGAAGGCACTAGAACACGACTTTGCAGCATCATGCAAGGAGGGAGATACTTTTCTTAATCTTGGCTATACTTCTCGCGTTCTCTCTTAAAGTCGGTTTAGAATTGCGAAAGAAAGAACGAATGATATAGATATAGATAAACAATGAGAGAGAGAGAGAAAGAGAGAGAGAGAGAGAGAGAGAGAGAGAGCAGTGGTGGAAGTTTCAACAGTACAGTCGGGTCAATCGAGTTCTAAGCTTTCCAAAATTTTTTGCACACACATTTCCGGAAGTACAGTGGCATAAATAAATATAAGTTTATAACAAATCTCTTCGGAATATTAGAAGAAATGTATAATGGCCAATTTATAAAAGAAGGGTTTTTTTTGTTGGGTTTTGTTGCGTTTTGAAAATTTAGAAATTTGCAATAGTTCCAAAACAATCGATTTATTAAACTAGTGAGGTTTTGACACTCTGCGATTGTGACGTAGAGCATTACATAAACATATCGTAAATTCACGAATTTCTCTCAATTATCATTTATTCTAATATATAACAAAAGTTTATCGAATTTTTTTTTTTCCTCAACGAAGATTCTTCGTTCATAGAAAAATGAGCATCAGTATTGATTTTGATTGAAAAAAAAACACTGGGAAAGACTAGGAAAATAATGTTTTAACGTTTGACACACGATCGACCGGAGTGTACACCTCGGGAAGTTGAAGCAGAAAGAACACGAAGTAGGGAGAATGTACTTGAGAGAGCAAAGATAAAAAGAAAGGAGATTCGTCGGTGTGGGACAGACACGATTGTTATTAGCGTCGTGCCACGCGACCGCCCTCTCCCCCATTGGCTGTAGTTGATCGATAAATCTTCGTGCGGTAATAAGCCTCCGTCGTGTTTCATCCGTCTATTTAGCCCGGAGTCTTAGAGAATAGGATGGATCTAAATGCAGGAGGAGGAAAAAAAAACAAAGCCGTGAAACCGCGTACTGATTTTCTACCGAGCTATGGCAACCCTTTTGCCGCATTAATCGCCCACCGTTGTTTATATATATGCTCGCCTGTGTGGTTTATTGAAGTTTCGAACGAACGATACGCACGTTAGAAAGGTGACTTGGCTTAGCCCAGAGTGCACCGATCAACGAGTGCAACCGTTGGAAAGATGGATCGTGAGAAGTGCACGGCCGATACTATAAATATACTTTTCCATTGCATATCTGTATTTCTGTGCATATATACATACATATATACTTGTTATAAGTACAAGTTCGTAAAATTCTCTCTAGTACGTTTTCTACATCGATCTCGAACGCCCGTATATCTTTCCCTTACGAGTAGTGTGGGTGAACAGCGAGAGAGAGCTCTCCGTGATCGGTTTCACTAAGATTTTTATTTATTTTTTTCCCCCTTTCTTCTAACAGCGATCGAGCAGGTACAGTAATGCTCCATCAGGTGGCGTTACGTTACCTCGAGCATTAAGGGGGGAAATAGGGTTAGGACAGCGTTTTCTCAATGATTTTCATGAATTTTTTTATAGTATAAAAAATGAATATAATTTATTGAAACTTTGAGAATATTTTATACATATATTTAAGTATATACTATAAAATTTGTATACATATATTTAAGTATATACTATAAAATATTAGCGACCTCATATTGCAGGTCACAATCAGACTCAGCATTTTTCGTACATTCTGGAAGCCACAATTTTCATCTGGAATTAAACGAGGTTGGAATTTACTTTTATTATATGTCTCTCTTCTATATGAACCTTAATCCTATCAAAAAAATAGAAAATTGAATTTTTTACAGGGGTCAAAACAAAAAAACATGATTCTTTGCCATTCTTTACAAATTGATTTGCAAAAAAAAAATTATTTTCAATAATGATAATATTCCAATGTTAGGTTCATATAGAGCGCAATACTATGAAGAAAGTAACTGCCAATTTTCAAAACGATTGGTTGAAAACTTTTCAAACTAGCTTGTACGCAAGTTAAAAAAAAGTCGTTTTCAGAAAGACGCGTTTGAAAAAATAGTACCAAGAAAAACAAGCAATATGGGGTCGCTAATATTTTATAGTATATACTTAAATATATGTATACAAATTTTATAGTATATACTTAAATATATGTATAAAATATTCTCAAAGTTTCAATAAATCATATTCATTTTTTATACTATAAAAAAATTCATGAAAATCATTGAGAAAACGCTGTCCTAACCCTATTTCCCCCCTTAATGGCTTATAACAATAGAACGGGTCGGAATTTTCATTTAAAATTTTGGGAACATATTTTTCAATAGTTTTACTAACAATTTATGATATTAAAAAGAAATCGATTTTTTTAACCGTCTAACCCTATTTCCCCCCTTGATATCAGGAAGAAATACCCGCGTCCACATTTTTCTCGCTATCTCCGGTACCGTAATACAAACTTCACTCTTGGGATGGATGGAAATATAATTATGTGAGATTGGGGATCTCTGGTAAAAACGAGAGGACAAAAAAATACGGGAGGAACGTCGCGATGGACGAAATAAATGACGACGAGGTTTATAAGATAAAGAGAAAAGGGGAGAGACACAGAGACGTTGAATTAAGAAAGAAAAAAGAGACAAAAAAACGGAGTCTGGGCCACACTCGAGTTCCGGGATAAATGTCAATGTCCCTCGTTCGCTTATAATTCTTTTTTCTTTTCTGTTTTTGTTTTTTTTTTGGCTCTTTTCTTGCTCCTCTTCAGCAATTCTTTAGCCAAGAGACGAGTTTGGCAGGTTTACCTTTTCGCTCTCGTATCGCGTTTGTACTTCCTTTAGTTCTCGTTGGACCCGAGACGATTCCCTCGCTCGCCTATATACGAGAAACACATATACAAAAAATAAATAAAGACGGGTCTTTGTCCCCGTCAAAAAGTCCGAGAGAACGTCGAGTCTGCGATAAAAAGGAACGGAGAGACAGAGAGAGAGAGAGAGAGAGAGAGAGAAAAAAGAGAAAAAAAGAAAGCAAGAAAGAAACCCCTGCGAAGTTCCTATCTCGTGTCTGAGAGTTGGATAACACGTTTGGGGTTGCTCCTCGTAGGATTAAGAGTGTCCTGCGGCAATGGTAATGTCCTATCGATGTGGAATAAGGGTCACGAACCGGCTTAGATTCTTATGTCACACAATGGCTACGCGGCACTTTGATTGAATACAGAACGGACGATTTTCTCGTTTTATTGTTCCGCCGAAGCTCATTATCGCTCGACACACATCGTCGACTTTGTAAAGGACCGTCTCATCGACGGTTTTACGCAAAATAGGGATTCGACAAAAATCCGCCGATATTCTCACAGTTCAATGTGCGTACATGTAATATTTCTTGAATTTTGGAATTCTACGAAATTACAATGCTTCTCCTACTTTCAAATGATTGTTGGCAATTATTTATTCATTGAGTATCATTTTTTAAAGCATTATATTATAATGTTACAGCGCGTCGCGTCGAGCGTCGAGACTTCGCGAAAATCATGAAACATGCGATGACAAAAAAAAAACTAAACAAAATGCCTTGATGCGAATTAACATATTGAGGGGGGAAATAGGGTTAGACGGTTCAAAAAATCGATTTTTTTTTATTTCATAAATTGTTAATAAAACTATTGAAAAATATGTTCCCAAAATTTTAAATGAAAATTCCGACTCGTTCTATTGTTATAAGCCATTAAGGGGGGAAATAGGGTTAGGACAGCGTTTTCTCAATGATTTTCATGAATTTTTTTATAGTACAAAAAATGAATATAATTTATTGAAACTTTGAGAATATTTTATACATATATTTAAGTATATACTATAAAATTTTTGAAGAATTTCCTTGAAAAACACCGACGATATTAGCGACCCCATATTGCAGGTCACAATCAGACTCAGTCTTTTGCTATTTTTTTAAACGACTTTTTTGAACTTGCGTACGCGTTAGTTTAAAAAGTTTTCAACCAATCGTTTTGAAAATTGGCAGTTACTTTCTTCATAGTATTGCGCTCTATATGAACCTAAAATCGGAATATTATCATTATTTAAAATAATGTTTTTTTTGCAAATAAAGTTGTAAAAATGGCAAAAAATCATGCTTTTTCGTTTTGACCCCTGTAAAAAATTCAATTTTCAATTTTCTTGATAGCATTTAGGTTCATATAGAAGAGAGGCATATAATAAAAGAAAATTCCAACCTCGTTTGATTTGAGATGAAATTTGCGGCTTCCAGAATGTACGCAAGAGAGTGAGTCTGATTGTGACCTGCAATATGGGGTCGCTAATATCGTCGGTGTTTTTCACGAAATTCTTCAAAAATTGTATAGTATATACTTAAATATATGTATAAAATATTCTCAAAGTTTCAATAAATTATATTCATTTTTTATACTATAAAAAAATTCATGAAAATCATTGAGAAAACGCTGTCCTAACCCTATTTCCCTCCTTAAGCCGAGAGAGAGAGAGAGAGAGAGAGAGAGAGAGAGAGAGAGATGCTGGGCGATAGTGGGAGGGTGAAAGCTATCTCGGCGTATATAATACAGAGACACCTATATAACGAGAGGAAAAATCTCTTTTCAACGATGTGAAAACAAACGCGCACCCACACCTCGTACATTTATCACCGCGTGTCTTTTCATGCATTTCTCTTGCAACGTCGTCAGGATGAATGACCCCCCCCATCATCCAGAAAGATATTATAACTGTACGGGTTTCTAACTAACGAGGAAAGAAAAATAGAAAATTTGTTAACAACGAGAAATTGATAAACGATAATAAAACAATTATAAATTAGCTTCTTGATATCGCATCACGAAGTCTTGTGTATTCTCGACTTGATGCGCTCAACAAAAGGTGGGGAAATTTTTGTCGAAGATGAAATCGTCGTAATGCGCAAAAATCTCGCGACTAAAGGCCCACACACGTCTGTCTCGCCAGTTTTAATTCGCAGCTTCCGGTCTCCCTCTCTCTCTATCTCTTTGGTTCACGTGTGCGAATTTTCAGGTTTCACGCGCGAGCATCCACCCGCAGTGGTGTGTAAAGGAGACAACGAGAGAACGAAGAGTGCCCAACGCTCCGCGTTGACACGTTGCGAACGAGTTGAAACTTTCACGGCGACTATTAAATCCAGACGAACGCTAACGCGCGCTCGCCCCGAGCATTTCGACCCGCGATCATACAACGCCTAACATACTCTTCTACGTATTGCAATAGCATATACAAATGTATGTATGTTGGATTTAAGACATGTTTTTTATACACAGAGACGCGCGAGTGTGTTCAAAAAGTGCGCGAGGAAATGCGCGATATTGCCCGGCCGGGAAGCTTCTCATACACGAGTTAATGTTACGCAAGCTACAAACATAACCACGGCCAAGCCCACCACCATATCGCGAACACCATTTCATCGCTCTTTTGCCAGCGACTTGGGCGCTTCCTGCTTCGATAAAATCACGGCTTTTCCCGTACTTTACAAGGTCTCTCGTTCATCACACAGACGCAATATGTTTGTACATGCCTGTGTGCATTATAACCAAAGAGAATAGAGAACGCGCGGATACGTGGCTAGGTCGTGGCATCGATCTTGCCACACATATAACTCGGAGCTTAATTCAAACAATCGCACACACAAAACGTGTCGGCAAAACTCTCCCCCCCCGCCCCATTCCTATGTGTGCTTCAATCTCTTGTGAAATCGCGCGAAACGCACAACGAAGAAAGAGGCGAAAGACGGGCACACAATGGCACACGTGGTTTTGCAAATCAAATGAGTTTAGACGAGAGAGAAAGGGCGAGAGAGAGAGAGGTCACGACCAACAATGTCTCGGGGTGAAATCTGTACGTGGAAAAAAAACGTCCGGGTTGCTAATATTTAGTTGAAAGATGTGATACAGTAATTGTCGTTTTGCAGGAAGGAAACAAAGTGAAATTTCAAGGTTATAAACCCGGAAAGAAATTGCTCGAAAATTCCCATTTCCCTCGATTGAAATTGACAATAATTTCGAAACACTTTTTTTCGTGTCACCAGGTTTACGATAGTAGTCTGGTAATTTGAGCCGATTTTCATGTCTTTTTTGAAGGGCATTTTTTTGCAGGAAAATAATAATTAATCGTTTTGGATATTTAGGATGTTTTTATTAATATATTAAAGATACAAAAAAAAATTAGTTTGAAAAAATTTAATGGTTTATTATTATTATTATTATTGATCGAAGTTGGCACCTCGAAAAAAAAGCGCGTGGGTGGCCCCGGTGATTTTGGCTCTTGATGTTATCTGAAATCAAAAATTCTTGATAATTCTTAATCTATAGACATGTCATTCTGGTCGGAACTACTGGAGTTAAATTTTATGGATAAATAACAAAATGGCGAGAAAAATAAAAGGACTTTTTTTTCCAAAGTCCGGCATTTTGTTATTTATCCATGAAATTTAACTTCGGTAGTTCCGACCAGAATGACATGTCTATAGATTAAGAATTATCAAGAATTTTTGATTTCAGATAACATCAAGAGCCAAAATCACCGGGGCCATCCACGCGCTTTTTTTTCGAGGTGCCAACTTCGATCAATAATAATAATAATGATAAACTATTAAATTTTGTCGAAAATTTGTTTTTTTTTGTAACTTAAATATGTAAATAAAAACATCCTAAATATCCAAAACGATTCATTTTTATTTTCCTACAAAAAAAATGCCCTCCAAAAAAAACATGAAAATCGGCTCAAGTTACCAGACTACTACCTTAAAAGCTTGCTTGAACCTGAATGGAATATTCCAATCGTGATCAAAGTCCTTTTTCGTCCTTTTTTCTATCAAACCCAGATCGTCGAAAAGATCTAAAGAAATAACAAAAAGCTCGACAGTGTAAATAATTTGTTATTGCGCTGAGATCATCGATTGTCCTGTTATCCGATATGAATCACGTCAGAAGCTCTTATCGTTTGACGTTTCATTTCATCGAGAACGAGATATGTTATTCCTCGGAATTCATTTTTTTTTTCTTCGCTCATTATCATCGACAATCTTCGTTGATGCCGAATTCAGAAGTGGAATAGCAAAGAAGTCGAACGGGTCGATGACTCGATCTGGCAAAAGACTCGCGAGCAACGTATACACGTATATGTATCGTCCAGAGACAACGGGGTGGGAGAGAGAAAAGTCGAATCGAAGAAGCGACCGCCACGAACGTGTCTGTGTGTCGTTCTTCTGCCACATCGGTATCGGCAGGGCCAAGAGGGTTAAGGGGATGGGGGAACTCGCGGGGGAAGAATCGTGACCGGAGTACAGGACAACGCGACGGCTAAGTGCGGCAACGACGACGAGACCTCTAACCGACGCGCTACCGGGATACGGCAGACGAACTGCGACGGAATGCCGGGCGTTACGGCGGGTTTGCCAGCAACGCGGAGAATCGGATTTATATATGGATATGTGTGCGAGAGAGAGAGAAAGAGAAAAACAAACCGTACAAGCACATGTCGCTAAAAACCAAAAGATCCGTAACCCACAACAACGTACAACAACGTTCAACATCACCAAAATGATGCTGGGTTAACTCCTCTTTTTTTCCCTCGAGCAATTGATATTTTAGGGTGTGACAACAGAGGCAAAAAGTAAGATTCGAAATACGTCGGTGGACTGTCGATAAATACCCATATATCCGGGCTGAAACATGAAAAAACCACCCCCGCATCTCGCGACAAGTTTAAATATACCCGAAATATCTCTTTCGGACGGTAGAGAAGTGGCCCGTAAAAAAAAATCAATAAAAACATGTAAATTCTCTCAAGAATAAGC
Source organism: Oxytorus armatus (assembly GCA_958009045.1). Taxonomy (NCBI): domain Eukaryota; kingdom Metazoa; phylum Arthropoda; class Insecta; order Hymenoptera; family Ichneumonidae; genus Oxytorus; species Oxytorus armatus. The sequence continues at coordinate 9,197,727 of OY253751.1, read as the reverse complement.
GCGGAGGTGGTGTCACCCCGATCGTCCATTCTCTCTTTACCACGCGTTTGACTCTCGAGGGAGCTGGCTAAAGTGGTTTTGGTTGGCGTCTCTTGGGACGCCGTGGTCATCCCGTCGCGCAGTCCCGGTTTTCGGCGATTCCGCCGCGAGAGAGTCCTCGCTTCCTTCTTCTCTTTTTAATTCTCTTTCTCTCACTTGGTTCGCGAATTACATATCTCTTTCCTTTTGTATATAAAATGCGAGAGCGAGAGGGAGAAAGGGGTCATCAAACTGTGGCGGTCGTCGAAGGACGCCGAGGGTGCAGTCCTCCCTGCAGTTTCCTCTTCTTAACTTTTTTCTTTCTTTTTTTTGTTTTTTCGTCGTTGCCAAACGATCGACTTCTTCTTTTAGCTCGATATTCCTCGCTATATATTGCCTCTCGCTCTTTATCGCTCCATTTCTTCGCTTTGAGATTTGGCAGGGATTCCATGCTGAGTGTGCACGCTACCTCATATATATACATCGATTGCTCGTAAGCAAAAGGTCGCGATGTTCGCGCTGTTTAACATGTAAAGTAACGTGAGTTATGCCCTTTTTTGGTTGCTACAGTTGTTTGATCCTCCGACAATTCTCTCTCGCTCTTTCTCTCCCTCTTCGAAAAAGCCAACAACAAGCCGATCGTGTTCTCGCACACACTCCCCTCGCAAACCGTTCTCCACCTCGCGATTATTTTTCGTCCCTTCAAGTAGTGTCCACATAACCCTCTCGTTTATTACCGAGCTCTCATTCTTTTATTCGCGATTTCGAGACGTCGTATCCGTTCGTGTAAACCCTCCTACATTTCGATTGCCGCTATCGCCATTTTCTCGATTACACCACAATCTATATATATACTCTATATCGCGCTCTCATCCCCTTCACTGTATATATGTATATATATGTAGATACACGATCAGCACGAAACTCTGTCCAGCATGGGACGAAAAGAGACGATAAGTGGTATATACGACGGATTAAATTGAAATTCAATTGGAATCAGTACACTTAGGAGAGTCCCCTCTGTGGCGTAATTAAGGTAATGGTCGACAAGAGAAAGTCTCACTGTGAGCCCTCTCTTTTTCTCGTGAGAGGCGAATGCGATCTCGGACAGTGAGCGCCCACCTCATTTGAATTCGAGAATCGGAAAAAGATCGGCGTCGATTTCTTACCCTCGCGTTCTCGATCGTCTCGTTTTTTTTCCTCTCTCTCTCTCTCTCTCTCCCTCTCTCTCAATGTCTGTCTGTCTGTCTGTCTCTCTCCGACGCCACACTTCGAGTATTGAACGTCTCGACGTACCTCGAATTTAACCAAAGTGTTACTTAAGAAAGCGCACGATTGCAATACATGCATTCTCGTTGGAATTAATGAAAATTGCTCAATTGATTGCATCGAGAGACTCTGTGATCTTCGAATTAAAAATTGTTTTTTTGCTTTCTCCCCCCCCCCCTCCCCCCCTCCCACCCGGATTATTATGATAATCTACCGGGACTCTTATCGTTTCTGTAATAAGGGTTCGCTTTATCGGTAAAGATTTGCTTGAGCATAAACGATACCTTTCTTTAAGATTGCAGAATAATTTTTTCGTGTAATTTTTATTTTTTTTCATCAATGACTATACTTAAAGCGTGAAAAAAATGCTAAAAGAATTAACGTGAACGTTCACGTTTATAACCTTGAGGGGAAGATCGCCAGATTGGAAATTTTGTCATGCAATTTCAAGTTCTCAATGGCATCGTTATTATCGCACGAACAACTTTTCTCGCATTATTAAATTATACAAAATGTCATGGCCGCAATTACAGCGAAATTTTGCGAAATTTTTAATGATCCTTCAACAGCAATGTTTTTGCACAATTTCAATTTTATCTAAATGAATGTATGAGCGTGAATAATTTTGAATGATCGACGATATAAATTAAATTTCAAAGTTGCGATGATGAAATGTATTTTTCTAAAGCGAAAAATAATTTATGAAGCGGATATCGTTAAAATTGTAATAAAATTGGAAAATAACGGTTTTATAAAAATTCCACGAATCTCAAATCTACATTTCTAACGTTACAGACATTAGTTAAAATTTTCTCATTCCTAATTGAATATCTCAGAAATTACATTGAATTTCATGAACATTAAAATGCTGAATCAAACTAAAAGTACGTATGTGATTTTTTTTCTAAGTTTAAACGACGCTCAAAGCGTTCGAACGCCATCTCTGGTGCGCTACCGCGTTAGGGAAGAGTCGCAGAGTTCGCGCGTTCGCGATGAATCATAATTAACCGCGGTGTAGAGAAAATCCACACCGTCCGAGTAGAGAACAAACGGGTCGCGAGGAGATGAAGGTGCGCCCCTGACAAGTGTTCGTCCTCCTCTAATCTTTATACTCTTTCTACTTATTTTCTCTCGCCAACCAAATCAAGTCGACGAATGAGTCACCCACCCCGTAACCCAGATGAATTATGCCGTGTGCTTGTGCGTTGCCACACACGGCTCTCTGTATCGTGCACGTCTCGTGTTTGCAGTGCCAATTTACCGTGTGGGTGTCAAAAAAAATGGAAAAAAACCTCTCGGTAAACCGTTGATTCGCGGAAAAACCGACAGAGTTTAACGGTGATACCAGGGTCGCCATTCTTTTAACTTTATTTTCCATTACTTCGGCGTCGATGAGGTATCTTCGTAATCGCTAATTAATTAATTGATATAATATTCCATGTAACATCAGGGCGATTCTTTTTTTCGACTATTTTTTTTCTCAGTCCCCACTTGAAATTTTGTTGGATATGTCGAAAAACAAATTCCCTGAAAGTTACAGCCCTTAATATTAATTCTAAGTACTTTCCCTTAGCGTGAAAAGATTTTCCATCTAAAATACACGTAAATCGAAATTTTTTTTTTTGTTCAAAATTCTATAACTCAGCCGCATTTTATGCTATCATATTGTTCTTGGTTTCGATTTACTCAGAATAAAACAATCCAGAAAAGTGCCTATTGCGGCGAAAGTGTAAATTGTACTGGTGAGTTGGTACGGGTCACTGAAGTTGATTTTAATCAAAATTGTCGTTTTTTTTGCTGTTATCTCCGAAACAATTAACTTGACGAAAAAAATGTAAACGAAAAATTTGTTGGAAATTTAATTTCCTATAAAAAAGGTCCTATCGACCCAATTGCTTAGATTAATATTTCTTGAGATATTGAACTTTAACTTATAAGTAGTATAAAATTTTTACGACAATATAAATCATAAAAATTGTATACTACTCATAAGTTAAAGTTCAATATCTCAAGAAATATTAATCTAAGCAATTGGGTCGAAAGGACCTTTTTTGTAGGAAATTAAATTTCCAACAAATTGTTCGTTTACATTTTTTTCGTAAAGTTAATTGTTTCGGAGATAACAGCAAAAAAAACGAGAATTTTGAGTAAAAATCAACTTCATTGACCCGTACCAACTCACCAGTACAATTCACACTTTCGCCGCAATACGCACTTTTCCAGATTGTTTTATTCTAAGTAAATCGAAACCAAGAACAATATGATAGCATAAAATGCGGCTGAGTTATAGAAATTTGAAAAAAAAATTCGATTTACGTGTATTTTAGATGGAAAATCTTTTCACGCTAAGGGAAAGTACTTAGAATTAATATTAAGGGCTGTAACTTTCAGGGAATTTGTTTTTCGACATATCCAACAAAATTTCAGGTGGGGACTGAGAAAAAAAATTGTCGAAAAAAAAATCGCCCTAATGTAACATATGATATCAAATTATAAATTTATTATAAAATCTCCAAGATTAACGATATCGGAGGCGTGTTTCGCGATCAAACGTCACGCTAACGTGTCTATTGCCTATATTCTTCGGAAATCCACGTTGATCCCCGATGATTCAATGATTCACGAGCGCAAGACACACCTGCTGCACGGAGGCAAATGAAAAGGTAGCAAAAAAATAATCGGAAAGTTCACGTAACGATCTAGATGGTAGTTATTGGTCCCGCTGCGATGATGATAATTAAACTTCGCTCCTCCCGTCTCTCTCCGCCGGTAATTCGATTATTTCTTACGGCGAGCAAAATGTGTACTAAGAGAGGTGCACGGTGTATACGAGTCAGACAGCGAGTTCGCTCTTTTTTTGCATAGTCATTCGCGCTTTTAATCACGATATTGTCGATCGGGACTCGTCGACAGGATCAAAGTCAAATATTCTTTCGTCTAAATGATTTTTTTCCTTATATAGCGAACAGTATAACAAAAAAAAAAACAATTAAATTACAACGCGAGATCACGATGATGAACGAAAAAAATACGAGATACACATTTTAGCATCGTCTTCCAAGCGGTATAAATGTTGAGTAAAAAAAATGTGCGCGTTTAGCATTTTTTTTTCGTACATTCAGCAGACGCGATTTATCGCTACTCCGGTCGCCGTTGTTCGATGGTTTTTTTTTTTTTTTTCATCAGTTTGCTCGACATCCGGTCGAACAATGATAAAGGAGAAAGAAAAATTATTGCCTGTGTAGTAATCGGGTGAGAAGAGTGTGGAAGAAATAAAGGGAACGATTCGAGTGAGGGGGATGAGATGAAAAAAAAGGGTCGGAGAGAGGGGAGGGAAAAAGGAAGACTCGTCAGTTGTTGTTGCGGTCAGAACGAAACCGTTCGATCTCGTGGCCTTGCCAATCCGGTAAGACACGTCACATTCACGTCTCGTTTACACGTATATCGCTGATCTCTCGTGCGGAGTACGTGCGAACGCATAAAACCTGCGGCTAACATAAATTTACACCCACCATAGGAGTTACGCCATTTGATGGAGCAAAGTGAAGAAATGAAAAGAGTAAAAAAAAAAACAAAAAGTAAATAAAAAAAATTAATAGGAGCCTTAGGCATCGATTCTACGCACAAGTGTTTATATATGCACATATATATTTATTTATTATTGTTCATATGTGTGTGTGTGTGTATTTATAGGTTTTTACTTGCTAGTAACCTTTCACTGGTACTTGTACTGCGCCAGCGGTAGCCGGGATTGGTATATACCAATCGGGTTAGCACGTTCGTTGAGCAATCTTCCAACGCCTTACTGACTAACGATCCTCTCGAGCCTTCGCTCCGCGTAAATTTTGCGGATAACGAAACGTATATACCAATTCGGGGAAAATTTTACGTTTCTTTTTATTACGATTCGTTTCGTTTTTTCTTTCAACGAGATGAACTTCTCGGGAGAATCATTCGCGCCGGTGAATTATTGAATTATTCGCGTCTCGTGAAATTCATTGATTGAAAAGAGATAAATGTACCGACGTACTTTGTCTTTTTTTTTTGCTCTTCCTCAAGGGAATCGAGTGACCAAAGTATGTGAAAAATTAAAACGGCTATAATTTTGTTGCCGCTGGGTTTAGATTAATGACCAGTAAAGTATGTTGTTTGGGGTGGTAAAGGAAACGAAATTTTTCTTGTAATTTATTCGATGCCTTAAGGCGGGAAATAGGGTTAGACGGTCCAAAAATCGATTTTTTTTAATTTCATAAATTGTCAGTAAAACTATTGAAAAATATGTTCCCAAAATTTTAAATGAAAATTCCGACTCGTTCTATTGTTATGAGCCATTAAGGGGGGAAATTGGGTTAGGACAGCGTTTTCTCAATAATTTTCATGAATTTTTTTATAGTATAAAAAATGAATATAATTTATTGAAACTTTGAGAATATTTTATACATATATTTAAGTATATACTATAAAATTTGTATACATATATTTAAGTATATACTATAAAATATTAGCGACCCCATACTGCTTGTTTTTCTTGGTACTATTTTTTCAAACGCGTTTTTCTGAAGACGACTTTTTTTTAACTTGCGTACACGCTAGTTTGAAAAGTTTTCAACCAATCGTTTTGAAAATTGGCAGTTACTTTCTTCATAGTATTGCGCTCTATGTGAACCTAAAATCGGAATATTATCATTAGTTAAAATAATTTTTTTTTTACAAATAAAGTTGTAAAAAATGGCAAAAAATCATGCTTTTTCGTTTTGACTCCTGTAAAAAATTCAATTTTCTATTTTTTTGATAGCATTTAGGTTCATATAGAAGAGAGACATATAATAAAAGTAAATTCCAACCTCTTTTGATTTCAGATGAAAATTGCGGCTTCCAGAATGTACGCAAAGTGCTGAGTCTGATTGTGACCTGCCATATGGGGTCGCTAATATTTTATAGTATATACTTAAATATATGTATAAAAATGTTATAGCATATACTTAAATATATGTATAAAATATTCTCAAAGTTTCAATAAATTATATTCATTTTTTATACTATAAAAAAATTCATGAAAATCATTGAGAAAACGCTGTACTAACCCTATTTCCCCCCTTAATTAATTGCTAAATAATTTTTTTCTGTTCTTATACTTCATTCCCCAAATGTTCGACACTGTTGTACCGACAGATTTCCCTAATTATAGTTAAATTCGATCGAAACCAAATCACATGCGGTTTCTTGAATAAATTTCGTACGATGAAAATGAATTTCGTTTCTCGTGGTGCAGAAGAAAGTTTACACAACATTGCACGTGACAAAATTCGTACATGAATCGTTAATTAACGTAATTTTACTCCGTCGATCATTGTCCTATCGATGTCTTATCTCTGCAACAAGAAAAAAATCGATCCGAAGAGGAGTGAGAGGAAACGTGTTTCAGGTACGACATTTAATATCGGCATATATATATATGCCGATATTAAATGACAAGAGATTTTTAGTACATTGTCCTGAAAGTTTGGTTCGAACAGAGAGTAGGTGTAATCGCACACGATACCAACTAAGGCGCGTAACAATTCGATAATGACATAGAGAAAAAGTATATATTTCTTTGATTCTCTCTCCTGCTCGCTTTAATTACATACCGTTACGCAAGCATCTTTCCTCGTTAAAGAACAACGCCGCTTCACCATATAGATATTTATACATATATATACATATATGTCGTACAGGTGTGGGGTACAATTACACCGCGTATATAATATACATGTATACGTATATGTACAGTAACGCGGCTATAATCCACATCACGGTTCGGTAACTTTCTCGGAAATCGAGAACGCACCGGATCGTACGTTCTGGTGGAAAAACCGGATTTTCAACAAGACACATTGAGAAGAGCAAAGAGATCGCCGCAACGTGTACATATGTATATATATATATACACACGTATATCAAGATATGGGTAATTTGCGAATGACAAGAAATACCAATGGCGAGAACGTGAGTGTGTTTAGTCCTCGCTAGTAATCCCAATTGCTTTTCGTATAAACGGTAGCATTTTATTAACGTACACACTGGACAAATGAACATTTCGTTGAATCAACTAATCGCACGATCAGAAGTATTTTAAAAGACATTTTTTTTTTTCAGTAGTTCAACATTTGTTGGGTTAATTAAAACGAATGTTCGAGGGAAAAACGATATAAAGAACATTAATATGATTTTTGGAGTTATTAAAAATATTGTTATACTTACGTAACGTTTAATTTATTAACGAAACATATATGTACAACATATATCGAGATATGGGTAATATGCGAATGACAAGAAATAACAATAGCGAGATCTTGTGTGCGTTAGTCCTCGCTAGTAATCCCAATTGCTTTTCGTATAAACGGTAGCATTTACAGTAAGTGTAGAAAGTATTCGTACACCAGCACTTTTGCTGTTTTTATCCCAAATGATGAAAGATAACAACTGGAAAACCACTGGTCATAATAAACCATCCATTTATTAACCATAATTATATAAAAAATAATTAATAACTTTATTTGTTTTTTTTTTTAACGATAACAATCGAAAAATCTACTGTTTTGGGCGTGTGAAAAGTATTCGTACACCGTACGAAAAATGATTTAACTTTAATTTTTTATAATATAAGAATAATTTTTGATATTTTGTCGGATAGCCATTACTATTTATAACGGCCTGGAGTCGTTGGTGCATAGATTCCACAAGCTTGCGTGTGATATTTGGCGAGATAGTCTCCCATTCGGCTTGCAAGGCCTGTTTTAACTCTTGCCGACTAGAAACAACCTGTTTTTGAACACCATCGTACAAGATTTTCCATAGATGTTCTATGGGGTTAAGGTCCGGCGATTGAGGAGACCAATTCAATTGTTTACGCACGTTGTACAATAACCATTCTTTGGTTTTGCGCGCGGTACGTTTAGGATCGTTATCGTGTTGGAAAATGAAATTATCCGAAATCCCTAATTTTTCGGCACTGGCACGCATATTGTTTTTCAAAATGTTAATATACATTCGATGATGCATAGTACCACCCCTGGCATTCATACACCCCCAAACGGGAACAGAACCACCACCATATTTAACAGTGGGCCGCAGCTTTTTCGGATCGAATTCTGTATTTTTTTTCTCTCATCAATTTGCTCTCATCTGAGAAAATCGACATATTAACGTACACTGGACAAATGAACATTTCGTTGAATCAACTAATCGCACGATCAGAGGTATTTTAAAAGACATTTTTTTTTTCGTTAGTTCGACATTTTTTTGGTTTAATTCAAAAGGAATATTTGAGAGAAATACGAAGTAAAGAGCATTAATATGATTTTTGGAGTTACTAAAAATATTGTTACACTTACGAAACGTTTAATTTAACAGCTAAACATTTGTTTCACACATGCTGATCGTACTTTTAGTTGAAAGCAACTTTTCGTTTTATCTTTAGTAACGTTACCCAAAAAATCTCTTAGATTCTCGATCATCGGATATGCAGCAATACTTTACGACAATCCCATAAACCTTTCAATCGTCGAAACCCTCTGTACACGTACCTGTAACAGAAAGAATAGAAACAAAACGTTCGATTAATCTTTGTTGCGTATCCGAAAGAGGTTAGGGTGTGTGAAAACTAAAATTAGAATCAACTATCGAGAAAAATCGGAAATTCGCAAGATGTAAACTTTATACCGATTCTCTCGACACTCTATTCCACGGGCTATCGAACACTCGATGCGTGTAATATGGTCGAGTGTCTGGGCCGCAAAAAAGGAAAAAAAATCGAAGAGTATTACTATCGAAAATCTCGAATCCCACTAACCTCCTTGGCTTCCTACCAGCAAATATGTGTGTGTATGGATGGTAAAGGCTTATACGCTGCGGTGCACTCATCGCATCGTTTGATTTCTTTACGGGCCTCGCGATGGGAATTCGTTATTACTTTTCTTTATGTCGGTCGGATATATGTGTTAGCGATGCGCCAGAGAATCCACTGTATACAGATATATACGGAGGAGGCAAGGAGAAAAGTTTCCACGCTTGGGAAGCGCCTGCAGTGCATCAGAATTTTTACAACAACGTTTAACAAACATAGGGGCGCATTGCTTCGTCATTTTAACAGTTAAATCTCGTGGATTTTCCGTCCTTCTATTTGTTAATCATCGACATTATGTCGTATATAGTATGTGCGTGCACGAGAGAAACCACGTCTGCACGGATTGATATCGGTTTCGCTTGAAAAATTCTCGGATACATCCGGGAAAAGCGCAAAAATGGTTTTTTACAGACACCTTCTCCCCCTCGAACGATAAAGAAATATGTTATAGCCTCGAGTTTACTTAGAAAAAAAAAACTTTTCGATGAAATCAAATGGCTGTGAGAAATTCTAACGTATGAATAGATTTTTTTTTTATTCGCAGCCATAAAGTTTGTTTCAATCAAACGAAACTGAACGAATTATTAAAGTTTTCAATCAATCAATACGGCAATACGGTCGGCATTAATAAAGTACTGTTTACACAAATTTTCGTTTCAATAAATAAATATGTAAGATCAGTCACTGGGCTGATTAACACTTTTGTGAAAAGTTTCATTTTGGATAAATTCGAACGATTGTTTTGTCAACGATTAATATCGTTTGATAACAAAACTCTAATGGATACAAATAATTAATTTTAAATAGCAATGATATTGATTTTTATTTCATTGGTGACTTTGAACAAGTTATTCGTAATAATCTCCTATGTCCGATAAAGTCCTAGTTCTAGTTTTAATCTAACACGTGTTACCGACCACTCCTCGTGTCTTTCTCTCTCTTTTTAGCTCTCTCGCAATATCTAGAATGCATACTAATGGTCTTATAGGTAGCTTCAGTTATCCGTGACGTTATGCAAATGCGAGAGAGCGCATTTGTCCATACACGTGAGCGCCTTGCGTACGTTTGGTTTAGCTCGTCGAGCTTTGTAGGCTAGCGAGGGCGAAAAATCGGGAATATCGCGAACGGACACACGAGGTGTGCGTCGACCTCGGCGAACGTTCTCGTTTACGAGACGCCTCGCCATAAATAATAAAATGAAAAATTAAACTTTATCGCTGATTGATATGGGAAACTACGTGAATTATCGGGAGTTTGGGAGGGGTTGTTGCGGCGATGTGGCATGGAGATCTTGTTGAGGCGCGATTCTTTTTTTTCATCGAGCACAAGTTGCTATGCACTTTTGGTAAACTGAAAAATGGCAATGTCGAGAACCGGTTTAAGTATCATTAAATATTGAATGTTCGATTTAATTAAATTTTAATTAAAATTACCGTTCAACGCCTAGTATCGTAATAACCAGTACTGTTTTTTTATTAGTTAAATAAACATCGATCAAATACTTTCTCCGTTATTATTATTCAAGCTCGCTAAAGGGGAGGCTAGAGGATGGAGGCAAATTTTTTCAATTTTTTTTATAACCTCTGTTTTTTTTACAGAAATTTTGTTAAAAAATTGGAAACAATTATTCGAAAATGTTCATTGAAAAAAAATACGGCATTTGACGGTGTATTGATACACCGTGTAAAGATTCAACTCAAATCAATTATCGAGTGACCAATCACAAATTTATAGTTTATTCAATTATTTTACGGCAAAAAAAGGTAATTCTCTAGAAATTATCGTGAGAACTACAACTTTTTAATGTAATTAATATTATTTTAATCCCTTCTTATTCAGAACATTGAATAGGAGTTCATTGAAAAAGTTCATTTCCCGCCAAATATCGCAATCTTCTTACCGTACAATCCGAAATCCTGGATCTCTCTCACGAATCATTGAGCTTTAAGCCTAAAATTTTCATTATTAACTAAAAAAAAGCTTCAATTCCAAACTCAACATTGTGTTTTCGTATCGGGACAGAATTTCTCATTGTCCCAGAGATAATTAAAATTGTTCACCGCAGCACCGTATATGAAAGGATGTTACGGAGCTTGCGATAGATACTCTTTCGCGTGTATACACATATGTCTATACCGGTATCGGGCAAAGACCTTCGCGTCTTTTGCGCGCTGTCAGGCGCCAGGATTCTCCGACAACGACGACGTCGTCGTACGCGACGTAATACCCGCATGAATATACGAGTGGGAGCGAGTTTTTCTCGTGTTCTCTTCTGCGGGTTGCGCGAGCGAAAGAACGGGTACAACCGTCGAGCGAACCGATCGCGTATGTACCTACGTACCTGTACCAAACATTATATATATATATATATATATATACAAGTGATGTGGTCGCGCGCGACTCGCGGTGGGAAACGATCGTGCTCGCGCGCCCGGTAGCTCGTTCCACCGGGAGGCTGCATTCCGCAAGGGGTTGGCCGCCAGGAGAACGCTCTATTCCAGGAAAACCGATCGTTCGTCCGTTAACCGTGATCGTTTCTTTCGTAGGTCGCGGTAACAGGGACGCCACGCGAGAAAGAGATGGAGTGATGCTGTACAGCCTTTCAGTAACACTTTGCTCTTTTGCTATGTGGTCCGTGCGTGCTGAACTTGAAATAACGTTTCACTCGTATATATAAATACATATATATATATATATTTATGTCTATTTACGAATGGTACATCTGGGAATGATGATTATAGCGCAGAACGAGTGGACAAAAACAAAAACCTTCAATATTTTATATCAATCAGGTCACTGAGGAATTAATCACTTAAGGGTGTTGAGTCACCAAAATATGTCAAAGATTAAAATCTCTATAATTTTATTGTCAGACATTTTAGATGAATGACTAGCGAAGGCTGTTATAAATGGTCGAAAAATGAAGATGCTTACTTCCTGGCAGAATCCTCTGACTCCTGCATTTCACATGTAACGACAGTTTGAACGTTTTTCAATGTTATTGCTTTTTTGTAAATTCTACGCGTGATTGGCAATAAACTGCCGGATAAATCAAATGTCTGTGGAGTGAAACTCTTTGCGATGTTTTTTTTTTCTTTTATTTTTTTCAAACTCCCCGACACACGGTAATGCCGAGGTATTAGCCAAAATATTAATTTCTCGTGATCCCGCTGGATATCGTGAATTTTCGTTTCTTCCCCTTCGCGAAAAACTCGCTGCCGGCCCTCGGGGATAATATCGCAGGAGAGCATAATAGCGCGAGAGAGGCGCCCGAAGAGCGTGAAACCTTCGGGCGCGGTGTTGAGTGTCCAATGGCTACGAAAGAGGAATTACGAGTGTAAGGAGAAAGAGGATGAGGATGTAGAAGGAGGTTGGAACTTTACTAGCTGAACTGTCTGTGGCTACTTTCTGTGTCTGTTATATGTTACTTCTCCTCTCCTGGGAACCGTGGCATTTCAATCGATCCTCTCTCGCATGGTATTGCCAGCCGCAATAATAACAAAACAAAAAAAATTGCAACAAAGCAAAAAACTGGGCTCCAAGCAGCCCGCTTATTATTATCATCATCATTGTTGTTGTTATTATTTGAAACAAAAGGCCGGTGGCGCTGAGCAAGTCCGAAACTAAAGTCTGTGAAATCGCGGGCACGGTTGAGCGAATGATTCGCGGTTCGAATTCGATCATCGAAGCCGTGAGATCTTGTTTTTTTTTTTTTTTTTCGTTTTCCTCTCTTGCGTTTCGCTGAACATCGACAAGCTCCTCCATTCCTACCAACAACCATATCCTATATTAATTGATTTATCATTGAGCGATCGAGAATAATAAACAGTCGATTCTCTTTTTTCTCATTCGAATCTTTAGCCAAAAGATATTTCAATCAGTTCTATTCGTTATAGTATGCCACAAACGAGTACAGATCCCCGACACATTTACATTTCATTCGAAATCAACGAAATCCAATAGCTTTCGTGGATAACAATCGTTTTGTTTTTTTCTTTTTCGTGTAAAATCTTATCACCCTCGTTTCTCGGGCACATTGACTCCGCCATTTTGTACTTTGAGCTCCGAAAAAGCGTCAACCTTGAAAATCATCGGGTACAGATTGTCATCAATGTTGTTCTTGTCTCTCGGGAGTTTATTCAATTTTTCTTATCGCAACGTCCTCGAGGTGTGTCGAACTAAAGAGCCAAGGAAAGACAAGCACAATTCCGAAATTCCGAAATTCCGACGAGTCGTGTTAAAAACCATCGGAGACCCACATTTTCGCTCGGTCATTCATACGAGGTCTGTTAAAAAAGTATCGCGAATTTTGAATTTCCGCGGGCTACATATATTCGATTTTCGATTTTTTTGTGGCGTTACGTTGGTACTCGTGTCCCTCACTTATGCTGAAAAAATCGGCCATTTTGAATGTTTAGTTAATTGTTGACAGCTGTTTTGGTTAGACGTGTTTTGGCTTGTCTTCGATTTTTGCCTATTCAAAAAAATGGATCGAAGAATCTGTATCAAATTTTGTGTGAAAAACAAAATTAAGTGCGCGGACGCATTCCGAATGTTGACTGTGGCATATGGTGAAGCTACCTTGGACCAAAGCAACGTTTATCGGTGGTACAAAATGTTCTCAGAGGGCCCGAGAAGATGCGAACAACGAAATGCGTTTCGGACGCCCGAGCACATCAACAACAGACGAAAACATTGACGAAGTGAAGAAAATAATGTTGGCCGATCGTCGAATCACCGTTTGAGAAGTTGCTGAGGAACTAAACATATCAATTGGCTCGTGCTATTCGATTTTTACCAATGATTTGGGCATGAGACGGGTCGCCGCGAAATTTGTGCCAAAATTGCTGAATTTCGAACAAAAACAAGTGTCGCGTTAACATTGCTAAGGAGCTGTTGGACTCGGTCCGCGACGACCCAAATTTGCTCCAAACGGTCATAACTGGTGACGAATCGTGGATTTATGGTTGTGACGTGGAAACCAAAGCTCAATCATCGCAATGGAAGCTGCTTTTTTGGAATAGGCAAAAATCGAAGACAAACCAAAACACGTCAAACCAAGACAGCTGTCAACAATTAACTACACATTCAAAATGGCCGATTTTTTCAGCATAAGTGAGGGACACGAGTACCAATCTAACGCCACAAAAATATCTAAAATCGAATATACGTAACCCGCAGAAATTCAAAATTCCCTATCCTTTTGAACAGACCTCGTATATCTAACACGTACCATAACATATACCATTTCAATTGATTCCATGACACATGTGAATTACACAAATGCGCAAACACACGTAGAAGCGGCTCGAACTGATTAATTGACTTTTAGTTTTTTTTTTTCATCACGAAAGAATTTTCCTCGCTAAACGATTCACGGTTCGTAAAGAGAGCGCGATGATATGTGGCGCGTTCGCGATCAAGGTCGAGGCCGGGAAACGAGACGAAGAGCGAGAAAAGGAAGTTGGCTAAGAACACATTGCGCTCATATAGTCGGATGGTGGATGAAAAGAACGAGGGGGTTTCTACTCGAGATAGTTAATTTAATCTCGGAGCAAAAGTCTCTGCAATCGCAAGGGGGGGAAGCAAGACAGAGGAGATAGAGAAAGAGAGAGAGAGTGAACGGAGAATCTGCTCTGGTGTGTACGTTGGGGCGGGGGAGTCGGAGCATCCGGTGTTCGTTGAGGCGCGAGGGCTCTTCACATCCGGTCTGCAACCGAACAACAGTGCGCACTTTTATACCACTCGGAGGAAAAAAATTAAAAAAATAAAAAAAAAAAAGAAAGAAAAAGTAAGGCTCAGACAGTGGAAGGAGAATGATAGAAAAAATGATGAGAGTTGAGAAAAACCGCAAATAATTTCGCGTCATTGTTCGAGCGTCCTGGCACGTCTAATTGCTCTTCCTACACTTTTATATTTACACATATATATATATATACACATAAAAGTCTCTTCTATGCTTTTGGTCGAAGGACATTCGCAAAACGAACGAAGAATGAAGGGAGATAAAAAAAATTGAGGCGGAAAAAAAAAGATAAGGTAAAAAGTGGAATAAAAAAAATCGTTCACTAATTGCTCACGGATCCTCTCGTCGGAGTCTCCGCGTTCATTTAACCGTCACAATATTAAATCGCAGACTTTCCGTTAATCTCGTTATTTCGAGACCCAACTGGACGAGGATTACCTATCACCGCAATAATGCGAATAAATTTTCCATTCTAGTTTTGTCCTATGGTCTCTCTCTCTCTCTCTCTCTCTCTCTCTCTCTCTCTCTCTCTGTCTCTTTCTCTCTTTATATATATTTGCAGACGCCAGACGCGACACACGCTTGTCTATAAACTTGCGTAGTCTTTAAAGCGAGTGACGAGATCGACCGGTGACTGTCGATCAACTCGACGTGAGGTCTTTACGTGCTCGGAGAACTCGTAATTATTGTTTTAAAATTCGTATATACACCACGTATATAATGTACTCGTTTGCCATGGGAACCGTTTGTGGTTGACGTATGTCGAACGTTACGGCCGTAATTTCTTGATCTACCACCACACAATGATATTGTGTGTATATGTGTGTGTCTCTTTGTGTATATTCCCGGACTCGTTGGTCTAGACATTCTAGACAAACGCGCGCGAACCCGCGTCGTTATATAGACGACGATCAAACGTTATGGAAGAGACGAAGATAAGAGAGAGAGAGAGAGAGGAATGATGAGACGTTGTACGTGAGACAGAGGAAGAAACCGCGAGAATTAACGAGAAAATGTCGTGAAAAGAGGACGGTCAACCTGTTTGCGCATCGGGTTAGCAGGAATTTCTATGAGAGTAGAAAAGTCGTGTCACACCTCCCTGGACAACGCTTTATCGTATACGAGGTCCGTTAAAAAAGTATCGCGAATTTTGAATTTCCGCGGGCTACGTATATTCGATTTTCGATTTTTTTGTGGCGTTAGGCTGGTACTCGTCTCCCTCACTTATGCTGAAAAAATCGGCCATTTTGAATGTTTATTTAATTGTTGACAGCTGTTTTGGTTAGACGTGTTTTGGCTTGTCTTCGATTTTTGCCTATTCCAAAAAATGGATCAAAGAATCTGTATCAAATTTTGTGTGAAAAATAAAATTAAGTGCGCGGACGCATTCCGAATGTTGACTATGGCATATGGTGAAGCTACCTTGGACCAAAGCAACGTTTATCGGCGGTACAAAATGTTCTCAGAGGGCCGAGAAGATGCGAACAACGAAATGCATTCCGGACGCCCGAGTACATCAACAACAGACGAAAACATTGATGAAATGAAGAAAATAATATTGGCCAATCGTCGAATCACCGTTAGAGAAGTTGCTGAGGAACTAAATATATCGATTGGCTCGTGCTATTCGATTTTTACCAATGATTTGGGCGTGAGACGGGTCGCCGCGAAATTCGTGCCAAAATTGCTCAATTTCGAAGAAAAACAGTGTCGCGTTAACATTGCTAAGGAGCTGTTGGACTCGGTCCGCGACGACCCAAATTTGCTCCAGAAGGTCATAACTGGTGACGAATCATGGGTTTATGGTTATGACGTGGAAACCAAAGCTCAATCATCGCGAGGGAAGCTGCTTTTTTGGAATAGGCAAAAATCGAAGACAAGCCAAAACACGTCCAACCAAAACAGCTGTCAGCAATTAACTACACATTCAAAATGGCCGATTTTTTCGACATAAGTGAGGGACATGAGTACCAACCTAACGCCACAAAAAAAACGAAAATCGAATATACGTAGCCCGCGGAAATTCAAAATTCGCGATACTTTTTTAACAGACCTCGTAGTTTTACGTGTTAAACGGACTTGGGAAGATTTCGACTTTTTGGAGTACAAACTTGACGAGCGTGGGTTAGTAAGGATTTTGGTAAACGTGTAAGTAAACATTCCCGCAGGTATACATGTCTGTAATAACGGTTTTTTCTCGAAATGTCGGAAAGATTCAAGAGAAATCTCGTTCGGGTAACAACAAAAGGTCAATGAAATTTTTTGTGGAACACGGGATAGAGGATAGGATTTTTAAGGGTAAAAAAAACAATGTCCGATTACCAATGGCAATTTTTCATTATTCCTAGTTTAACGAATTACATTTTTGATGGATTAAATTCCAGACGGATTTTCCTGCAGCATGGAGTATAAAACAGGGCTTGATATCATTCCAATTAAGAAAACAAACGAAAAACATGAACAAATTTTCGTGACAAAGGAACTAGTAGTTTAAGGGGGGAAATAGGCTTAGACGGTTCAAAAAATCGATTTTTTTTCTTATTTCATAAATTGTTAGTAAAACTATTGAAAAATATGTTCCCAAAATTTTAAATGAAAATTCCGACTCGTTCTATTGTTATAAGCCATTAAGGGAGGAAATAGGGTTAGGACAGCATTTTTTCAATGATTTTCATGAATTTTTTTATAGTATAAAAAATGAATATAATTTATTGAAACTTTGGGAATATTTTATACATATATTTAAGTATATACTATAAAATTTTTGACGAATTTCCTTGAAAAACACCGAAAAAATTTATGACTGCCTTGACTTTGTTTTTCTTGGTACTATTTTTTCAAACGCGTTTTTCTGAAAACGACATTTTTTGAACTTGCGTACACGCTAGTTTGAAAAGTTTTTAACCAATCGTTTTGAAAATTGGCCGTTACTTTCTTCATAGTATCGCGCTCTATATGAACCTAAAATCGGAATATTATTATTATTTAAAATAATTTTTTATTTGCAAATAAAGTTGTAAAAAATGGCAAAAAATCATGCTCTTTTGTTTTGACCCCTGTAAAAAATTCAATTTTCTATTTTTTTGATAGCATTCAGGTTCATATAGAAGAGAGACATATAATAAAAGTAAATTCCAACCTCGTTTGATTTCAGATGAAAATTGCGGCTTCCAGAATGTACGCAAAATGCTGAGTCTGATTGTGACCTGCAATATGGTGTCGCTGAAATCGTCGGTGTTTTTCAAGGAAATTCTTCACAAATTTTATAGTATATCTCTCTATATTATATAAATATTTCGCCGCCGCCGCCGCCGCCGTGTACAAGAGTTCATGACCGAAAATGACCGAAAATGACCGCAAATGACCGAAAATGACCGAAAATGACCGAAAATGGCCGAAAATGACCAAAAATGCAGGGGGTGCATTAGCGGTCATTTTCGGACGGGGGGTTGGCGCGCGAAGCGCGCAGGGGGGCGAAGCCCCCCTAGTACTTAAATATATGTATAAAGTATTCTCAAAGTTTCAACAAATTATATTCATTTTTTATACTATGAAAAAATTCATGAAAATCATTGAGAAAACGCTGTCCTAACCCTATTTCCCCCCTTAACGAGAACATTGGAATTCAATCGTCATTTTCAGTTTCGAACGTAATCGCTAAAGAAAAGGTGTATTATTTGAAAGAGCTTACCTTAAGGACTGACAAACCATTTTTTAATATTTCATTCGATTAATATTTTCAATACTATCCATCGAAATGCTCGTTTTTTATTAAACCCCCAATTTAAAAACTACTATATAAACAATTTGGAAATAATTCTAATATATGAAGGCATACGAGAAGTTGAGAAAAAAATTATATCGATGTCGAAATTGTCAATGGTTTTCTCTAGAGTTCATGTTTGACCGGTTGTTTTTTTTTTCAATTGATTATCGACTATTCCTAATAATTTCGTCGTGAAATCCATGTTTAATGGATGTCTCCGATGAAAACTCGTACCGGGGCACTCGAGTGAAGGAATGAAAAGAAAAAAAAATCATCCACTATTGGCCATCGAGCTACGTCGTTTGGAGTCTCTCTCTCTATGATGCAGCCAACAGCCGGCCGTTGCAGCTGCATGTGCCGCCGCCGCGTACGCGTAATCGAAAAGCCAAGATTGGTAATGCGGCGCGGGAGCGAGTTTCAGAAACGGCGTTTATCCTTTGGCGACCGAGAGGGCACTTTGCGCGTGGGGCAATACTCGCACGACGTTCGGGCATCGGCCGGCGGATATATATCGATTCTGTACCATGCGGCGCGGTATTATTACAGTTCGCCGACGATCGTAAAACCGATTTGACTCGGTCGCATGTTAGGGCGGAAGTGCATTATACACCGGTAACCGTGGTAATGCCAATACAGTTTGCCCTTGAGTCTCGTTGGAACTGTTTTCTTTGTCTTGTTCTTTTTTCGATTAAGAAATCAACGTTTTCACAACGAACTTCGTGAAATCGTCAACTGATTGATCGGTAATTAATCCGAGAAACGATTGTTATCACGGGAAATGAATTTTCTTTCACTCGTGAGACTTTTCGTTAACCAATTGAAATAGTTGCAGTAATTAATCGTGTCGATAAAGAGAAAGAAAACGTTAAAGCTCGTGTCTCGAATTCAAATAACAATTATTTATATTTGTTGGACAATTCTTTTTTTTCTTGATATAGAAATAGTTGGCCCCTATTGATATTTAAGCAGTGAGAGATAATTCCACAAGTGCTCTCGCGTTTGTACAGGAAACACTGAGGAGGGAGTGCTAGGAACTCGTCCGCTTTCTCGCCCCCGCAGACACATTTGTCCGTCAGCAGCAGGCGTCTAATAAACTGGTCTGCTGGTGTAGTCGTTTCCACGCTCGTGAAGCTCAAATCCTTTTTTTTTTTATTAACTGAACACTCCAACGAGGGTTTCCACGGATCAGTAATGCCGAAGATCGTTCATCAACAACATGAGAGATTGTAAAATGAACGTATAATATAGTACGTTCGTGTGTACACGTTTCTCTTCGAGCTCACACATCTCTCGTCCCCGGGTCAATGAATGCCGATCATTCATTCCCGAGAAGTTTAACCGCGTTCGAGCGAACTCTCATTCTCAATTTTTCTCTCGGTTCACTCTCACTCTCTCTCTCTCTCACTTTACTTGTATAGTGTTGAATTCGTTAAGGATTCCACGATTGGGCACAGTCAGGGTTAATCTCTCGGGTACGACAAAATTAACAAAAATTGTTTATTCATATTTTCAAAATTATTTTATAGTCAGCGTCTTCTGGTAATATTCATTGTTTAGAAATTAGAAGAATTTCTTGGTGAAGTCAGATGTAACAAAAGAAAAAAAAATTATCGAGCTTTCCTCTTTACTATTAAACTAAACGACGAAAATCAGCTGTCAATAAAAATCGAACAAATTGCCGGGATCGTTCTTAAAAAAATAGTAAGAAAAAAAAATGATTTTAGGATAATTGCACTAAACTCTTCCGTGTACGAGCAAATTAGTCATTAGCCATTTTTGATAAATTTGAGTAGCTATTTTTTTTGTTATGACTGCTCTGTCGACAATCTTCGTACGAAAAATTAGTCAATTTTTCGAAATTTTCATCGCTCACGATTTCACCCCGACTGTACGCCATCATAAAACCTCCCGTTAAACTCATCCGTCGACGATTCCCTCGAGTCCCGCACGCGGCATCGTGACTTTTGTAACGACGAGACAAAGCGACAACTTCCATTTTATTTTTTCTTTAATTCCCGCTCCCATTCTCCCGTTCTCCAGTGGAACTACACACACGCATCAATTCTCTCAATGAAGAGAAGACAAAAAAAAATCTTCGCGGAATCGCTTCGAGATCAAAAGATGCAGATTAGGACGATTGGATAATTGGTGAAAAAAAAAAAAAACGAAACAGTGAGGGAAAAAATATAATTGAAACAAAAGTTTGCACACGTGGTCAACGAGTAGATAGACGGCTTCGAAGTATATGGGGTTCGGCTCTTTGTGGTTCGGCTAGCAACAGAGAGGGAAAAAAAAAAGAAAAAATTCATTTGGCGAGAATCGCGTCGGTGGCCGCGGGACGCGTGCTTCCCACGTGACTCACCCACCCGCAGATACGCATCGGGCGTGACCCTCCAATGGGCTTCTCGCTATGGGCCGGTGTGCAACACCGCGCGAGAACGAAATGCACGCATGATGCGTGCTGTATACATATACGTATATATTTCTGCGAGAATCACATATCACTGAGAGTATAGAGCGTCTAAACGAAGAGAGAGAGAGAGTGAGAGAGAAGAAGAGTTCTTTCGGCTGCTGATGCACTTCGATGCACTCTGTGGGGAATCGTTTCGAGTCCCAAGCAACTATATTTCTCTTCTTCTCTCGCGGCACTCTCGTGCACCTTATGACTCAACGGGCTCTTTGCAGAGACCGCGGCGAGAGTCACTAACCTTCCCCGACGACGTTTACTCGTTTCTTCTTTAAAAAAAAAAAAAAAACAAATTTCTTTCCTTTTAGTCCCTCTGCCCTGTCGCCATTCAAGTGAAGTTTGAAATCTTTCGTTTGAATTTTTCGGCACTGAAATTAGATTGGTGAAATTGGATTGAGAACACAAAAGAGATTTAGCCTCACAGGAGTTCTTGAAATTTCTTTCAATTTATGTTAAGCGATAAATCCTCGCAGTCGCCCAAACGGAAGATTATTCGAAAATTATATTTGCACTTTTTTCATAAGTACGCTATGTTAATTATTGTTGAAACAAAATAATGAACGTGTAATTAACATACAGAATTAATTACACATTAGAGTTATTGCAATTGTTCCAAAAGGTCATTTTTCATTTAATTTTTCATTCGTGAAAATCTATAATAATTGTTCTGTAATACTTTAACGTTGCTCATTCTAATTGTTCATTGTCTTTCGACGATTCTGCTTGAAAATTAATAGATTATAGGCAAATGTCCAATTATTAAATACACAAGCATTATTCAGTATGCGCTTGAGTGAATGAATGGAGAATCTTTCTAGTAGGAAAAGAAATAAAAATGAGATCATTATTTTGGATTTTTCTAATTTTCCAAAACCACACATCTATCTTTTCCGCCCTGTGACGATTGTTCTTCTTTTTACGTTTATTGCATTTTTATAAGACCGAACAAAGAATAATTAATGTAGTACTTTTTTACATAAATATAATAAATCTCTTGCCAAGACCATACCTTAACGATAACCCTTCATTTTCATTTAATAAAAAAATTCAATTTGTTCGTGTAAAATCTCGAGACCGCTCCTTTATGACTTTCGATTACCGTATCGCGATGCGAAATTCCTGATGTAACTATAAAGACGTAAGTCGGGATGGTGGCAAGTGTCGTCAGTCCAAGTGTCGTCTGTAGCAAGTGTAGTGTAGCAAGTCGCATCTGTAGCAAGTGTCGTCAGTGCCAAGTGTCGTCAGTTTCGGCAGTACGTTCGATCTGACGACACTTGCACAGTCGAGTGTAGCAAGTGTCGTCTGTAGCAAGTGTAGTCACTTCGAGCGAGGGATTTGTGTACATAGGCTCGCGCTGTCCAAGTCCCGTCGTTTCCAACTCTCTTCGCGGTCGGGTGGGGGTATACATGGGGCGTTCCATTAAATTCTCCAGCGGTTGTCAATTTTCAAGTTCCACAGCCGCAATGTCGAATTTCAATGGATCATTGGGATGAATTAATGATACGAAATTAATGAATTTAAGGAATGTCTTGTTCATTATTATAAAAATTAAAAAAGTGGCCTTTTAAAACTCAAATGCATATAACTCGAGTACGGCTTGAGCAATACTCCTCAAATTTTACGAAGAAGCAAAGTCTTAATCGCTCCTTATTTGAAGAAGATGATTAGTTTGATAGTTTGACATATGAAAAATCACATTGGCGAAATGCAAAAAAAATCATAAAGTCAAACTATCGCCAAAGACACACAGGAAATGATGTGTATTTATTCCGACATTTGAAGATTTAAAAAAAAAAGAAGTAGAGTATAAAATGTTATTTTTTGTAATTTTTTGGAACAAACCGTATACAAAACTTATAACCTCGTCGTCGTCCTCATCATACTCGGTCCCGTCGGGAATATTTGATAAGTGAGTTTACAAATTTTGCTATAAAAAATACCATTTCATTTTTATAATTAAATTTCGCAAAACTCAAAGTCCGCGGATAGTCCACGAAAAGTCAACGGCATGAAAGTGTTTCATGATAGTATTATAAAAATAAAATTTTATCTCTATAATAAAATTGAACAAATGAAAATATGAAATGTTATGTTTATAACAATATTTCGACCAACTTTAATGCCGTTGACTTTTCGCGTACTATCCGCAGACTTGAGTACCAATGTAGATTTGCACGACAGAAACGTTTTTTCTTTACTCTTTTGCTTGTTTACGGGAGAACGCATAATGTCAAGCACCTCTGACGCGATAAAGCTGGTTTTCCATACAAATATGTAAAATTCTTGAATAATTTCGACAAAATCTTCTTCAAATAAGGAGCGATTAAAACTTTGCTTCTTCGTAAAATTTGAGGAGTATTGCTCAAGCCGTACTCGAGTTATATGCGTTTGAGTTTTAAAAGGCCACTTTTTTAATTTTTATAATAATGAACAAGACATTCCTTAAATTCATTAATTTCGTATCATTAATTCATCCCAATGATCCATTGAAATTCGACATTGCGGCTGTGGAACTTGAAAATTGACAACCGCTGGAGAATTCAATGGAACGCCCCATGTATACCCCCACCCGACCGCGAAGAGAGTTGGAAACGACGGGACTTGGACAGCGCGAGCCTATGTACACAAATCCCTCGCTCGAAGTGACTACACTTGCTACAGACGACACTTGCTACACTCGACTGTGCAAGTGTCGTCAGATCGAACGTACTGCCGAAACTGACGACACTTGGCACTGACGACACTTGCTACAGATGCGACTTGCTACACTACACTTGCTACAGACGACACTTGGACTGACGACACTTGCCACCATCCCCGTAAGTCGCGCGAGTGTGGCTGATGCCTGATGCCTAACCTCGTATATACGATAACGGTTTTTCCAGAGCGACGAGTCGCGGCGACGCGATTCTTCGCTCTCTGTACTATAAAAAGCCGTCATCATATATAGTGTCACGCGTGAGGCAAATTCCTCGCTCGCACTGTTAGGATTCTACACCTCACCTGTGGAGGGAGTCTCGCAAGGCCCCGCGTGACTCACCTGTGTGTGTGTATGCCTCGTGGGGCAAGAGAGAACGAGGAACGAACCTGAGAAAGGCCAGTCGGGGTCCTCCCGTGAGTTTTAACGCTCGTGATTCACGAATTCTCTCTCTCTCTCTCTCGCTCTCTATCTCTCTCTTTCGAAATCTCTGGGTGTGACGAGGATAGCTCGAAAAAAATTCCTGGACATCCCCCATCCTCCAGTATCTCTCTCTTCCTCTCTTTTTCTTTCTTTCTTTCTTTCCTCACTCGCTTTTGAAACGAGATTATTCACGCGGGATATGCAGGTGGAATACAGAAAGAGATTAACCGACGAAGTTGCGTGAGAACTCTGATAAAACATAATGAAGTCCGACAACATAGTAACAACCACACGAATATGAGATACAGAGAGGGAGAGGCGAATGATAAAATATTCAGAATGAGCAAGCTAGGAAGAAAAAAAGCCTCGCGTTTGCGTGTCCTGTGGCAAAAGAGCCCGGGGCAAGGGCATGAATATGAATTTAAAAAAAAACGGATTAAAATCTTACATGATAAATCTTCAAAAATTTTAATTAATTTATAATTTTTTTTGGTTAATTATCTTAAAAAAAACATATAAAATGTCCAATCTCCCACGTTAGTCTCGAAGACTCAAGGTCTCGAATCTTGCCACAAAAAACTCGAAAGACTGATGGGAGACAATTTATCTAATTAACTTATCTAATTACAATCTATCTAAAAACAATAAAACAGAGATGGACAACCGTCGTTACTTCGAAAAATGAACTCGTTTATTTTCTTCCACAATTTCTTTCTTATTAATTATTTTAATATTATATTTATTTTTATGTTTATTATTATATTAGTGACTCACACCATTCGTAGCTATATACGTTTACACGTTACTCCGTAATGTAATTGTTCGATTTTTTCTTTGCATTCGATGAAAAAGAAATAAAAAAAAACAAATTTAATGAAGAAAACTAACGATCGTTAACGTTACGCGTTATTCGTTACGCGTTAGATTTATTTTTTATGATTTATTTCATTTTCACTGGAAAATTTGTCATTTACACGGTGGAGTATTAAATTAACCTATACAGTTACTGGATACCAGTTATATAAAATAATGTATGATAAATAACTTTTGAATAAAAGAAGCAATGCTTTTTTTATTAAATTAACGACAAGTGCCCATCTCCAATTAGTGCTCCTTACGGATAATTCCGAAAAATTATTCACGACCGTTCAATCAGTTATACGAACAATTTTTTTGAGTTTCAACCTCGAATTGTGCAATTGTCGCACAGTTGTCTGGGATGATAAATTTACGGAGCCATTATATGGCACGGGAAAAATGATTTACAATGTGGAAATAACGACCCGTCGGTACCAGTACGATGTTCGTTGTTTCGAGATTCTCCGAGCTGGTAAAATGACCAGCTTTGCCGAAGCTATTCGTATTATTACAGCCTTTATACCTGTATATCAACTATACTGAAGAAAAAAAAACTAAAGGGCCTAATCCACGTCAATTTTGCGGGTAATGTAACGAAATTTACGCCCTTTTGCTTCCTAGCAATTGATATATAAACAGAGAGGCTATAATGGTGAATTGGAAAAGATTGTAAATACACGATATGATCGTGGCTCCAGCGTGCGAGACCCTTTTCTTTAATCCTACAGGTATCGGTATATAACGACAATGCAGGCAAGGCAAAAGTACACCCTGTTGGGTGTACATATACCTGCGATATATCCATGAAAATAAGGTACTAAT
This sequence comes from Oxytorus armatus, assembly GCA_958009045.1. Lineage (NCBI taxonomy): Eukaryota > Metazoa > Arthropoda > Insecta > Hymenoptera > Ichneumonidae > Oxytorus > Oxytorus armatus. The sequence goes on along the minus strand of OY253751.1, from coordinate 9,171,772 downwards.
TATTGTGAGCCGCGCCATTAACATTCTCTCACACAAAAACACACACTTACACGCGTATGAAGATCGTAAACGAAGATGACTGTTGCCACATAGGTTGGATTAGACCAGTAAGGATTGATTTACGCTCCCCGTTGCCATAGGGGTCCACGCGTCTTTCCGACAGTTTTCACCGTGGTTTATTAACGCGCGATTGACAAGAGGCGAGAATAACCAAGACGATGACAGGAATAGTTAGATATATATATATATATATATATATATATATATATATATATATATAGACGCAAGATCTTAAAAATGCCACGATAAAATACGACTGTACCTTTGCAATGTTCTTAGTAGACGTCGCTGAGAAATGTATAATAATTACTTTATGACGGACACATTAAAAACTCGCAGGTATTCTACCGCAATCTAGAAATCGAGTTGATCCTTAGAGTTTAGGCTCTAAACTTTAGAGCCTTTCGAATTAATATATCCATGTCCGCTCAAGTGCCATAAACGTTGCAAATATATACTTTAATACTTCGACATCCATAAATGTCAAACTTCAGGGAACGAAAAAAAACAACAAAAGAAATGGATTGATAAAATTGGGATTGCCTGATTACGACCTGGGCGTAGGACCGTAGAAGAAAGGGCCACTAAAAATTATGACAATAAAAATTGTTTAAAAATGATGCAAATTGAAACTTGCATTTAATTTCATTATTTTGGAGGATCCAAAAAATGTTCCTCTAATTATTGCTTTGCAACGAATAACGTCATTTTCATCGTATAATCATTCATAATGTATCAATAATTAATTCATAATAAACATGAATTTTGATAATTTTTACAAATCCTAATATAATAATATTAATTATTCGTTGCAACAATAAATTCGTTGTCAAACAAAAAGAAATTCTTAATTTAATTCAAGCGGTGTTCTCGTAAATTGATGAAACGAATATTTCACGCGCATTGGAGTCGATTGTATTAGATGAGAATTAATCGGGAGGAACGTAACGATTTGTTTCTCGGACGAAAGAAAATATATGTGGTTCAATGGTGTGTGACGATAATTTCTCGTACACGCTTATGGTTATCTCGTACACGCGTGTTTTTTTTTGTGCGTAAGTACAACCGAGAGATTCACTGCGTCATTGGCAGAGTCCCATGAACGGTAAATCGATTGTGTACCACGTTTCATATACATCTATACATCCCACACAGGTACAATTTCCTATATAGAGGCCTTGTGATTCCGCGATCGTTATATCGCGGCCCCAGGCCAATTACCCGCTGGTCCATAACTCTGAGCTATATAAACCACGAGAGACGATGGACTCCCTCGCTTGAAGGAAAAGAAAGAAAGAAAAAAAAAATCTTGAAAGACATTGTTACCCAGTCGATAAATCATCAATGTCGAAGTTTCGCAAATTCCTTCTATTATTTTTTCTTTCCGTCATTACGTAAAAACAAACCGAGAGTTTAGCAACTAATTCATAGACCGATAATAACCCTCCAATGTGCATATATATGTGTACAAACAACAGAAGGAGTTCGCGACAGTTGGTGCATGCCTATCGGAGTGCAGTCACCGCGAAGTATATAATCGCTCTTCCCCGTTACGCTATAAAATGTCGTAATGATTTATCACACACAGGCACAAACGCAGACACACATGCGCAGAGTGGAGCGAAAGTGGGGGGGTTGAGGGCGATCACGTGAGACCGTGGAATCACCTGAGAACTGGCTGTTGCTGTGGAAATCTCGAAAAGACACCGTTACTTTTTTTCGTACATTTCAGCATTATCGTGTATCTCGTTCTGCCAACAAATTCGCGGGGCAACGAGGATAACGTTTCATTCATGTTTTAATCAGGGCGTTCGTGCGTTACGATTATTTTTCACGTTTTTTTTCTCTTTATATCGCAACTGAATACCCTTCATGATGTGTTTAACGAAGGAAAATTGAGAACAGATATGTTTTTTTCCCCTTGCATATTACGTTTCGATGTGAACTTTTAATGCGCATTCTGTTGAGTTCGTGGTGAGGGTCAGAGGACGATGTATAATCTCGTTTGATCTTTTTTATCTTAAGGCCTTTCGTCATTATTGCGATTATTTTTAAATTTTTTTTTCTTCTTCTTCTCTTTTACAACACTCGATATTATCGTACGTGTTTCACTGTACGAAATCGAGCTCATACTTTTTTTCTCTCTCTCTCTCTCTCTCTTTCTCTTCGGGATTTTAGGTCGACGCGAAGTTTTAATGCACAAAACCCCGGGAGGTACCCGAATCAAAATGATTATTTATACAAGGTCAAGTTATGGCGGGGAGGGGAGGGAGGGAGACTCTTCTTGGTGCCTCGAGACTTAATAAACTCGAGCCTCCGGTGGACTTGAACGAGCTATTGGGGGATGAGAGGCTGCGTGGAGGTTCTCGTTCAAGAGGTTCCAGGAACCGTGATCCAGTGACTGCGTGTGTTTATGTGTGTGTATATGCGATAGTTAATACACGAGCACGAGGAATCGGGCGCACCTGCAGGGGCTCGACGAAACCACACAGTTCGTTCGGCGTTTTGCTTCGAGCATAGAAAAGATCGGGGCGGGGGGGGGGGGGAAGTGGAACAACGTGCAACACGAGAGTCATTCTTGCTGTAACAAAGAATCGATTGATTCCTCCTCGATATAGTTCCCCGAAAAAAAAAACACGAACGAATAATAATATGATCCTTCTGCTGTATCTGTCCTATATAAATGATTTAAAAATGTAAAAATCGTTTGAGGAAGCTTTGCAACGAAATAATACTTTGCAAAACCATCAATCAATGATTTCACGCTGTTTCCAGCAGCAGTTATAGTATAATCATCTAACTCACTATTTTATCGTTACTTTCAATGTTAATATGCACGTTGGTGCAAGTTTAAAAAAAAAAGAAAATAAGTTAAGAAGCATCGTTTTGTAGAAGGTCCAACGGGCTAATTGGTATCCTCGGATAATGAGAGTCGCCATGAAAGCAAAGGGCACTTATGATTGTCAGTTATCTTACCATAAAGTGTGCGTTAAACCATTGGGTTTCTCATTCTTTTTGTAATAATAACTAATGCATATCCTTGTTTTTTAAGTGAACATTTATATGTGTGTTTCTTTGCCACCGTGTGAACGATCTCTTATTGTTACGCTGATGGGTTTCAATGGAATGACTCCAATTGCCTCTGGTACATGGCGGCTAATGGTTGGGTCATTGAAACTTTATTTTCATTGGCTAATAAACGCGACAAAGTCAGTTAAGTATTTTACCGTAAACCGTAACTTTTTAAGGAAATTGAAACGCTTCCGGCTATATGGTTAAACATTACTGGAAAATGTTTAACATCGTTTATACAGGTTCACGCGTAAAATTGATTATCGTCAATTGTTGACTACAGCGTATGTTGTTAATCAAGAAAAAAACGTTAATAAGCAATGGATTTGCAAAAATATTAAATGGTCGGTGCCCAATTCTCGCAGAGGTAAATAGTCGTTGAGTTTTTCTCAAAGAATAAATCCTATTTTTGTCAAAAAATTTGTTTAAGTACCAAATTCTGCTACCAGTGCTCAGAATACTCATACAGATTGAGAATATATATATATATATTTTTTTTCAGATGCATACAACATCGTCCAGAGTGGGCGCCGATTGAGGCGCACCATGTTGCAACAAGGCAAAAAACTACATGAAAATATTTAAAATAATTTTTTTTTTTTAATGTACAAGTATCCTCTAAGGATCAATAAATGCACGTGTAAATTTTCATCAAGACAACTTCAACGGTTTAAACGTTATTGCACATTAGAAATGACGTCAAAAATCTCGCTCTACACCAGACGACGGCCTTAATCAAGAAAAAAACGTTAATAACCAATGGATTTGCAAAAATATTAAATGGTCGGTGCCCAATTCTCGCAGAGGTAAATATTCGTTGAGTTTTTCTCAAAGAATAAATCCTATTTTTATCTCCAGCCTCGGTAATTCCCCATTGAACTTTTTTTCACTACGAAAACTTTGCTTGTGACTAAAAAAATAACATTAATTCTTCCTTGGATGATTCTCATTCACCCGATCTTATGATTCCTGATTCTGAGTCTCCTCTATGCTTACGGTGAACGTGAGCCATGTGCGTGTGTTTATGTGTGTGTGTGCTGGACCTCCAACGCTCTCGGCGCCCGATGCTACCGCAAGATGCACACGAATACGTCTGTGTACGCGTGTGTCTATGTATACGATCATATACATCGATGTATCATCTTAAGGAGCCTCTGAGCGCAGGAGGAGATCGCCTTCGTGCGAGAGACCCACTTGCAAGGCGGCCTACTTGGAAGAGTCTGCTCGAATCGTGCGATCCTCTCTCAAACCTACATGTATATATATATATATAGTTATACATATACACACATGTGGATGTGTACTTATATGAAGTGGTATTCGTTGGATCGTATAGACAGCCAGAGTAGCATTTTAAAATTGTAAAATACTGTAATTTGGGCGATTTATCGATGTCAACGACGTTGTATAACATTTATGACACTAGATAATATCGCTATTCCCAATGGAATTTCCAACATTCTCCGGATAGTTAATTTTAACGCGTATACGAAATTTTGAAATTCCATAAGGAATTACCGCACTATCAACCGTCTTGAACGGTAGTGTCATTGGTCACAATAATACAACGTCCAAGAAGCACATTTGCGAATGTTAAAACACTGTTCTAAGAGAACTCAAAAAATCTAAGACAGTCCTAGGATACAAAAAAAAACGAACCGGCAATTTGACGTCGCCTATGATCCAATTAAATTAATAGTAACAAAGCACGTGTGTGCATATTTATAGACACATCCTAGAGTGAATAGTAGATGAAAAAAGAATCACTCGCTTAGTGGTCAGAGTATCTCAGAGAGTTCTCGTCTAAGCAATCTCATATCGCTGAATGATTGAATAAAAAGATTGAAAAAAGTCGTGGTCGAACACACAACCCGATGACGTGGTTTTTAGTCATTTGGCTAGGTGATTGAGAGGAGAAGCCTGCCGGCAAACTCGGCGTCTCGGAATATGTATATAATATGTATATAATATTCGATTAGATTTATTCGTGACTATCGAGAGACTCGGTGGCACGCTTTTCAAGATATTCCATGATTATTTCGCGTTTCAATCTTACAGCCTCGTTCTACAAAAACTTTCCGGCATTGTGCCATCCAGATTTATCGAGAGAAGTAATCAATTCGATACGTTAATCGCGTTGAGACACGGAGAGGCTGTGATATCCTTTTTTTTTTTGAGTAAACAAAAAAAAATTCTCTCAATCACCAGCGAGTTTGAAATTAATTTAACAAAAAACCGTATAAAGCTCGTCAATCAATTCGAGTCACTTGTTAATTCAATTTACGTTTACACTTGGGAATAAAATAAAAATAATAAAAACTCCAAATATTAGAGTATAAGAGATATTCACGGCAGGCTGTTCTCCTATGCTCGGTCTATATACGTCAATTTGTCCTTAAAGAGTGCACGATAAGAGTTTCGCCTCTATATTCATTACTTTGTAGAATGTAGCCGATTATATATGACTTTCACGCGAAAGGGAACGACGATCGACGTTTTATACCATATACATATTATACAGGTATATATTGTATATAGATGCATCACGAGGAGAGCGCGAGCGTGAACGAGCAAACGCACCGCTGGTGTGTGTCCTCATCTCATCTCGTCGTTGGGGACCCAGAGACCTGAATAGCCATAGCCGGGGGGGCCCCGACGGGGCAGAGTAACGGTCCACGGATGAAGGTTAGCGTAATCCTCGTGGAGCTCTCCCGCGTTTTGTACTCTCTTTCTCTCTCTCTTTCTCTTGAGGATCGCCACCACCGCGAGACGACGATGAGGACAGAAAATGATGATCGGAGGCCAAAGAGAAAGAGAGTGAGAGACGACGGAGGATGAAAGGACCGGATTTATTTAATATCGAAAGCCGATGATCATAAATAAACTATCGTACGAACGGAACATTCTCAATAATCGGAAGTGCGACAGCGTAGAATTCAAAATAGTGTGATTAACGTTACTAATATAATAATACATTCGGAACGTCAAACGTGTAGCACTCCGCGAGGGGAAAAACGGACTTCTAATTAAATTTTATTACGAATCAATGAAAATTTATATAATATATTTATTAAAGATGTTTAGCGTCTTCTAACGGTGAGTTAAATTCCATGAAACTTTATAGAAAGTCATGAATTTTTGACAAATAATTCAAAAGTAAGTAAACATAAAAAAATTGATAGTTGTGCATATTAGACGGAACGACTTTTGGCCGAAAGATTTTATGATATTTGCAGATAACGTTGGTTTTAAAAAATAGATCATGAAGTGAGACGTCTCAAATTGTATTTTTAAGTATGCTTTTTCATTCCGTCGTTTTAACCAATTGTTCACAAACATTTTTGTAAATAGGCTCGATGACTATCGTCATCATCAGCCTTTCCAATTTTTCCGGTATTTCATAAGAAATCATTGGTACATGAATCGAAGGTATACAGATTGGATTAGACGGTGAGAAAATTCCTGACGGGTTTGAAGATTTTTTTTTCACTGTGCATCAGACAGTAGTTACTTTCTGTTGCCATACACGTCCCTCTCTCTCTCTCTCTCTGATTTTTTTTCATTCTCCATCTTCTTTGCTTCCCGAGGAAGGCTTTTACGCAAAGGCCTCGAAATCCAGCTGAGGTACAAAAGCTGAACCGAGACAGACGTTTGTACAGAGAAAGAGAGAGAGAGAAAGAGTGAGAAAGAAAGAGGACGAGATGGAGGGATGTATAATGGCGAAGAGGAAGTAACGAAGTAGCAGAAACGAGCGGTTTCGCGGGAAAGGCACTTTCCGAGAGCGAAATTCCTTTCGGATTACTCGTCAGAGACGTGGGAGAAAGAGAGGGATAGAAGAAGAAAAAGAGAGGGGGAGAGAGAGGAAAAGAGAGTCAAAAGACTCATTCGAAGGCCGAAGAGGAAAGATATATAGAACTCTGCTGCGAAGAGCGATGGCCATTCGAGGGCTACGAACTCCTGTAGCGTCTTTTCAGGTATAAGAGAAGAGAGTCCATGGCTTTGGCATATATATATATAAGAGTTTCGAAAAGAAAAAGATTTTTTTCACAAAGCACGAAACATATATCACTCGGAGATTTCTTGAAAAGTTTTAGTCCCTTATGTCGGTGTTTCTTGTAGACGAGGGATCTACAAGAGGTTCGAGAGAGAAAAAAAAATCGGGGAGGGTAAGTTGACGAGTAGCAAAGTTCAAAATATCGTGAAGAAAATCGAATTTATCGATTTTTCCGTTCGACACTCGTGATCTTCTGGCTTCGAACCTTTAACGTATTCGTGAAAAAGACACTTTTACCAATGGGCAATGACAATATTTTTTTCCTATTGCCGGTGGAAATCTTTGGAAAATTTGGTTTCCTTTTCTTGAAAAAGAATCGAATATTATCAATCAGTTAACGTATTGATAAAAAATCGTTATCATTGATTTCGGTTCTGTTTCTCACATGACCCACTTCCCATTCTATACGCCAACAATTTCATCGTATTTCATTAGTACCAACGATGTACGAGCTCGTAGTGCGCTCGGACGTCATACCCCGGCTTCCCGTTTGCCGGTAACGCGAACCTTTTTCTCTCTCGCTTCTCTCCCTCTCTTATCTCACACGTTAATTGTGCATGGTCACGTGCGTCAACGCGTTAAGCACGGGCGCACGTGTCGTTACATAATAATGCACACATTTCTATTAGAATTCATTTGTCGAGTACTTTACATTTCGAAAATGCATTAAAATAGAGTTTAACGAAAATTTTGTTAAGAATAAAAAATATAAAGAATTGTCCAAAGGATGTTTGGTACTCGGAGGTTAATTTAAAAATCAATTAACTCATAAATAACGTACAATAATGCTTTAACAATTGTTTGATATATTATTAAATTCATTAATTGATAATAATTGTTTAATAATTCATCGTCGATGAGAGTTTTGCAAGCATAACTTTTTTTTTTCCCCCTCAAAATCCCAATAAGGTTTTATTAAGTATTTTTGAAGCATTTTAAAAACCTACTACGCTCGTTACGTAATAATCTACACATTTCTATTAGAATTCATTTGTCGAGTACTTTACATTTCGAAAATGCACTAAAATAGAGTTTAACGAAATTTTGTTAAGAATAAAAATATCTAGAATTGTCCAAAGGATGTTTGGTACTCGGAGGTTAATTTAAAAATCAAATAACTCATAAATAACGTAAAATAATGCTTTAAAAATTGTTTAATATATTGTTAAATCCATCAATTGATAATAATTGTTTAATAATTCATCGTCGATGAGAGTTTTGCAAGCATTACTCCCCCCCCCCCCTCAAAATCCCAATAAGGTTTTATTAAGTATTTTTAAAGCATTTTTAAAACCTACTACGCTCGAAAGTACTTGAACAAATATACGTGACCATATACGAGGGTGAAAATTATATGCGCACGGTGTAGAGGTGTTTTTTCTTCCCCCCCAGTAAAAACACGCGTCAATCGGTGATCCCACACTAACAATAATCCTTCATTAAAAATTCCCTCTTGGCCGTACGAGAGAGCTGTGGCAGAGTGTGCAAATATTTGCTCAATATGGCGAGAGAAACTCGCCCTCTCCCCCATCTTTTTCAAGGTTTCACGAGCCACTGGACCCATTATTTTCTTCATGTGTGCCTTGGGTCATCCCCTTCCTCACTCAGCCGATAATCCCCACAATGTTGATTGATCTTGCTTGATTGCCATTGACGATTAGTAAAACAATATGAAGCTATTTCGAGGCATGAGAGAAAAAAAATACGAACACCCGACACACAAAAGATGTTGTAAGGTTATAAATTTTATCACGTAAACTTGATTGCGTGCGATACGATCAAGATTGACGCATCGTATACAAATGATAGAGGTGAGGGATAAATTCAATCGTTGATTCACACAATTCGTGAATCGCTCGAAACGGTCTATTTCATCATTTGCGCGATTTCTCGCGAACAAACGAGGCGGTATATGTACTTCCTTTTAGTCACGGGGGAAAATATCGTGTGTGTGTGTGTGCCGATCAGCCCGTCGGAGCACGTGGACTCGTTTAAGCTCGCGGTGTGCAAGGCGGATCTTCCGAGTGAGTAATAAGACAGGAATTTCTCTTTCTTCTCTCTCGCTCGCTAGACGATGTTATAATAATACATTCAACTGTATTATATATTTCTCCGCATAATGATCTTTGTATAAATAGACTGCGCGTCTACGCTCGAAAAGTCTGGTTCTGGTTCAATACCATTATTCTTTTAGAAACGTCATGGAAACGTACCCTTTCTCATTTTTTTCGCCGATTTTCAACCTGCTCTCACGGCTACAATAATTGCGATATCGGGATGATCCAAAATGCATTCTCGAAGTCTACTCTAGATGTTTTGAAAACGTCCGTCAAAACCCAAAATCGATGAAACGGGATCCAAGTTATGACCATTTGAAATTTCGACATGTTTAGGTTTCCGAAAAGGTGGGCAAAAAATGAATTGTTGTTTTTTTTTTCAATGTTTCGATACCCTAATCGAACGGAAATTTTCCGCTGATTACGAATAACACCGAGTTTTAGTCGAAATCTCAAAATATTAATGTGAAAAAGGCGAAAAACGAAAAAAATCACTTTTTGGACGATTTTCAATGAAATTTCAAGTTTCTCAAAGAAATGGCTACTGAATTAGTAATCAGCGAGTCAAAATGCATCGATATAGCGTCCTAAAATGAAATTTAAAAGTTCAAAATTTTTGACAAAGTCCATTTGACAAATATGCTTCAACACTAACATGTCAACAATCTCGACGATAAGGAATATCCGAAAAAAAATCGATAAGACTTTTTTTTGCGAGCATCGAAGTACGGAGATATTTCCCAGCGATAATCCAATCTATACTTTTACTACACTATACAATAAAAAAAAAATAGCAGACATTTTTCAGGGTTTAAAAATTATTCCAGTACCAATACTGATTTAACACAAACTTTTGGTTAAACCCCTTGCGAACCTCAAACAAGACGCAAACAAGCTACATGCCATTTGACAAATATGCTTCAACATTAATATTTCAACAATCTCGACGATAAGGAATATCCGAAAAAATATCGATAAGACATTTTTTTACGAGTATCGAAGTACGGAGATATTCCTCAGCGATAATCCAACATATACTTTTACTACACTATGCAATAAAAACTATAGTAGTTTGAGGTTCCTCCTTTTTCTTCATTCTTCGCTCATATATAGACGTTCGTTCGTGCACAAGAATTCTCACGGATTTGACAGCTGTCGAGCGATAAAGAAAATCCCACAGGGGGAAACACGTTTCTTGTCACGAGAGGAGCACGTGGTATAATGGTACACGAGACGAAAATACACGAGCTCGAGTCTCACGATTATATCGGGTTCATTTGGGGTTATGTACATAGATGAAACCAATAATAGTAAGATCGTGAGGAATCGTTATGTTAGAACAAATTTTCAAACACGGTAAACATATTAGTGCGACGTGTATTTTACTGCTACACTTCCGATCACCGATGTAATGAGAAAAAAAATCGTTTCATTCGATCTATAGCAATTTTTTTACGTGTATATAAAGAAAATTGGAATTATTCAAAATATACGAGAGGATAAATTGCAAAATTTACCGATTGACCAAGTTCATATTATTTCTATCAATAAAATCTTATTTTATCACCAAAAAAAAAAGAACTCAAATCTATAACAAATTTATTTCCACGTTAAAAAAAATCTTAATGTTACTTCTGCAATTGAAAAAATTGCATCGTAACAATTGACACTTTCTCTTGGATCGATGAAAATCTATCGTCTCTCGCTTGTTGAAAAAAATAAACAAACAAACTATTCAGTGAAATGACGAATTAGCGAGAGAGAGAGAGGCAGAGTTAACTGGCGCCGGAGAGCTAATGCAGCATGCACCGAGACAGGAATGCCACGTACTTCGACCGGACCGTAGCGTCACGACGACGCTTATTGTAGCTGCTCCTCCCATATGTGCATATATCGTATATTAAAAATCAAAAGGCCTAAATCCATATTATTTAATACGTAAACTAATGTCGATTACACCCTTTTGCTTCTTAGCATTTGATACACATGTATGTACACTGGGTCGGCGCAACGATCCGTACCGTAAACTCTCACTAGCATTATAAAATTTTTGTAGCCAACAAACCGTACAAATTTTATACACGTACGTATATTATGTATAAATGGGTAAGAATGTATACATTACATATGTATGTACATAATATAGAAACAAATGATGGAAAAATGTGAGCAGATTCATCTCTGCTTAGCACAATATTCCATGTAGGTGGTGTGCATAAATATATGTATAATTAAAGACATACTTGTGTGCTGTATGAGGACAATATTCAATGTCAAATGAAAATCGAGTTTTTGTGACTTTTTTTCATTTCAGAAGTATCGTAGTTTTTCAAGACACCACGATAGTGTTTTAACGTTAACATTTTCATGTTAAATAATTTAATACTCTAAGGAGTGTCAAAAATTAAAACCGCTATAATTATGTTGCCACAAAGTTTCGATGAATGACTAGTAAAGTATGTTGTTTGCGATCGAAAAAAAAAAATGTTTTGCTTCCTAACAACGTCCTCGTAATTCCTACGTTTGCCTTTTAAACGCAGATAGTATTTTTTGATTTTTTCATAAATTATGTACATTGGCAATAAACTGCTGGACAATCTATTGAGTCTTAAAATCTTTGTTACAACGTTTCCTACGGGCTGAACAAGGCAGATTTCAAATAAAACCAAAATTGCAAAAGCTACAATGCTTAGAAACGTCATATTGAGAAAAAAAAAGTTACTATCTTATGAAATTAGTAAATATCTCTGGGATCGGAGCAAAATAAAATAATCTACCGCAGCGCCAAAGAGGAGGTTTTAACAAAGAGTTTCAAACTCTATAAACATTTGATTTGTCGAGCAATCTGTTGCTCCGATCCTCATAACGCGGTAGATAGTGTTGAAATTCTTTGTTTAAAAAAAAAAGATAATATTCTCTGCAACGGGAATTCCGGAATGAAAATTCATTATATAGGGATTCTCGTATATTTTATAGGGAATTTCAGCACCATCTTGTATTTCAAATGCTCATCATCGTTGATTACACAGGCAATATATATAAGAGATCCGGAGATGAGAATTTTGCAACATTGAAACACTATTCTCGGCTCTAACAGTGTCATAAACAGCGACTGATTATAAGTGTTTCCCCGACGTTGCAAACGCGTTCGTCTCTTCATTTCTCCGCGAGGTTTGTTCGTAAACGAACGAGGCGAGTCAGAACTCAGAACACGAGGTAGCTCGACAATGGTGGGTGTCGATGCTGGCCGGTGATTTTTGCGTGGAATTTAAGCCGAGAGACTCGCGCGATAATGACCCACGCAATCGAAATCTCTTTTTTTTACCCCCATAAATATACATTATCGAGGACGGACAAAAAAAGGAGCAAGAAGAAGTACAAGAAAGGAAGAAAGAGAGAGAGAGAGAGAGAGAGGAAAAATCATTTTTTACGATGAAGAAACTTCGAAGATCCGAAGCTTGACCCTGAAGGGCGTCTCGTTCATTCGATATTTCTTTCAACCTACGTCGATTTTATATTTAAAAAAATGATTTTCTTGGTATCGTGAGAGTGAATCAGTGACGAAAGGATATATACGTAAACGTCACAAGGCGAGTACTATATTTAGGCATTGGAACAGAAGAAAAAAAAAGAGACATCAGAGGACGGTCTGATGTCTCGCGGTCTTAAAAATGCTTTTTATTAGTCAAACAGGATATGCTCGAATATATAGGTATATATAAGTGAAAACATATACGTAAGTGAATGTTTGATGTTGGATGTAAAAGACTGAAAGACACGGAGAACCGCGTGCATATAAAGATTGCTGAGAAGCAAAAGGTCGTAAATTAAAGAATTTAACACGTAAAATGACTTCGGGTTACGACTTTTTTTTCTTCTTCTTTGCCCAGACGATATGTCGACAAAACTAATAGAGAAGTACAGAGAAGCTTTTTGCATTAATGAACACCGTATATATGAGAACCCGGGTGCATCCACAAACGTCATACACAAATCGTACACTCGGAGAGTTCAATCGAGAGTCCGGATCACACGAGTAAAACGGTACAGACGGTGCGAACGGCAGCACAGCATCCGGCTTTTTTTTTTTTCGTTCCCGTGACGCGTGCCAGCTGTATGTACATCTTTCTCTCTCGAGCAGACAGTACGTTACGTACGTACGCACTGAATATATTCAGTAAAACGTCATAGTACGTCATAGTGCTTTTTTTTCTTACGAGAAGACACCCTCGCTTTTAATCCTATCGCTATGCACACATAAATATCTATGTACATGTATATATAGGGCTTTCCTCGCCTCGGGCCTTCCGATTTGAGAATTTCTCTCTCGTTTCTCGTTATTATTTCATCGCTATACATGATAAATGTGCGCGTGACAGCGAACCTGATTGCTTCGATACTAATCGTTGAACGTTTCTCGTCTCGTTGATACAGGTAAAAATGAAAGAAAAAAAAAAGAAAAAACGATATTTCACAATTATGATTGCTTGGAAGTTTTATAAAGATAGACAGTGTGGACTGGAGGATTTTACGTAAACGGGAAATAGGATAATTTTGTTAGAGACGAAGTTTTAAGCAATTCTTGATGTCCTACGTTCGAAACAATCGAGCGATTAATGGTTCTCAACTTTTTTTTTTGGCTGACAATATTTGTTTTTGATGAACTAACTGAAAATTGGTAGAAAAATGGCCCTCGTCCGAAATATAGTGGATCTAAATCAAATCCGAATTAAGCGTAATGTCAGCAATAACCAAACCAAATTAACTAACTACTCATTTAATTTGGTAGAATAGAGAGTTCATTTTTAGCGAATAAATTTTATTTGACGAGAAGAAATTTTACTTAAGTCAGGATATTCAAATGAAAATCGATTTTTCTCCGTGGCGATTGGAGAGACAAAACAAAAAGGAGGACATCTCTCGGGATAATGAAATAAAACTAAGATCATGAAGAAGATAAAGAAGAAGAAGAAGAAGAAGAAGAAGACGACGACGACGATAATGGAGAACGTGACATATATATAGTTATAGAAGGCTGAAAAAGGCGTGAGGCCGGTGAAAGGTGAAGGAATTTCACTCCTGGCTCCGGCTTTTGCTTCGAGACATCTTTCTCCTCTTGGTACAGTATATACCTCTGGATGGTCTTGCCTGCTGGCGATCGCACTGGTCCAGCGCCACAACGTGGGCACAGGCGCATGCAATTTTGCGCTCTCCATTAAGATTGAGAGGCATCCTCTGCATCGTCGTTTATATACATGGATATACATATATATACAAAGAGTGTTTCGTCTCGGTGGTGCAATTGCAGCTGGCATCAGTGAAACTCTTGATAAACTCGTGGTTTCGCGGGCACACAAACGATCTCGAGCGATCCCCCTCGCCGGCCCCTTGTCTAGTATAGGACGCGACTCGTTTCAACTTCACTTTTCTTTTTTTCTTTTTTTTTTTTCAATCGAGCACGCATTTTTCTCGATCGACAAGGAGCATAACAGGCTAGCTTCGCTCGTTGATATGTACGGCTAAATAACGCAGAGAGCATACGCGAGGAATCTAGGTTTCTGGAGCTCCGAACCACCACCCGTCAATGGGCAATCGTGGAAAGCGTGGAAATCATACTCGCCAACACACTCTCCAATCGCCGAAATAACAATTACACCGATAACGCGCATTTTATTCGCAATTAATAGCATTTCTATTTTCATCCACGAGAACAACGAAAAAAATGCATTCAAATGAAGACTAATTCATCTTTAACGTTTTTTTTTTTCCGTTTCGCAAATGATACTATTCGTAAATTTATTAAGGTAGTAGTCTGGTAACTTAAGCCGATTTTCATGTCTTTTTTGGTGGGCGTTTTTTTGTAGGAAAATAAAAATGAATCGTTTTGGATATTTAGGATATTTTTATATACATATTAAAGATACAAAAAAAAATTTTGTTGAAAAAATGTAATCGTTTATTATTATTATTATTATTGATCGGAGTTGGCAGCCCGGGTCCTAACTTTTTTTCTGGCGAACCGATTGCTTTCAAATTTTAACAGGCTACTCTACACACTTATAGTTCTCGTCGGAACTACCGAGAAATTTTTTCACCCCTAACTTTTTATTTTACAACCCCTTCTTTGCCAAAATAAAAGGACTTTAGCAAAGAAGGGGTTGTAAAATAAAAATTTAGGAGTGCAAAAATTTCTCGGTAGTTCCGACGAGAACTATAAGTGTGTAGAGTAGCCTGTTAAAATTTGAAAGCAATCGGTTCGGTAGAAAAAGAGTTAGGACCCGGACTGCCAACTTCGAGGTGCCAACTTCGATCAATAATAATAATAATAAACTATTAAATTTTTTCAACAAAATTTTTTTTTGTATCTTTAATATGTATATAAAAACATCCTAAATATCCAAAACGATTCATTTTTATTTTCCTACAAACGAGAACAACCATTAGAACAACGAAAGAATGCATTCAAATGAAGATTAATTCATCTTTAACGTTTTTTTTTTCCGGTTCGCAAATGATACTATTCGTAAATTTATTAAATTCAATGAAATATCGTTTAAATTAATATTCAAATGATATTTTATTTTTATAAAATTAATCAATTTTTCTTAATATACGCCATCGATTGATAATCATTTTTTTCTCGTGTTTAAAAAAGGAAATTCTTAAAAAAATAGGAGCATCGACATTTTCGTTATATTACGCTTGAATTTGCAGTTTCGGCATTTCACTTTTGTGACTTAAATACTAACGGGGAAATAAGAACGCGTAACAAGGGATAATACCCACGCGCTTGTCTCGCTCTTTTTATTAAATTCACACACATACGTATTTTTTATATAGATATATATATATATAATTGCGTGCTAATCGCAAAGTGAGGGCACGCCCGCGTTCTAAACTCGCCCCGCATACATCGGATTGCGAGCAGCTACTACCTACGATATATATATAACGAGATAGATTGAGAGAGGCTTTTATAACAAAACGCACAAAGTTCGAGTCCCAATTAACACCCACGCGAACGTCGATTCGATATTATAACCCACGCGAGAATTCTCAATGTGCGTTTATTATACGCGCAAGTTAATACGCGCTTCGCGCGCACAAAACTCGCTTTAACAAATGTATATAACGCGCCTGAGAAATTATTCTTACGAATTTATCGCGTGCTAAAAGTTTAGCGCGCGACTCGTGGGTGAGGCACACAATTCATAAAAGAAAGAAAAGAAAAACCGCCCATTAAGAATAATTTTATGACCCAAATAATCATGAATAATAATCGTGAATAGAGTTACAACGTTTGGATTTTTTTTTCCTTCGAACAACTACGAATAATTCGAAAGAAATATTCGAATATATGTGAATGTTGTTTAAACACAAATATTTACGTGAACGTAAAATCCGACAATGGTTTTACTTAAATTACTATTACTAACTTAATAAAATTACTAACTAAATTTATTAACCTAAATTAGTAACTTAAAAACTATTGGAAAATATCTTCCCAAAATTTTAAATGAAAATTCCGACTCGTTCTATTGTTATAAGCCATTAAAGTGAGTAACTCTCCTTCAGGCCCCGATCGCGCCACGTGTATGACCGAACCGTCACTCAAGTACCCACTTTTTCAAACGCGTTTTTCTGAAAACGACTTTTTTTTAACTTGCGTTCACGCTAGCTTGAAAAGTTTTCAACCAATCGTTTTGAAAATTGGCAGTTACTTTCTTCATAGTATTGCGCTCTATATGAACCTAAAATCGGAATATTATCATTATTTAAAATAATTTTTTTTTTGCAAATAAAGTTGTAAAAAATGGCAAAAAATCATGCTTTTTCGTTTTGACCCCTGTAAAAAATTCAATTTTCTATTTTTTTGATAGCATTTAGGTTCATATCGAAGAGAGACATAATAAAAGTAAATTCCAACCTCGTTTGATTTCGGATGAAAATTGCGGCTTCCAAAATGTACGCAAAATGCTGAGTCTGATTGTGACCTGCAATATGGGATCGCTAATATCTTCGGTGTTTTTCAAGGAAATTCTTCAAAAATTTTATAGTATCTACTTAAATATATTTATAAAATATTCTCAAAGTTTCAATAAATTATATTCATTTTTTATACTATAAAAAATTCATGAAAATCATTGAGAAAACGCTGTCCTAACCCTATTTCCTCCCTTAAATCAGCTTACGAAGCTTATTAGTGAGAATAATTACCGTACGCCACTTTCCAAATTCTGTGTGTGTGCAAATATTTTACCAGTTAAAACAATAATGTCATTTCTATTTGCGCTTAGGTATAACTCTTTAAACAGTACATTAGCGACAGAATTATTATTTTTTATTATTTCGTATCTAACATTTGAAAAATTGGCCATTTTTTCGATCTGCAGAAATTCACATGTGAGCGTTCGGCAAAAATAGCCATCATCAATGGTCAATTTGCTATTGGAGAGTCAATGGTGGTGCAAGAAGAACCAAACCGGATACCATTCATCACCATTCATTGATCATTGGCAAATCACCATTTAAATGGTCTTAGTTTTTTTTTTTTTTTTTTTTTTTTTTTTCAACCGAAGGAACATAGGCACCATAGGCCTTTTAACTCGTAATATGAGGCACATTAGGAGCGTAATCGGTAGCTGTAAACTACCAACATGGCCCTTACTGATTCTCCTTTGCTTTCGCTCATCGTCCGACAACCGAGAAAGAACAGTTTGCGTGCACACACAAGAAAGGCCGAGTGGTTTTGTTTTTTTTTTTTTTTTTTTTTTTTTATTAGAGATGGATAAATTGAAAATCATCGGTCATTACATATAAATCTCTTCTCTCTCGCATTCGCAGGCTACCACGATCAAAAACATCGTTACTGACACGACTATGTAAGTGTGTTGAATCCGCAATCATTTTTCACTCTATTCCTCGTGTAATAAACCCATAGTTTAAGTATACCTAGAGCGTATATGTACCGCATATATATAGGGTGTACCAAAACTAGCACGTCAGAGTGACGTGAGGGTTAAATTGACTTCGGACCTATCAGAATAAACAAATATGACCTCAGTAAAAGTCTCATGGTTATCGAGGAAAAAACGTCTTTTTTGATTTTTTATTTTTGATGTTTTATTGATATTTTGTTCCTGAAGTATGTGCCGTTTATGTATGAGGATTGGAGGTAGACAATTTGAGCATATGTTGTAAAAATTAAATAAATCGTTGAATATTATTATTTTTTGTTTCCTTATTCTCCCACAAAAGTACTATTTTTTTGTCTTCTGAGAATCAATTTGCTTAGCACTTTAGGTACCTACTTCGTTCGCTTTAGTGCCTTTTGTTCAAACCCGAAGTAATTCATGGCATCGGTAGCGGAATAACGAGTACTAGGTAGCGATTTTTTTCGAAAAATCAATAAAGATGATTTTCCTCGAAAATCATGAGACTTTTACTAAGGTCATGTTTGTTTATTTTGATAGGTAAAGACGCTTTTCCTCGAAAATCATGAGACTTTTACTAAGGTCATGTTTGTTTATTTTGATAGGTCCAGAGCCAATCTAATCCCCGTGTCACTCTGACGTGCTAGTTTTGGGACACTCTGTATGTGTCGACTATGTTGTAAGAATGGTGGAAAGAAAAGTAGCGGATTGATAATGGAAAGCATCGATGAGTGCGTCAGTCACTCTAAGATCGATGTTAAATATATGTTCACGTTGTAACGCACGCACAGGCTATAAATATGATATACGATAACGACAGACTGATAAAAAATAATAATATATACTTTCTGTATTTCACGATTTGGACAATTGGCACCAAGGATTAATCGTCAATGGTCACGGTTTCGAAACACTTTTAAAGTGAGAGTCCACAATATCATAGACACTTGGTTACATATCGCGGTGGTATTAACGATTTGTCTATGTGTCGATTCGTTAAAAGCGAACAGGGTGTATCCTAAAACGTTTTACATGTTAAATGACTCGAGTTACGCGACTTGTTGTTGTTATTTTTTTGTTTTAGCAGTCGAAATATTTATAATGATCTCTCATATGTCATCATTTCATTGAAGCCGAAAGAGTTGTATGGGGAAATAGATTTTACCTCGTAAATTTTCGAGAGAAAGTCGTACTGACACGCCGAGGTGTTAATCAATTTTTGTTTCGCACTTCGCCCAAAAAATTAGTTGGTCCATTGAAATCACAGTAATATTACTTCCCCAATGAGACTTCACTCGGAAATTACGATCGATTCATTGAGCCGACGAAGTATTTTTTTATTTTTTACCGCTTTTTAATCCAGACTCATCGATTTTTCAACATTTTTGCCACCGCTCGTCAATTTTTCGGCAATTTTTGAAAATAAGCCACATGCGCACAATCGTCGAGACATCGTCATCAAGTACAGGCATTCTCTGAGTCCATTCGTGACGTTTTTGAAATTGTTGAACAATCCTAAATCCGTCAAAGTTGAAAAAAGTTATGGCCATATGGTGGTTCCGCTGTTTAAAAGGTTTTCGAGAAAAAAAAAAGTTGGTGAAAGAGTGCAAACAACATTTTTCCGTCTTCTACTACGTTTTAGGTGTCTCTCCGACCGGAAATTGTCCGCTGATTGGTAATCACAAGATTTTCTCGAAAAAAATCAAAGATTTAATTGTGAAAACGCAAAAAGAATCGAAGAAAAATGTAACGTCTTTTCTCCTCATCGTGTGAAAAAAAAAACGAGAACAGAAAGTGTCCGAGCAACGTTTTTTTTTTCTCGAATAAAAGCACCAAGAACAGCGAAAACGATGCTGCGCGAAACTGTTACAAAGAGTTGTGCAACCGCGTTAAAAGTGAAATGCCAATTTTATTTCCGAGGTGTATGATGTACACACACGTATAAGTGTTTCGCGCTAAGTATTACGTGCGATATGTATAGATGGTATAAAATATCTATCCGGTTGGCGAGCAGGGTGTTTACGATCGAGGGAGCGTGGCAAAACGCGCGTGAGCACCGGGCATAATGCACCGGGGCCCCGATGAAGTTGACGGGTGTATGTGCAACGAGCGTGCGAAAGGGTTAAGGAACACGCGAAATCGAGCAGACTATACGAGAGAGGGAGAAAAACACAGAGAGAGAGAGAGAGAGCGCGCTTCGTCTCGGAACTCTGATTATCCTGGGGTTATTCGTTCGAACACCTCGCGACTAGAATACAAGTCACTGTAATATAACTTGCCACTTTACTAGTTTAAACACGACACGAACGAGATGTTGGAGCAAGCTTTGACCATGGCTAGCATAAACGCCGTGTATTTGCTGTCTAACCCACGAGAGAGAGAGAGAGAGATAGCGTTGAGAGTAGGAACTTTCTTCGAAGGGGAAAATGGAACACCATCGTGTCAGATCGGTGCCACATTTATAACTAATACGACATCGTGATACATCATTTTTTTTTCCGACATTATAATTTTGATGAACAATGGACAGGAATTTGATTTAAAAAATTGTTTTTACCTTTCGTTACTTGCAAAAAAAAGCATGCCACATTTATAACTAATACGACATCGTGATACGTCATTTTTTTTAGATATCATAATTTTAATGAACAATGGATAGGAATTTGAATTAAAAAATTATTTTTACCTTTCCTTACTTGGAAAAAAAGCATTCTTCGTTTATTTCATTTAAATTTTGTTTGTTGTTGATTATTTTATATAATTAACCTCCGGCATTGGTAATTGCATACGTTAACTGTGTTACTCCATCGTGTGAATGACAAATTTTCCAATGCACTCAATGAGATAAATCATAAAAATTAAGTGTAACGCATAAATCCTTATTTTTCTTCGTTACATTTAGGTTTTTCAAGATTTTTCATGTTATGCAAAAGAAAAACGATCATCCGTACTATAAAGTAAAGAGAAAATACAGACAAATACTGAAGATCGCTTATATAAAATAATTGATAACGAAAAATGTATAGAAAAAATATTAACGAATGGGGCTTTTTTTCAAAGTGACTATCACGTTCCCACCTTCGGGCAGGATAATTATAAATAATTTTTTAAATGAAATACGTTATAATTTTTTTCTTTTCTGAATAATTCACAAATTGACTAACAATTCATTAATATTATGATGATTTTAGAATTTGTTGGAAAATCGTTATTTGTTGTTTGAAAAATCTTGATTTTTAAGGCTGCCATTGTTATTTATTTTATTTATTTTTTCGTAAACCATTCGTAAGTCAAGATATTGAAGAATCGCGAATGGAGGGTTGACATTCGGGTGCATTACCCCAAGCTCTACGGACATTACTCTCACTACTACTTCTCTCCTACCTCTGCTCCGCAAGTTTTCTCGTAACTCGACGAGAGGGCACATCGTAATAGTCGGCTTAATTGATGTTTTAACTCTCGACTCGTGATTCTGTCTCTCTCTCTTGCTCGTTGCGAAAAACGTTTCCGCGACTAGACTGTTGTATACATTCTTTTATAATTTTTTAAATAAAGATCCGATTCACTGCATCATACTTTGCTAGATGTACTGTGTATTTTGATAAAAATAACACGAGAGTATAAAGTAACGTGTATACACAGAATATTTTACATTCAGGACGGACTATTTGACGAGAGAATTTTAGTAAATTGTCAAATTAGGAAACGTTCTAAAAAAGCAGTTGGGAAAAATGCTTCAATTTTTATTTCTATCCAATGGTTTATTTATTTTTCGTTGATTTATTCTTCTATAAAAGATTACTCGCAAATTAAACAAATCCAAAAAAATTCCCTCTTCAAATCACTACCGCTTCCTATGAAATTCTCATTTTACTTTACCAAAATCGGTAGTTTCCGTGCTCCACGATTTTTCACCAGTGAAAACTCGAACTTTTGCTTACCTGCAACAGAAAGTGGAGGAGAAAAAAAAATTAAACTTCGTAATAAAGATAAAAAGAAGTGCGAGAACGAGAGTAACATTTAGATGTGTTTCAGTGACGGGGAAACATGGGTTGTTTCGTATGGACCCACAGAGATGAGCTCGTAAAATCGCAAGCACATGCTCTCTCTCTCTCTCGTGCTCCGCGAGGGAAAAGGGTAGTGGCAAAAGAGTCGTGGTTCGTTACAGTCTGTAAATAAAATCAACTCGACGGGGACACCCATCTTGATGTCGTAAAATTATATACGTGCGTCTTTGGTTTTTTTTGTTTTTTTTTTTTCGAGGGTGGGAGAAAGGGGATAAAAAACGAAAAGTTGTATAAAGCGTGTGTATGCGATGACACGCTTCTCTCATCGTTTTTCGTCCGGGAATGAATGGAAAACATTACCGAACGACTTCATACCGCGCGCGCGCGTCATTGCAAAATTATCGAGACGTCATTTTTTTTTCTTCTTGCTGATTCACAGTATATACAAGCTTTTTTTTTTTATTACGTTGAATACTTATGGCCTAAACTGAGACCGCGATTGGTTCCGATCTACCTTTTTGATCGGTAGATATGAAGAGAAAGAGAGAGAGAGAGCGAGACGAGAAGGACAAAATTCTTTACGTGTCCAGAGCAACACGTATCGACGGCCTTACATATACTTTCGGATTTGTTCCCTCATTAAAATCGTGCTACTCTCTGCCCACGGCAAAAATCTCAGTTTGATTCTCTCTCTCTCTCTCTCTCTCTCTCTTTCTCTCACTGTATTATTCGAAAGACGTTACAGACGTCGAAGATCTCTCGGTTCAGGCTACCTGGCCGCTTTTACGACCTACAAGGGAATGTACGTTTATTTTTTTTTTTACTTAAGAAGGCATATACGTTTCATTTTATTTCATCTCTTCCTGTACCTATATCTATATAAATACGTATACGATTTATCTTTATTTATAAATATATACGTGTGAACGCAATAATAATAAGCAATAATAATGATCGATAATCCATGGCAATAATATAACCGAGAGGACCTACAAATTATACATCGATTGGTTGGCTATCAAAACGCCGTAACCCACATAACTTTACTAGTTAAATCGCGTGGGTAAATGCTCTTTTGCTCACTAGCAGCCTCAATATAATGTACATACATACGCCCGACGAGGTGTTCCGCTTTACCACAAAGATTACGAATAGATCAAGGAATTAAGATTGTGAAATATATCGCGGGTGATCGATCGATCATTCTTATCCTCGTAATATTCTTTTTTTTTCCCGTTCGATTTATCGGTTATTATTCTGTTGTAGAGAATAACCGGTAGCGCGAAGAACGAAAACAAAAAAACAAAAATTAGGTTGTCAAGATTGCAACAAGAGAATTGTACGAATTTTTAAATGCTATTGAGGTTGAAATAATAGTGTGTTATTAATCAATTTTGATTATAATTGGCGGTATATCGTGGCCGGAGTAACAAAAGAGTGAGAAAGTACGATACGGCCTTCGCGGTTCTCATCGTATAATATGTATATATATATATTTTTTTTTTTCACCACAAATTGCATTATTTCCTGCTCCAATATATGTTTACATCAATCTTCTTTTTTTTGTAACAGTTACGATCCAATTTCGCGGTTAGCCGCACTGGATTTATCGTAACGTTAATCATAATTGCCATTATGTCTACCAAACATGGTTTTTTTTTGTTTTTTATTCTCGATACTCTGATCAAATTTGTTTATTAACGTGTGAAACGGTCGTAAACTCATACTACATTACAAATCTCGGATGATTCTGGCGTCGGTTTTATTTCGAATCGGTTACTTAACAATTTACAAGAGCCTAACGACAAAATAATTGGTTTCGATTTACAAACCGCGAGCATCCACTATTGGCGAGTCTCACGATGATCAAAACTACAATAAATACATATATATACGCAAACATATTATATATATATATATATATATTTATTAATGCAGCCCCGATATTTCATCGTTGACACGGGAGCACGAAAAGTTTTATACCTCAACGTCATTGCGAAGCTCGTTGCACCGTGTCTCTCGAGGTGCAGCCGAGAATCGAATCCCGTTCCATTTACGAAATCGTGAAACACCTGTCTCCTTTCCTCCGTCTCTCATACCACGTGTTTTTTTTTAATCAACAAAAAAAAATACGTGTATGAAAAATACATACAACATGGAATGTTCCGATGAAAAATGTACGTTAAATATGATGTGTCATGCTTTATGAATTTGTGCAAAAATATTTGTGACATTATTTATGAATTTTTTCCTGTATACTTAGCACGGAAATACATTTGGAATTGTGGAACTTTGTGGCCACATTACCGAATGTATTTTTCATATATTTCGCCATAGTTTTTTTTCTTCTTTCCATCCCGTGGGAACTTTTGCATATATCGCACTGCGCCGTTGTTGTCAAAGTATAATCGTAAATTTTCTCAGTAGTTCATCAATTTATCGATTCGAATGCTGTCAATTATCTTGCCTTGATATTTTGCCCTCGAAGAAAATTTATTTATCTTACTACTATAATAAAGCTGGAGAGTGTGTTTGTATGTTTGTGCGTTTGTTCGAACGCGCTAATTTCAGAAAGTACTGATCCGATTTGGAAAATTCTTTTTGCATTAGATAGCCCGTTTATTCAAGAAGGCTTTACGTTATATAACTTTATGTTACGACCCTATCTTACTATCTTAATACTATAATAAAGCTGGAGAGTATTTGTATGTTTGTATGTTTGTTCGAACGCGCTAATCTCAGAAAATACTGATCCGATTTGGAAATTTTTTTTTGCATTAGATAGGCGGTTTATTCAAGAAGGTTTTACGCTATATAACTTTATACTATGACCTTAATGAGCGGCGGCGACGCGTTAAATCGGAGGACGGAATCTCAACGAGGGCGAAACCGCGGGGCACAGAGCTCGCTTATTATATTTTTAACATTTGACTAGTGTTTTAATTATTTAAATTCCGATTCTGTTAATTCCGAAGTATTAATAACTATGACGGAATCCCGGTATGCCGATTCAATTGACGCGAACACGTTGGTTCGTCATAAAATAATAAAAATGAATATATTACTGCTTTCAAGCGTGAGAAAATTTTTTTCGTTAAATTCGCAATTTACCTAAAACGGTGAATGTTTTGGACATTGATCATGAAATTTTAATGGTGCATATCTGAGCACGGAATCACCATTTTTCTCGAAATATTTCATCGAGAAGTCTATGCGTCAAGGGACTTTGGCCTCGTTCGTTTGAGCGTAAAGGAGGATGAGAAAAAATAGGAAGAAAAAAAAAGAACGAGAGTAGAACGCAAAAGACTGAAAGTCTCTCTCGCGGGCGCTGCGCGAGCATTCGCCACTGGAATATCGCTTTGCTATTGGAGCGAGCCTAGAACGCGTTTTTATGTAAACGCGTATGCAACAACCGCAGCACGAAGATACACGGTGAGAGGCTGCAGAGCACTCTCGGGTACGAGAAGAGAGAGAAAAAAAAGGGAGAGAGAGAGAGAGACACGCCTAAGCGAACGAGTAATCTCTCTCAAGAGAGAGAGCTTTTGCCAGCAAAACGAACTCTCATGATGGTTGCTTATATATATACACTCTTGTTGAGTTTGTACACAACCAAGAGGGCTCTCTCGCTGAAACGATTTGAGACGGGGGTCCAGAGGATTTCAGCGGCATTCTCACAGTGACGAGTGACGGAACAGAGAGCCTCGACAGGGCGACGCCGACTCCCCCGAGTCCAGAGACCTCGGAGAGAACACAAAATGCCATCAGACTTCAGCAATTTTCTTCTCCCTCGTAATAGACCATAGGGAATGCAGATTTTAAGCGAGAAACATTGAACAATTGCAAATAAAGCTCGGATGAATAAAACAACATTTATAACTAGATTTGGTCAACGGATTTTTGTGTTTAAGGGAGGAAATAGGGTTAAACGGTTCAAAAAATCGATTTTTTTTTTATTTCATAAATTGTTAGTAAAACTATTGAAAAATATTTTCCCAAAATTTTATATGAAAATTCCGACTCGTTCTATTGTTATAAGTCATTAAAGTGCGTAGCTCTCCTTCAGGCCCCGAGCGCGCCACGTGTATAACCGAGCGGTTACTATTTTTTCAAACGCGTTTTTCCGAAAAAGACTTTTTTTGAACTTGCGTACACGCTAGTTTGAAAAGTTTTCAACCAATCGTTTTGAAAATTGGCAGTTATTTTCTTCATAGTATTGCGCTCTGTATGAACGTAAAATCGGAATATTATCATTATTTGAAATAATTTTTTTTGCAAATAAAGTTGTAAAAAATGGCAAAAAATCATGCTTTTTGTTTTGACCCCTGTAAAAAATTCAATTTTCTATTTTTTTGATAGCATTTAGGTTCATATAGAGGAGAGACATATAATAAAAGTAAATTCCAACCTCGTTTGATTTCAGATGAAAATTGCGGCTTCCAGAATGTACGCAAAATGCTGAGTCTGATTGTGACCTGCAATATGGGGTCGCTAATATCCCCGTTGTTTTTCGAGAAAATTCTTCAAAAATTTTATAGTATATACTTAAATATATGTATAAATTATTCTCAAAGTTTCAATAAATTATATTCATTTTTTATACTATAAAAAAATTCATGAAAATCATTGAGAAAACGCTGTCCTAACCCTATTTCCTCCCTTAATGTGCTTCACGACTTTTCGTAGATTTACGTGAAATGGATATCACAAAAAATGTTTTCAAAGCAGCATTGAAATTTCGAAAAAGGGCGACAAAAATTCGAAAATAATTAATGCAAAAGTATAAATATGATACATTTCATTATTATTATTTTATAACCAATATTAATCACTGGAACCGTACACATGAGTCGTTCGCAGTTCTTGGCATTAAGGGTGAGTTTTCTCAATTGCTTTTTTCTTCAACGACTAAATTGACAATTTAAAAATCAAGCTAATATGATTACGGTTTAAACTTATCATTATGATCTCAATGAACACTTGTGAATTTTGTCGAAATTTTTTTCGATATTTCCGAAGCTCCTATTCCCATTTTTATTTCGGGACGATCGATGTACCGTTACAGGATGCTGTGTACGATTCCAGGATTAATCGTTTTGCAAAAAATTATTAACAATTCGTTGGTTATAAAAGTATCGAAAATAGTTCTTCACGCACAAATGCTGGTCATTTTTGTTTCATACATATACAATTTTGTTCGATCTCTATGATCAGACAATTTTTACGGTAAGGAGGAATTATAACCATTGAGATGAGAAGACTTTCTCCGTTCATCGTTGGATTATACGTTCATGTAGAATATCAGATACTTGTCAATGTGTTTGAGATATATTATAAACGTGTAAATATACAATTTTCCGGGCATTTTCTTTTTTTTTCCGGCGGCTCGAGAATATTCGGCGATTTTGCTTTCACCGTGACGCGAACGAAAAGATATATCTCGTTTGTGTTACTGCTGCTGTTACTTTTGCTTTTGCCCACTTTGTAATCCGAGGCAGGGGCGTGTCGAAAGGCTCGTGAGATCTCGCCCGAATCGAAGCAACCGTCGATGAATATAATTTTTCTTTTTTCTTTTTTTTTTTCTTTAAGTACAAACTGAGTGATGCAGCGACGAGAACCGTACGACCGTGCGCACATATGCAAATTGTTTCTCTCCGTTTTATGCTCTCGCGCGCGCTCTTATGAGAGAAACTCGATTTTTGCCCTCGCTTCAAGAAATCTTTCCACAGCCGCGAGTCCGTATATACCGAGCATCCGTACCAAGTACATGAGCATACACGTCCTGTACGAATTGATACAAGTTTGTTAATATTTACAGGAGGAGAGAAACGAAAAGTAGGATTAGGCACAGAACGAATTGTGGTGGCTGACGAGTGTAACATTAGTAATCGAACTTGTAGGGAAATTCTTCCTATTCGTCGAGGGTAACGATTCGGAAATGTTTGAGTACAAATATCATTTTTCCATATGTCGTCAAACTAATTTTTTTATTCCTAATTTTTTTTCACTGCATGTATAAAGAAAGAACGATGCATTTCCAAAAAAATTTACAGAAATCACTCAATACATAGAAATTTTTAAATTACTTTGTGAATAATTGATCAATCGTTGGATGAAATCAAATTAATTTGGCGGACTTTGGAAAAAAGTTTTTTTTTCCGAAGTCCGCCATTTTGTTATTTATCCATGAAATTTAACTTCAGTAGTTCCGACCAGAATGACATGTCTATAGATTAAGAATTATCAAGAATTTTTTATTTCAGATAACATCAAGAGCCAAAATCACCGGGGCCACCCACGCGCTTTTTTTTCGAGGTGCCAACTTCGATCAATAATAATAATAATAATAAACTATTAGATTTTTTCAAAAATTTTTTTTTTTGTATCTTTAATATGTACATAAAAAGATCCTGAATATCCAAAACGATTCATTTTTATTTTCCTACAAAAAAACGCCCTCCAAAAAAGACATAAAAATCGGCTTAAGTTACCAGACTACTACCTTAATTACCCGAATTATTGCTGAGCAAATATGAAAATTGTCAAAATCCCATTAATTGCATTGTAATTCAAGAAAAACTTTCTTCAAATCAACAAAATTTCCGTATATTCGATTCGAAAAAACGTAATTCTCAAAGAATCCCTCTAAAATATGCATAATTTTCCTGATCATATTCTCTCATCATGTTAAATTCAATGAATTTTCCGCAAATTCATCCTCGCACAAGACACGTTTAAAAATCTCCAATGAAAACGACTTTTCGACATTGGCTACTGTTTTTTTATTTTCTTTGTTGCCGTCTTGAAAATTTCAATTAATCCGAATGTACTCGAGATATACTTGTCCAGCTGTTGGGCAATTCTCAACTCGGATGAGCGAGTCGGTGAAATCGATTTGCCGTAAGGATCTTTCACCCACACGATTTTACTTGCGATTCATGATAATATATCTTCTCGTTTATCGCTCAACGACCGCATATCTCGGTGTAAGTACCCCAGCTTTTGCTATGGTCAGCATACACTCGTTTCTTACAGAATCACACACAGACACACACACACACACACACAAACACATATATATGGTATATATATATATAAATGAATAAATACGTGTACAGTGTGGTACAGAGTCCGCAAAGTTCTTCCGTACGTTTATAAACCAGGAAATAATCGACCGAGAGAGCCGAGGAACGGGGGTGGGAGAGTTGGACCCGTTTGAGCGTTTTATTGCATCTCGGAAGGTGTTACTTAGCGAAGGCGGTCTAGCA
This sequence comes from Oxytorus armatus, assembly GCA_958009045.1. Lineage (NCBI taxonomy): Eukaryota > Metazoa > Arthropoda > Insecta > Hymenoptera > Ichneumonidae > Oxytorus > Oxytorus armatus. Next base: position 9,142,324 of record OY253751.1, on the reverse strand, counting down.
GTATATCCATGCCCGACTTGTACATGGATATAATACATATGTACTTTATATACGTGTGTATGTATATATATATATTTATATACGACGTGGAAACCCTCTAGCGCGTGCCTACGCAGCTTGTACACGTTTCACCAGGTGATACACACGCGAGTGCGGGAGGTAGAATCATCTTGTATCCGCGTATATCTATATGTACATTTATATTTATTAGTGTGTACGGGAAAAGACGAGTGCAACGAGAGCGAGCGCCCAAGTCGCTTCGCGCGAGGGCAAACTGGAACGCGCTCGCGTTTACTTACGCCCGCGATTCAGTACCATGTAACTATATATATGTATATATATATATATATATATATATGTATTTACGTATATCGAGGTTTGTGCAAAGCGGCCTGTTGCCTCTCTCGCACGACTCCGCGGAGAAAGCTGATGCAGGGGCCCGCGAGAGATGGGAAACGAGAGGAGACTCCGCACGTTTATCCATCGTGGCCTCTCTCCTTCCTTCTTCTTTTCTTCGATTCTTCCTCTCTCTCTCTCTCTCTCTCTCTCTTTCTCTCTTTCTTTTTATATATGTATAACCGTGTATCCCTGGCTCGAGCAACGGGAAGAAGATAACTCGCGCGCGAGTCTTACCGTGAAAAGAAGAAAAACAGAAGAGAAAAAGAAAAAAAAAAGAACGCGATAACTCCTAAGGCAATTGAGCCTATACCCAGAGCGTTAACTCGGCAAGTAATCGCCTCCACCCGCATCGTAGAATCTACATCGTGTATATATATATATATTTATATATATTGATACTCTCTCACCGTGTATCGCAGGTTGTTTCGTACCATGTTTAAATATATGTATATATATATATATATATGTTTATCGCGTTCGAAGTCTATCTAAATTTGTAGGGGAAATTGTTAAGGAACTCGCGGAGGTTCTTGAGTAAAGTGTCGAGAATAGAAAAATAAAGAATTCTTTGTGGGAACCAGTATCGTTTTTGTTTGAACACATTTTTCCGTGTGCATTCTCACGTCTTCGGGTGGCACTCACACGAATCGTTCGGGCTTCTATCGAATGTCAAAGGGTGCAAAAGCGTCTTGACGTGTCAAGTAATAAAAAAAATAAACAGTTCTTAAGAATTGTCTATATATCCGGAAATTTTTGTATTTTCAATGCCAAAAGTACAACGAAAAAAAATGGATTTATTTAATTAGTATGAATTTTGTACGAGTTAAATCGAGTTTGTTTCATTGAAATAAAATCTTTTTTTATGCAAGTACTCTATATTTATTTTATATTTTCATCGAGAGACTACATTTTATCGACAGCCTTGATTGACGCATTTCATGAATAATGCTTTTTTAATTTGCAAAATTGAGAATAATAAAATTCGCCCTAAAGTTGTTTTGAATGGAAAATTGAATATTTCGCGAACAATGTTCATTTTTTTCCTTTCTAAATTCCTTTAAACATTTTTATGTCGTTATCATTTAAATTAAATATTTTAAATATCCTTCAATCGAGTTTGTTTTTTCGGTTTTTTGCGCACAAATGTGCTTTTTTAATTTTCATAATTGCGAATAATAAAATTCAGCCTAAAGTTGTGTTGAATGAAAAGTTGAATATTTCGCGAACGATTTTCATTTTTTTTTTTTCTAAATTCCTTCAAACATTTTTATGTCCTTATCATTTAAATTAAATATTTTACATATCATTAAACAGACTTTATTTTTTCGATTTTTCGCGCACAAATGTGCTTTTTCAATTTGCATAATTGAGAATAATAAAATTCAGCCTAAAGTTGGGTTGAATGAAAAGTTGAATATTTCGCGATCAATTTTCATTATTTTTTCTTTCTAAATTCCTTTAAACATTTTTATGTCGTTATCATTTAAATTAAATATTTTAAATATCCTTCAATCGAGTTTATTTTTTCGGTTTTTTGCGCACAAATGTGCTTTTTTAATTTGCATAATTGAGAATAATAAAATTCAGCCTAAAGTTGTGTTGAATGAAAAGTTGAATATTTCGCGAACAATTTTCATTTTTTTTTTTAAATTCCTTTAAACATTTTTATGTCGTTATCATTTAAATTAAATATTTTAAATATCATTAAACGGACTTTATTTTTTCGGTTTTTTGCGCACAAATGTGCTTTTTTAATTTGCATAATTGAGAATAATAAAATTCAGCCTAAAGTTGTGTTGAATGGAAAGTTGAATATTTTGCGAACAATTTTCATTTTTTTCCTTTCTAAATTCCTTTAAACATTTTTATGTCGTTATCATTTAAATTAAATATTTTAAATATCCTTCAATAGAGTTTACTTTTTCGATTTTTTTGTTTTATCACAATGCAGATAACAAAATAATTGTCAATTTAATTTTTCGATCTGACATATAAACGTAACGCACAAATGCGCTAACTGTTACGACACGCATCGTATACGCAGGTGGCGTACGATTTTTACACGGCATGACAATTTCAAGGCGGTAACGACGGCTTAAAGCGTTTAAAGAACAATTTTTTTTTTCCTTTTAATTACTCGGCGTCGAGACGTCGCCGCGTCTCTTGATACGCAGGCGTATGCAGAATGCAAAGAGATGAGAAATAAAGTCCGGTAGTTCGTGAACAAGAAGTTATACGAGACGCGTTGCGTGTCGAGCTGAAATCGTTCGCTTCCACAGGTTGCCATTCTCGTTCGCGCGTGTATCATCTTATTTTCCTCTTTTTCTTTTTCGCAAATAAATTTCTCGCTCTCTCGCTCGTTTATTCCACGTTTGCATATATATTCATCGCACGGGTACGTCCGTACGTGCGAAATGCGCCGTGGCAACGTGGAAATCGCGATTTTACCGCTGACACGTCCCTCCGTCTATCTCATCGACTCTCGCGATCTCATTTTTTGTCATCCTCTTTATTGTAACACATTTCTTCGTCCCGTACTCATCGATCCCGTTAGCAAGTCGACGGGTTTAAAGAATAAATGACGATTGAAAGCACGATACGTTTATTGGCGAAAAAAAAAGGTATTTCAAAATGCACAAGACTCAAACGCTCAAACGGAAATCAATTACAGATTTACAGTACCAATGAGAAAATAATTTCTTCGATTTTAATATCAAATTATATTATTCGTTTCGTCAATTTCGTTTGTATTACGTGGATTTCCAGTTTTTTTTCTTCTCTCAATAATCGATATTAATCAATTGAATTGGCCGCAGTGCGTTTGTCCGTAAATTCGTAACACGATTCGTCGTTGGATAAAACTTCTATGAATATATTGTGCAACGTGCAATGTTTTACATAGTCGTGTAACGGGCGTGTGTTTAAATAGTGCATAAATTTTGCTGTTCGAAACGAGATCACTTGGACATTTTTACCGGTGTGACCATTTGAACCCGGAGTCGAGTAAGACTCGTGCGTTTTTTTTCGACCAATCACTTCTAATATTTAGATATATATATACAATACGGTACATAGATTTGCGAGGTTTTTTTTTCGCCTTATAACACATGAAGTTTCTTGAGTCCGGTAGCAAAACCGACAGGAAAATAATTCTCTCAGACTTGGGGGAGATATAATGCCTCTATCGCCGCGCCGTATTACCGGTGCTACTCGATATATCAATTACAATATGGCTGATCGGGTGGAGATACGCGCGAATAGATTATCGTATGTCGGTGAAGGTGGTCGAGAGAGTCAAACGTCCTAGTTATATATATATATATATATATATATATATATATATGTGTAAACAAATGTGTGGACTGTCGATGTTGTACAGAGCCGTACGACATGACATTATAAAGCGTCGAGCACGGGGATTGCCCTTGGGATTCCTACGGGGCGTGGGTGCCTTTTTCTTTTATTCAGGCCGACCCCGCGAGAGTACCAAGTGAGAGATACGCGAACGGGCGTTTGAGCGTGACGAAAGTCAATTTGTTTTTTTTTTAACGCTCTTAACACATTGTATATCCCACATAATCTATCTCTCTCTCTTTTTTCTTACTCTAAAACTATAGAACGCTATTGTTACACGCGCATAACTTCGATCCATGCTCTAAATAGATAGACGAGAGGGTACCGCTCCAGTACCGTGCTTGCGACAGAAATTCCTCGCGCCAATTTCACAACATACTTCTTTCGCCAAGTGATTTTATCGCAATAATCATAGATTTCGGAACTACGGTCACAATTTGTTTTTATTTACCGTTCCATGATTGCGCGATTTTTTCGTTCAGCGAACGTTTAGAAAGTATCGTGAATCGTTGCCTCGAAGAAGCATCGATGTGAAATCACGATCAATTGCAGGCAAAAAAAAGGAGAATTGTCTGAAATATAAGCTAATTTCAAAACGAACATTAATTTCCATTTGCAAAAAGATTTACAGCGAGAAGTGATTTCGGGACTACGGTCACACTTGTTATTTGCCGTTCGATCGGTCATGAAACTCATTCGCCGTGCTCTTGTACGAACGTACGAGGGGGGACCCAAAAAAAACGGGAATTGCGCTGCGGTGGGGAGGGAGAGTGGGGGAACCAATTGCTCGACCAGATGTCCGTTGGGGACACGTCTCCTGAGTTAGTGTGCGAAGTTCTGTCGCCGTGAGTGCATTGATTCGCCCGTGGGAGTTTTCGTAGTGAAACAACTTTTTCCATTTCGGCGAAAACGTGATGGCCGATTGTCGAGAACAACGCGCGGCTGTGAAATTTTGTTTCCTGTTGGGGAAATCGGCTGCGGAAACTACTGTAATGCTTGAGACTGCTTATGGAGATGCTGCCCTAAGTAAAACCAGAGTCTACGAGTGGTCTTCACGTTTTAAAAATGGAGAAATGTCAATTGAAGACCAACCCCGTTCAGGACGCCCCTCAACGTCAAGAAGTGACGAAAACGACGACAAAGTCAATGCCCTCATTCGTGAAGACCGTCGCCGAACCATTGATCAACTCTGTGAGATGTCTGGCATATCATGGAGTTCAATTTAGAGGATTTTATCCAAAGATTTGCTCATGAGCAGAAATTGCAGCCAAATTTGTCCCTCGCCTTCTCACAGACGAGCAAAGGGAGTGTCGACTTCAGGCACGTTTTGAACTTCAAAATCAGCTCGAAGAGGACCCTGAACTTTTTTCCAAGGTGATTACCGGTGATGAATCGTGGTGCTATGGATACGACCCCGAAACAAAGCAGCAATCAAGCGTTTTGCCACAGTGGAGGAGGTAAAACAAAAATCGCTGGAAGGCCTAAAGAACATGCCGATAAGTGAATTTAAAAAATGTTTTGAACATTGGAAGGATCGTTTGCAGAGGTGCGTTGTGGTCAAAGGAGAATACTTTGAAGGTGATCAAAATTTGGTGTAAAAATATTTGAAAAATTAAAAAATTATGACGAAATTCCCGTTTTCTTTGGGTCCCCCCTCGTATAATAACAACGATGCACGATTTTCATCGAGTCCCAAGTGGCGTAAATATTGTCTAATTCGTTTCGCAGTAATCGTTGTTAATTGCACAGTACTGCATTAGACGTTAGATCACAGAAATAAACGAATTTATAATCTTGCAACGCGATCTCGTTTTTTTTCTCATCTCGTCCGTGTATTCACGCGTAAACGTAACCTACTAATGGACCACATATCACACATATACCGTATATATATTTTACGAGATTCGTGTGTGTTTGTGTGTGTTCGCTAGAATCATAAATTGATCATCGTCCATCTTTATTCACGGGAGAATTATAACGTCGCGTGTGCTATTTATACCGTGAAAAAGTGATACTCGATTTCAAACGATCCATCATCACAGACGTGATCGCTATGATGATTTGTGTTGTGCCCCCGAGAGGACTCTTCACGGAGGCGGAAGTCGCCGAGAGAAAAGAGACTCTTCGAGATTATATGTACGATGCAATTGGCGCTGGGGGGGAGGGCAGAGGGATGCACGAAATCATCAGCGCCTCCTTCGTACGTATAACACACGTACACACACATTTTCACGTAGTGTCGATTGTTTAAAAGTCATAAGGGCGTAAAGTGGACGTTCGTGCGCGAATACTTTAAGTCCATTTTTGTTTTAACGTATCCACGTACATATTCTCGCTTAACTTTCTTCTAGCGACTTGCATATATGCCGTGAGGCTCTCCGCGGTGTTAATTATGCCTGTAATTATCTCGCGATAATCAATGCCGCGCTCAGCTCGTACTCTCCTTGTGCATTTTGCCGCTTGAGGCACTCTTTTGCCTCCCTCCAACGCTCGGCGCGACGTCTCTCCGGATCTCCTTTCATTCGACGTGCTCCTTCGAGAAGCTGACCGAACCACCACAGCACCCATAGCACAGCCTCGGTTTATGTAGGTCGCTCGCCATTCGCCAACGCGATTTTATATCAACTTGGTACTCTCGTATATTGTGGGTATGCGTGCATTTTTTGTATTTTTATTTATTTTTTGCTATTTTTCATTCTTATTTTACGTCGTGTAATACCGTAATACTTCCTTCGGATCCGATTAATATCTCTTATTGTAATTATTAAACGAGCAGGGGGTAAAAAAGACTCGCGGTATTAATTGATACTGCAATAGGGGTGGTAATGCGTTATCGGTCGGCCGAGGAAAATTCAACGACGTCCTATTCGTCGAAACACCGTTGCGAATTGAATTTTTTTTTTTTTTTATCCAAGTTTCTACGGAATTAACTTTGACACAGATGTATTTGCAACAATAATGAGTACTTCGCGTGGAAATAATTAATTATAATGAATTTATGAAATCGTTTATTGTCGCGACTACACGTAAATTTCGTGAACTTGCCGTGTGATCCCATAAAATTTATCCCGATTTTCAGATACGAGCGGCTCTTCCTAAATTCACGAACAATTTGCAAACTTGGCTTACGAGATTTAGTAAGGTAAATATAATTTTTTTCAATTTTTGTAAAGGCATAAAAAAATGGCTGCAATTAATGAAAATCGGATGTAAACTTTGTGGGAACGAGTATAACGGTGAAAGTATGCAAAATTCAACTCTAGGGAATCAAGCGAATTGGGTTAAATTTTCATTCATTTATTTTTATTCACTTTTGTCGATATTAAAGACAAACATTTTTTTCGAAATATTTGCTTTTTAGTTGCACATTGTGTCGTCACTTTGATTCTCCTGAATTTCACACATTTATATCTCTATGACACGTGTCACATGGAACATTCATTCTGTTCAGTGTCCAATCACTGTTTTACATGTTGAAACGACAATGTGGCTTTGCTTTGACAATTCACAATTATCGAACGGAACGTTAATCACGGTTATGTATCCTGATATCCTTAACAAATATCCAATAAAACCCAGCCACATTGCTGGAACTCTCGTCCAAGGCCGCAAATATCTTAATAAACAATATTCCTTCCATGATATCATGCTCACTCTATGTGGGATATCGGATAAAAATATCTGAGTAAAGGAAAAATGCATTCTATCGAGTCACAACTATCGTTTTATCTGTCATACGTAATCTTTTCATTATTTTTTATATCTTTATTTTCATTTACCTTTTTCTAAAGCACGCTATTTACACATAAATCGCGACTCCTTGCTCGCTACCGATAATTCATACCCGATGTTTTATCGCTCGAGGGTCGCTCTATCGAGTTTTCTTGGTATTAAACAATAATAATAATCGCGAATACGTAGGAGAAGTTTATTAAGTTAAAAAAAAATACAATAGTGATTTAATGCTGCAAATATGTCAGAGGAATTATTACCGCGTGTACAATGTAAATGATAATTGAACCGTGGTATTGTTATTCCTCGCAGTATTTTTCGATTAAAAAAAAATCGAGAAATATCTCTATTTCATTGAAAAATATTAAGTAACATTCTTTTACCATATTTTTCGACTTTAACATCGAACAACTTTGTTAAATTGTCAAATTTTACAAATCCGGTTGTGCCATTTGTAGATGATGGGTTTAAGGGGGGAAATAGAGTTAGATGGTTCAAAAAATCGATTTTTTTTTATTTCATAAATTGTTAGTAAAACTATTGAAAAATATGTTCCCAAAATTTTAAATGAAAATTCCGACTCGTTCTATTGTTATAAGCCATTAAAGTGAGTAGCTCTCCTTCAGGCCCCGAGCGCGCCACGTGTATAACCGAGCGGTCACTATTTTTCCAAACGCGTTTTTCTGAAAACGACTTTTTTGAACTTGTGTCCACGCTAGTTTGGAAATTTTTCAACCAATTGTTTTGAAATTTGGCAGTTACTGTCTTCATAGTATTGCGCTCTATATGAACCTAAAATCGGATTATTATCATTATTTAAAATCATTTTTTTTTGCAAATGAAGTTGTAAAGAATGGCAAAAAACCATGCTTTTTTGTTTTGACCCCTGTAAAAAAATCAATTTCCTATTTTTTTGATAGCATTTAGGTTCATATAGAAGAGAGACATATAATAAAAGTAAATTCCAACCTCGTTTGATTTCAGATAAAAATTGCGGCTTCCAGAATGTACGCAAAATGCTGAGTCTGATCGTGATCTGCAATATGGGGTCGCTAATATCCTCGGTGTTTTTCAAGAAAATTCTTCAAAAATTTTATAGTATATACTTAAATATATGTATAAAATATTCTCAAAGTTTCAATAAATTATATTCATTTTTTATACTATAAAAAAATTCATGAAAATCATTGAGAAAACGCTGTCCTAACTCTATTTCACCCCTTAAGATATGTACCAAATTTCAGCGTAATCCATGGGACCCCAATGGGAAAATGATTTTTTTTTAATATTTAAAATAAAAATTTTGACGAACGGCGATTAAAATAATGGCTATTGAAGATTATGTAAAAGGAAAAAAAAAGAATTCAGCTTTGTTTTTTTTCCATAAAAGTAAAAAATTGAGAGCATTTTACTTTACAATATTGCGGCAATAAGTGAACATTTTTTTTCACAAAAGTTACCAAGGATTTTTTTTTTTACTTGTATACACATACATCTATAGATAAGAAAAGAGCGGCGAGACTTGGTGCAACAGCGCCACCGTGCTACGTACGCTGCTCGCGTTTCTCATGTTGGCCGACCTTCACCCGCGACCGTGCGCGCACGCCATTATGCTCGTTACACCGGTCGCTCGTAATTTACGGTTAACCGAACGTGTATACCGAACGGAAACCGAAGTAAACGATCGTAGAGGGGGGGAAAAGGAGTATCGGATACGAGAGAGCGCACGCGCGCGGTATCAACGCGGGGTGGGGGTAACGAGGTCGTCGACGCGACGCGGAAAAAAGAATAACCTTAACGAATCGCGAGCGTCAACAATTTTTCTCAGCTTTGCCTACGATTTCCTCGATTATCCGTTTGTTTAATCGCGAAGAGAGAAAGAGAGAGATAAGGAAAAGGTACCCGAAAAAAAGGTACCCGACCAAATCAACTTTCAAACAAGTATGGCGAGATTTACGATACGTTGAGAGTCACGCGCGTAATTGAATAATCGCATATTTAATTACGGCAATGTTTCTCATGAAAAATCATCTTAATATTATATCTTTAAGAAGAAATGGTAATAATTATAAATGTCACTATTATCGTAAAATCCTCACGTTCCACGGGGTTCATAGTCAGTTTTTCACTAATGAAAAAAAATAAATAAAAAAACAACTAACAACGCCAACTCCAGGAGCGAGTTACTTTTTCTTTTTTTTTTTTCTTACAATGATTAATTATCGTCTATATAAATATTCCGTTGAAGCGTTCATTAGATAATTATCTTTCATTAATCGTCCAATAAATTTACTCCGTTGAAAAAAAATAAAAATAAAACGGAGCTACAACGTTCCATAGGAATTTTACGATTGAATTTTTCCGTGTTAGTCGTATCGCGAAACAGTCTGGAGAAAAAAAATGGGACTCTCCTTTTGCCAAAGGATATCGCTTCGAGCTCACGACTTACATGTACCGTGGTGTAGGATATATATTTATATAGATATATATACCGCGGGGGACAGGCGAAATGCAACCGAGAGAAAGGCGCGTGATGGAAGTGAACAACTCTGTGTGCAGACTCTGTGCGGAGAGTTGAGATACGAAACAAAAAAAAAAAAAGAAAAAGAAAAACGGTAACAAAAATCCTTTGCATCGGTATAGGAAGAGAAGAGAAAACGCGGAGGCATTTCGAGTGTCTCTGGCGGATCTTGCAAGTTTTCAACATATAGGCTCTGCTCCTGGTACTTCGAGGATTAGAGAGTATAGTAAATTCACTATATGTCACATATACGTATATCTACAAACATAAATATATAAATATATATATATACAATGTCTATACAGTTTGAGCATATATATCGTGTGGCTCGTTCACGGGAGTTATGAATGGCGACGACTGGTCGGGTACATCGCATCAAAGACTACGCATGCAACATGCTACATACAAGGGGTGTCTCGATTAAACTCCTACATCCAAAATTATGAAAATTCCCGAAAAAAAAAAACGTGGAAACATCTCCGGACAAAAAAATAATGAATGCTTCATTTTCATAAGTTAAGATACTGCTGAATTCACATTTCATTTCCATATTTACAATGGATTCGGAAAATTCCTTTTAATTCACCTGAATTATCTTAGGTTACGGTTTCATCTCTCGTCATGGTGTAATAGAACGCAAACCAAAGTTTGTTCATAAATTGAGGCACTGCTGAATTCATATTAATTTTCATGTTTTACAATGAATTCGGAAAATTCCTTTTAATTCCCCTTAACCCTTCGTGGTCACACGTTCTAGAAATGACACGTTGGTCACAGGGGGTCCGAATGATCCCAGCCATGTTTAAACAATTTCCGCGTTGCCAGTATCCTTCCGAACGACTCATAAAAATTCAGGATACTAGTTTGAACCTTTCAAAATGAGAATATCATGGCAAAAAAATTTTATCAAATTTTCAAAATGGCGAAAAAAAATCAGCAAGCAGTCATAGTGATTCTAGCTTAAAGTTGCGCTTGGGGTCATTTTGACCCCGCGTGACCACGAAGGGTTAATTATCTTAGGTTACGGTTTTAACAGTCGTCATGTTGTAATGAGATCCGAGACCAAAGTGTGTAAAAAAGAAATTTATTAAAAAATTTAAAAAAATAGAAGAATGAGCCCGAAATGCTAACGTAGTGTACCACGCACGAAAAAAAAAAAAATATTGCCCAGACTTCCTCCTCGAAACCCTTGGCACTCTCTCCCGAACCTTTTTTTTCATTTTCCCGCCACGTGAACGATAGTTTCGGAGATAATTGGCGGTGTGTTAAGACGAAAATGGGACACCCCGTATGTATGCCGAGTGCGAGGGGCGAGTTGAACGAGCAAATGAGTAATGCAAGCCTCGTGGCACGGCTCACAGGGGCGAGAGGGGCAATGTATGTAAACTGAGAATAAAATGCAAACGGACAAAAGTGTGGTACGCAGATTTTTAATCGTAAATTGGACAGAGTGGACATTTGGTTGCGAGTTTCAAAACCGGGAATCATTCGCGAACTCTTCCTGTGTCCAGATTGTTAATCATTAGGAAGGATCGTACTTACAAACCGGAAAGGGTTATACTTTGGAGCAACGAAAAATAAATAAATTCGATTTTTCTGAATGTATCAATAGCTGTAAATTAGCCTGTAAACTAAGAGGTCAATAATAACGTGATCCCTGATCAATGAAAATGGAACCATGACGCGTTGAAAGAAGAGAGGCTTCTCGTTCGTATTTCGTGAACGTGTCACCCTCCAACAAGACCGGAAGTCCACTTAAAACGAGCTCTATCGCTCAGCTAACATCGGAGACTTCTGAATGGCGAACTCTCTTAAAAATACAGAACATATATCGTCCCCCCCCCCCGCCCCCTTCATCGTTGAAACACTCTTCACAGTCCCGTTTATTCTTTTCTGTGCGTGGGCGGCGTCACCGAATAAAACCGTGCTCGTTTCCCGGTCTCGCTATCTTGATTATTATCCCTACGTGACCGTGGCGTCAACGAACGACGATGACGATGATGTGCCACCACTGCAATCCTTTAAAAACTAAACGAGAGTGCGTGGAACGCGGAAATATGAAGACAAGAATGAACGTGTATAGTCGTGTACAACAGTAAAAGAGTCGAACGAAACGTGTCATCTCCGAGGGAGTTCGCTAACCCGAAAGAGTGAGAGGGCAAATAACGTGAATAATTTCTTTTTTTTTCGTCCTTTTATTCGACAATAGACAATACAAATTGAAAGGTACTTAATCAATTTTGCTTTTATGCACAGAGGATGCTTTGTCACGGTGAAAAATTATCTCCGAAGTTTCAATTCCGATGGATTCGGAATTTAACAAAACAGATTTAACAAAATATCCGGACGTATGACTGTGCAAAAGATCTGAACAAGTGAAGCATTACATCCCCTTTATTTACTGCAATTTTTTTAATAAATTTATAAAACGGTTAAGATTCTATGGCTTTTTTTAATTTCTGAAAAATGCCTGTACGCGCTTTGGCTTCCACTAATTTCGAAATGTCGGACCATTTTTTTTAAATATAAATAGAGACTGTCATTGAATAACGGTTGATACTACGATAAATTTGGCGAAAATTGGTCGAAGGATTCGGATTTTCTAAAATTATAAATTTGTCAAAAAATCTTTGGTGTTAACGTTCACAGATTTCGGATATATCGCGTTAAAATTTTGCAGATATATAGAATATAATGGAATTTAAGTATTGAGTTTTTTTAGTATTGAATTTACCGAGATTTGGTGAAACCCTTTTGTTTTCATGAAATATAACATTTAAGGTAGTAGTCTGGTAACTTAAGCCGATTTTCATGCCAGTCATTTTGGAAAAAAAAACGTTTTTTCCAAAATCCGCCATTTTATTATTTATCCATGAAATTTAACTTCAGTAGTTCCGACCAGAATGACATGTCTATAGATTAAGAATTATCAAGAATTTTTTATTTCAAATAACATCAAGAGCCAAAATCACCGGGGCCACCCACGCGCTTTTTTTTCCAGGTGCCAACTTCGATCAATAATAATAATAATAATAAACTATTAAATTTTTTCAAAAAAAATTTTTTTTGTATCTTCAATATGTAAATAAAAACATCCTAAATATCCAAAACGATTCATTTTTATTTTCCTACAAAAAAACGCCCTCCAAAAAAGACATGAAAATCGGCTTAAGTTACCAGACTACTACCTTAAAAAAAGAATTGAGATTGGCAATACATCCAGGGAAAAGGCTGCGAGTTAACGCGGGAGGGGCGAACAAATGCAAGGAAATCTACTGAAATATATTTGAATGAGATAAAATTATTTTTATCATAATCAAATTGTTTAAAAGTAAATAGTTGAAGATTTCATTCTCATGAAAATGCAAATAAAACCTCACAAATACCAATAGCAAAAGTGTAGAGGAAAGTCGTGCCGACAAACAATGGAGTCGGGCTGGATGACCTCTGTTCGAGAGGGTAAAGGTTCGTCTCGCGGCTAAATCGTGACCCATAGATCATTGCGATCTTAAATGATCCAGTTTCCTATACTCTTCCTTTCCCCGTCCCTCCGCCTTTCCACGAGCATTTATGCTCATTCTGCTCTCGAGCCCTTTTGGCATCGGGGCTCTCTCTCAAACCATCTAGACCTTTAACCTTAATCCATCCCCTATACACAAGCGCAACCTCGTATTTCAACTGTGCATTAGTGTCAAACGACAATTAAGCGACAGAGAACAATTGAGTATGTTAGTTATATTGCAAATGTATTCATTAAAATGCCAAATTTGTCGTGTTATTTTAACGATCCATTTGCAAATAACATTTATCTCTTCATTGTATTCTCTAAATTACTCGAAATTGTAAAGAAAAGAAAGAGAATGCAAACGGCCAACGAAGCACTATTAAAGGTTGTTAGGAACTAAAAGTTTATTTGAATCTCGCTGATTTCGTACGTTTAGTCGATCGAACGATCTATTTTCTTTCTTTCGCTTCATTTTACCGCCGTTAACTCCGGGAGACTTCACGATTCCGCGATCAAGATTACGAACGTTGGTACACGTAGGTATCACCCGGAGAGCTCACGATATATATTCTCTCCTGTTTTATTTGTCGATATATGCTCTCCTCTAGTCTTTTCTGCCTCTTATTTGTGCCTCTTATACCAGGCTTCTGCCACGACGCTGTGTGGCGTTTGCGGGCTCTTAGGGAGGAGCGGAAACTCGGTTGGTACTCTCGATAGGTATCCCGGAAGTGAACGCGAAGAGATCTCTCTCTCTCTCCCTCACGGGCCAACCTCCCCGCGAGCACTGTTATTAACAACTCGTATTTTTAAATCAATGTCTCACTTACACGGTACATTTTATAGTCGTGAACACACACTCTGTAACGTACATTATATTACTGAGCTTGCAGGGTGCCCTCTTCTCTTTCTCTCTCTCGCTCTCTCTCTCTATCCGTCTGTGTACCTTTGAAATTCCTTTCCAATGAATTATGAACCCGGCAAGATTCGTAATCGTATACCCTCGGTAAACGAGTACTATCGCCGTTGGAGATAAAACGCGAAGAAGCTCCGTGCTATATCTCTTCCTCGGCAACGTACACATACACATACACGGATAGAACGTGAATTTACTATCTCGTCCGGGTAATTCCGAGGACCGCGAGAGTGTGGAATACGAAGGTGATTATTACTATTTTTATTTTTTTATTTTTTTCGCAGCATTATACCGTAACGTAACAAAAGAAAATCGAGTACTAACGAATCGTTTTATTACGGCAATGAAGATGAGTCAATAAAATTGTTTGTATTTTAAAAAACTTTTTGCTTCTCTTCGTCGACTCGTCGCTAAATCATCGCGGACAAAGGAATTTCAATTTTATTTAAACTCCAAGTGTTTTGCTACGACGGGCGACTCTTCATCGCAGCCAATGGTTTGTGCGATTTTGTTACCACTAAAGTACAAAAGAGAGCCCAACCGAATGACGATGCCATTTGTCATATTAACGATTTCGGAATTTGTTTGCGAATACATTTTACTTTACGTTCTTTTGTCGCTCGTTCCTCAATTCTCTCGAATAAATAACCATACTTTTATCGTCGCTACAATATTGTGACGTGAATTTCAACAAAAAACGAATGAACGATCGTATACATGCGTATGTATATATGTATATATATATATAAAGATGCCAGGGCACGTGCCTCTTCTCGGATTCCTGATCCAGGCCGAGGAAACCGAATAACCCGCGAGAGAGCCCAAAGAAAGTTACATGGCATGTATAACACGCTATATGTATATATACATACAAACTATATGTCAGCGTAGATATATGTATGTGGTACACACAGTTCGGACGCTCTCTCGTAACCCATGTGCGCCCATGCTTCCATGTTTATAAGGATACCGTTGTTATATCCTTCTTTTCTCTCTCACTTTACGCCCTGGAAGTGGAGCATTGTTATGTTAAGCGAAGAAGCGTGTCGCGCTTGGGCTATGTACCACGGTCAAAAGGTACGGAAAGGATGTTTCGAGGCATTGTGAACGTATGCCCAAGCCGAACATAGCAAAGACGAGTTCTCTTTCTCCCTCTCTCTTCCTCTTCCTATTCCTCTCTCTCTCTCTCTCTCTCTCTCACTCACTCGATCTTCTGCATCTCGTTTCAATGCTGCGTAACGCTGCAATCCCCTCTCCTTCCGAACAGGCCGCTTTAGGCCCATGCACAGAAATGCGTTTCTTCTTGAGGCCCCACAATCGTCATGAACGAGGAAATTCAAACGAAACAGCTGTGGCGGAGGGTAACCGCGCTCTCGGTACGAAGAACCGCTGGGACGCAGCTGCGCGCCCAGGCAGTTTCACGTCCTGTGTCTCGCGTTATGCGCCGTCGAGAGCCTATTTACCTCTCGGCTCTTGCATATATACCTCTTCGTTAGAGCCCCGCGTTACTGCTGACGAAGGGATGTATTTTCTTTTCTTTTTTTTTTCTCCTCCTACTTCGGTAACAAAACTCACGAGAACGTGACGAAATGCGACGATGGTAAAATGTGGAAAGATAAAAATGGTTCGAGCCAGAACCGCGAGAATCGTCGTCGTCAACTCTGTGGGGTCGTAGGAAACTCCTCGAAAAGGGACAGTTCGTCATAAATAGATTTTTTTTCTTCTTCTTCATTTTCAAGTTCTCGTCTCGAAATTTAAGCGCCATTGCCGGCATCTCGGTGGCGAACGAACAACGCGGTACTTTGAATGACAGTGAGTAAAATATCGAGGAAATTGAATGATTGTGTTAGTAGAAGAATCTGGACGTTGAATCAGACTTTTTTCTTTTTAGAGAATGAGTTACTTAAATTTTTCACAAAATAAATGATTTAATCTGTTTCCCAATTACTAATATTTTATACTCGTTCGGCATTGAGTGTTGGTGATTGAAAAATTGGCCGCTCTTTCGATACTAATTTGCAGATTGAAATTTAAAAAAATGGTACTTATTGGCTCGTTTGGAGAAGGCTCGAAAGGCCGATTGGTACTCGCGGATAATATGAGTCGCCCATTTTTTTTTCCATCACATTTCGTCGTAATTAGTCTTTATAATCAATTGATTAATACAGCTAATTTGGATCGTCAATGAGAGGTAACGTTGCAAAATTATTTGCGATATTTTCGAAAACTTTATCACTTTCGCACTTTATGCAGAATGTGTTATAACGCCAATGGAGCTTTCAGTTACGTTTGCTTTTTTTATAACGCTGTATACAAACTCTCTTGTTTGCGACCGCCATTTCCCCATTATTCGCCGTGTATACATATATATAATAATATATCTATATACATAATAACGTGAATGAGACGAGTGCGCCGTTCGTAGTGAAACACACACGTGCGTGCGACGATAATTTCGACGCGCGTTTGACGATAGAACGACAAGTAATTCCTGCCCTCGGGGCGTGTAATTTTCATTAGATCGTTAGGAGCCCGGAGAAGGTTGGATTAGAAGCAAAAGAGTAAAAGAAAAGAAAAGAAAAGCAACAAGAAGAGCTAGTGAGAAAGGTTGAGGTCGACCTCAGGACCTCGATTCGTATATAGCCAACTTGCGCGCGAGCGTCTCTCGGTTTGATCGTGAGAGGACCGTGATATGTGTGCTTGCTACATCATTGCACCAGTGGTTTTTCTCCTCGTTAGCACTCGGCAAACGCCATCAGCAGTGTATGTACATAGATTACTGTATACAGGACGATTCAGAAGTGCTGATACACTCGTTCGTCAATAACTTCATACGTTGCAACGATTAAAACAATTCATGATTTTTCCTTAATGCCGTTTTTAGGATTCTGAACCAAAAACAAAAAAAAATTAAACGGTCAGACCCGGTTGTCCGTCCGTCCGTCCGTCGGTCTGTCGCCAGGCCTCTAATCCATGAACGGTTTAATCTATCGACTTGAAAATTGGCATGCAAATGGAGTGAGATACTCCGCACATGACTGCCGAGTCATTTTTTTTTTAAATATTTCTTCCAAAATTTGCCGGAGCCAAAATGTTTGATCGGAAAAAAAAAATGTTTTCTGTTCGAGCGAGTGGGATATCGTTTGAACGGGACTACCTTAAGGATAAAAAGAATATTCTTAAATATTTTTCTCCGCGAATATTTACAACATTATCCATCGAAATGTTGTTTTTGCAAATGAAAAAATCAACTCAGCGGTTTTGTTAGGAGCACCAGCCGATATCGATCACGAACTGTATATTGCCTGTATATTCTGAATCATCCTGTATATATGCATAAATACAGATATACAAAAGCGTGCTACATAGTCCACAAGTAGGAAGCATGAATCTCGGTTTTTTTTTTCCCGCGCGGAGGTCACCCACGAGTTCCCGGCAGTGTTCAACGACAACCCGACGACCGAGAGAACTCTCGGGGCCCCCTGATCGCTAATTACAACGAAACCGTTACCGTTATTCTCCAGATGGCAGTCATCGCGGGCGCGAGGATATTCTCGCGCCGTTCGCGCGAGGTCCCGCACCCGCGCGAAAGAGATCTTCAACGCCCGTTTTCTCTCGTCTCTCGAAAACTTTGCGTCTCGTGGAGAACGTGACTCACAAGGAAAGTACCCGAGATGTCCTCCTCCAATTTTGTTGAAACTCATGTATGTTGTAGAGTATTGAAAACTAAGCGACACGTATTTTTTTTATCTGCGGAAAAACGGTTTCAAGGGGTGAAACCACCTCCTAAAGTTGCCCAGGTCAAGGGGCGATTTTGCAGTTTCACATACAAGCAGTGCAGCGATTTTGATGAAACAAAAATTAAAATGTTTCTCATGCGAAGGAATGAAGAACCCACCAGATAATGACAAAAAATATATATTTTAAGGGGTTGAAACACCCTTGAACATCTACTTCTTGCACCCTACATTGAAAAATTGCGAGTCGATCGGAATGAAAATTTTGTTGTTTTATAGCGGAAATGAAATTAAAGTTCACGCTTTTTTTGTATTTCTGCAAGAAAACAGTTTTAAGGGAGTGAGCTACCCCTATTTAACTTTTTACATTCCAGTTGTCTCCTTGTCATTCCAAATGTGTTTGTCGATACGCACTCTTCTCATTGAGCTAAAATTAATGATTCAACGTCTTTCTTTATTTTAAGGGGTTGAAAGACCCTTGAACATCTACTACTTGCAACTTGCAACTTCTCTACTTCTTGCAACTTCTTGCACAGAGCGGTGCTCCAAAAAGTGATTTTTTTCGATTATCGCGTTTCTCATATTGATTTTTTGAGTTTTCGACAAAAACTCGGTGTTATTTGAAATTAGCGGAAAATTTCCGATCGAATAGGGTATCGTAACATTGAAAAAAAAGAAAAAAAATTTTTTTGTAATTTTTGGCCCACCTTTTCGGAAACTTAAAAATCTCGAAATTTCAAATGGTCATAACTTGGCTGTCGTTTCATCGATTTTGGGTTTTGACGGGGGTTTTCAAAGCGTCTCGAGTAGACTTACAAGCAAAGTACCCGAGGTGTCCCCCTTCGATTTTGTTGAAACTCATGGATATTTATGCTTAAGGGTATTACTTAAGGGTACGGACCACCCTTTCTAGCGCCTTTTTTAATAGATATTCAAAAGTTTCTGAACCACTGCTAAGAAATTTTATGATGGTACGCTTTTCGTGTTCAGATAAACTTACGCTTACGATCGGACTTATGGTACGATTTTCGTGTTTATCTCAACACGAAAGTCGTACCATCATTAAATTTCTTGGCAGTGGGTCGGAAACTTTTGAATATCTATTGAAAAACGGGCTAGAAAAGGAGGTCCGTCCCCTTGAGTATTCGTGCTAATTGAAAAAAAAAAAGCTGTATCTTTAATTTTAGCTTAATGAGAAGATTTCGTATTGGCAAACACATTTGGCATGACAAGGAGATAACTGGAATGTAAAAACTCAAATAGGGGTAGCTTACCCCCTTAAAACTGTTTTGTTGCACAAATACAAAAATACGTCAACTTCAATTTCATTTCCGCTATAAAACAACATAATTTTCATTCCGATCGATTCGCAAGTTTTCAATGTAGGGTGCAAGAAGTAGTTGTTCAAGGGTGTTTCATCCCCTTAGAATATTTTTTTTTTTTCATTATCTGGTGGGTACTTCAATCCTTCGCATAAGAAACATTTTAATTTTTGTTTCATCAAAATCGATGCACTGCTTGTATGTGAAACTGCAAAATCGCCCTTTGACCTGTGCAACTTTAGGGGGTGGTTTCGCCCCTAGAAACCGTTTTTTCGTCGATAAAAAAAAATACCTGTCGCTTAGTTTTTAACGCTTTATAACATACATGAGTTTCAACAAAATCGGAGGGGGACACCTTGGGTACTTTCCTTGTCAGTTCCGTCTTATGCAGGAGGCATTCCGCATTCCTGAAACAATATATATAGAGATATACGGGACCAGGTGGTTACTTAGCATGTTGCTATCGGAGATTTTCCAGTTTAGATCTTACGGCAAACCGGACCTTATCACACACACACACTCGGACACACAGTGTCACGTGTATTTCTACGTCATTCTCTCGATCGTAAAGTTTCTTCCCGATCTGACCGATAACAGTGTAAAGTTTTTCTTCTTTCCATTGCGAGGAATTATCCTTATCTGCATGACCATTCGAGCGCATATAATTACCAAGTACTCGAGGGTGCGCAAGTGTTTTGAACGATCGATGAAATTCGATGAAGATTCTTTTTTATCGTGCAACCTTATCAATATTCCCACTGAATATTCTCTCCCTTTGCTCTCTCGTCGATGCAAAACGCACGCGCTTTCCAGAGTTCAAAGAGCAAAAAGATCAGCGGTGTCGAAAACACCTCATCCTCTTCGAGGTGTTTTTTTTTTCCCCCATCGTTTCGAGTATCGGCGAGATATTCGATAAGCAATATTATATGCTTCGTTCTCTTATTCTTGGATGGTGAGTGAAATTTTCATAGATACGATAGGAAACATACAATTGTCTGTAAACGTATCGAGGTGTCGAAGATTTTCTATCTCACGCGACAGAGTTGGAGAGTGAGAGAGCTGTGTGATAAAGACGATATTTTAAAAGCCTCTTAACGAATGTATATGTATAGTTTGGTCGCACGAGAGTGCTCCAACGTAACAGTATCTCGCTAATAGGTAATTGAGGAATAGAGCTCGCCTCGCAACCCTTCTCGAAACAATCACGATCGCGAAAGTATATATGTATACGCTGTTCTCCTCTCGGGTATTCTCGCGATAATAACAAACGACGGGGGCGCGCGCGCGATCTTTGTTGTTATTTTCAACGAAGTCGCGGGAAACATCGTACAAAAAGAAGAAAAAAAGAATAAGAGTGAGAGAGCGCTTTAGACGAGGATAGAAAATAAAGAATGTGTATTATATTCTCACTCGAACGACAATTGAGCTTTTCAACGCCGATTGTTCTGCAAATATTTGCTTCTCTCAGCGCTAGCGGAAAGAATCTCTCGCCACGAAAGCCTGAGATCGCTGGGGCAATGGCTATATATAAATATATATATATATATATATATATGTATATGTATAACTATATATATATTCTATATTATATAAAACCATCAGGAAGTCATGAAACGATCGAGATACCATCATCAACGCTACCGCTAATAAACAATATATATATATATATATATATATGTGTCATCGTTCAAATGTAATAATTTTTTTTCTCGTCCCGCAGGGCAAAAAACGAATATATAACGGAACCGAAAAAATGAGTTTCATGATTACTAGGTGTATCGTCCGATAGGGTCAAGGCCATTTTCAGCGATAATGACAGAAATAAAAAAAAAACCACATCCAATTACATTTACATTTGTGTACGTATGTGTCGAGAGACCGCGCAGCGTCATGACGCCAAGTATAATTTATGTATCCGTACAGTTTTTACAGAAATTTTTTTCTTTTCTCCTATTTATATTAACCGTTAAAATTGCCTGTGTGCTTCGATTCCGTTGAATCATATTAACGGCGATGCGTAAATCAATAAATCACCGGGGGTGGGGGAGGGGAGGGTGTGAAAATTGTCGATGATTAAAATTCTCATCTAGTATATTTTGATCTAACCACGCACACAATCTGGTAAATGTTGAATTTGAAAAAAAAAAAAAAACGTTTTTAGAACTTTTATCGATTAACATTAATGAGTTACCGACTTTTACAGCGTGTGGTCTTAGCGTTCAGAGATATTTGTAGTAATTAATGATAAAATTAGTTAATACTGATTTATACCAATTACCGAACAGGTTCATTATCTGTTTGGAAATGAAGTCTCTATCTGATCAGGAAATTTTCGCTCCATCCCTAATCACAACGAGTTTTCGTCGAAAGTTCGGAAATGAATGAGTGCGAGCAAGAACAAATTTCACGTTCTTTTCGTAGTGCGAGGATGCGAGTTTTTTCGGGGAGAAAAACAAAAAACTGAATGATTATCTAACTGTGCAAATATTGACAAAACTCTGGAAATATATTTGCAAATAATTTGCTTTTAAGAGTCTCGTTTGTCTAAAAATACGATCTACATTGCAGGCTTCTCTGGTTTTGTTGAATGAAAATTTGTGAAGCCATTAAAAAAAAAAAAAACATAATGTTGACATCGATTTGACTAGTGCGTAATGTTGTAGCTACGTTAATCCGGTTTTAAGTACAGTTTTGAAGCAATATAGTCACTGAATGGCATTTAAAAAAAAAAATCGTGCCACGCGCTGCTTATGGATATTTCATATATGTGCTATATAGTATTTCGTCGATGCATTCATTGAAACTCGCTCTCGTTGCTATGTAAGGTTTTTTTTTAACCGAAAGGCTTCGCCGACGAAGCAACGGGTCTCTATCTCTCCCTCCCTCCCTCTCTCTCGCTCTCTCTCTCTCTTTCTCTCCTGAAGCGAGAGAACGTTCGGTCTCGGTTCCGAGGTTTCGATTTAAATACAGGTTCTCTTTCGCTCAGAGAGCGCGGTCCAATAAATAACGGCACCGAGCCAGCCCCGCGATCGAGAGGGTCTCTCGTCGTTGTCGTTGTCGCGAGAGACACATCGAGCGAATCGAACGCTACGACGATGAAGACGAAAACGACAACGATGCTTCTCCTGATTTCCTGTCTCTCGAGAGATACAAGAGACAGAGAGAGAGAGATGCTGCTGCTCGAGACGAACTCATTTCCTCACTCATTTCCTAAAAAGTATCGTCCCCACGAATACCAACATACATATTACCATACATCTATATATACAACTGTACCTCTATACATTTTTTTAAATATATATTTATTTAGGTATATGTACATGTGTTTTGCGTGGGTACCGCACGGCCCCGCGCTAACCACGCTGATATCGAAGTGATAAATATTTGTCTGGCACGGCCTCGAAGTAATATCACACAAGCGAGAAGCAATATAGTATATATACGATGACTTTTTCGTGTCGAGGGAGCTCTCCTGTCGCTTCGAATTTCCCTTCTACGTTCCTTTTTTTTTCTTCTTCTTTTTTCGTCCTCGCTTCGCGTCTTTCCATCGTAATCTTCACTCCCCCGCAGTGAATACAATCAACCGTGACAGGAGAGGGAGATAGCGATAAAGAGAGAGAACCACGAGCTTCTCTCGTAATTATTCTTTGTTCGCGTGATAATAACGATGATAATAACGAGAGAGAGAGAAGAGAGCAAAAAAAGATGTTTGAAACAACCACGAGCTCGATGCTCTCTGTAATATTCCAATTTCTCGTGGCATAACAAAACTTCGTTCTTCGTGTCTATAAGAATTAAGATGAGAAAAAAAATGAAGAGAATTTCAAGAAGCTTTACGAGCATTTTGACTCGATGTATATATTAACTATGCAAAAGTAATTTTGTCGAAGACACGAGAGTGGAGAATCCGAGAGAGTCTCTCTTCCGCTATCGGGGTCGCGCTTCGGGTCTGCCGAGAGGAAATGAGACAAGTCTCCTGCCCATCTGTTAAGGTGGATGTATCGTATTTACAGTACTGTAATCTTCGTCTCGGTCGAGAGATGAGCCGATGCGCGATGGCTAAAAGCAGATACTCATCGATCTCAGATTTTTTATTTTATTTTTTGTTCATTTCTTAAACTTCTTTTTTTATTTCAAGACTCCATCAACAGCGACGTTTTTTTTTTTCGCTACCTCACTTGAATCCAATAAGTAATGGTAAATAATTGTCGTTTAAATATCATTTTGTCGGCGTGAAAGAATTCGGGGTACAAAGTACCAAAAGACGTAGTAATAGTAGTTTTTTTTTATCTCTTGACTCCGTGTAAACGGAGATACTGTGCTCCTCGGGACATTTTTTTCTTCGTCAATTATGCCAGCTCGGTGATGAGTCGGGCCGAAATGGCTAAAAGCACTTGTTGGCTCTCGCTTGAAGAAACAAAAAACCGTTTATTCAAATTCGTATTAACGGTTAGATTTTTACTGACCTCCGTTTTATTGGGCAAAGGTAAAGAGTCATTAATAATAGTCTGCTGGATGTAATCCTCGCGCAGTATAAACAAAAATTTTGTACAAAGTACAAAAGGAGATGGCGATGAGGGTTAAAAAAAAGAATACGTTCAAGATTAATTTTCTTCATTAACTAATTAATTTTTCTTTCTCCTTCGCATTTAATCGCCACTTATGAGGATATAAATATCGTGTCCCAAGTGCATACCAGACGCACTCTGAATACTTCGCCCGGCCACATGCTATTTTCGACTAGCACACCAAATTGTCTATTCGCTCCTCCATCCCCCACTCGCCATACTCCATCTCGTCTATCTCCGCAGCTTTGTTTCGCAAGAGAATTTTTTCCAAACCCGGAAATTTTCACCAAAACGCAACAAAACACTTTGAGCAATTTGATTCATCGGCGAAGTACGAAGAAAAATTACATTATTGAATAGACAAAAAACAAAAAACAAGAGTTCTGTGCTTTGTGCAAATTTCAAAGCAGTCTGTTGGCAATTTGAGCGCAGTGAAACGAGACATTTTCGTTGTCTGGGCGTGTGTGTTATCAAACATATTGATGAATATAAATGAATGATAAAATTAACGTTACGGCGCGATATTCACGAAGAGGTAACAGTGAGGAATAATCAAGGAATTATGACAGTTCGAAGGACAAAGTGAGAAAAATTTACATTAACACCGAAACGTTTGGGAATTTGCATCGTTTGAAGGAACAATTTTTTAATTTTTCCATACGATAACTATCACAATTCTTGAGAAAAATATTCTGTTTCGTTTTCTCCCTCCGTATTGAGACTACGACGAGGTAACAGACACAAAATTTCCTACCAAATTTTCCATCCACAATTCACAACAACATTTTTATTTCTCACGAGAATCGATCTACCGCGTGTTTCGTTCGATGACGTAAACGGAGCTGCGATCGGTTAACGATAAAACGATTGGACGTGCCGTTACCGATGAATAAATAAATCCAAAACAAAAAATACGAACACGAAGAGAAGGAAAAAAAAACACATTTCACGAGCTATTCGATGAA
Source organism: Oxytorus armatus (assembly GCA_958009045.1). Classification (NCBI taxonomy): domain Eukaryota; kingdom Metazoa; phylum Arthropoda; class Insecta; order Hymenoptera; family Ichneumonidae; genus Oxytorus; species Oxytorus armatus. The sequence goes on along the minus strand of OY253751.1, from coordinate 9,117,308 downwards.
GAAAATGTAATTGAAGGAGTTCGTACGTGGAAACATGATCGCGTAAGCTTTCGGAAAGGGATTTTTCGATAGAAGCACGTGACAAAGCGTTTATCGACGTGGCACATTCGGCGTACATTGGTAACAAAAAAGCACGAGGGCATAAAAAAAAACAAGACTGCCAGCTAATATAGTAACTAACAACTTCGTGATCACAACGATCATATTTAAATTCATTGCTCGCGTCTGTACGATTATTAAATATCAAGAGGGCTGGGAGGGAGCGAGAGGGGGGATCGTACGATCGTTTATTTACGTTTGCGAATGAAGCTCGGGGAGGCCACAACTGTGTAGCCATAATATTTAACTTCGTACATATTTCTTATTGCTAACTTTGCTCTCGTGGGAGTCAAGTCTTGTGCCTTGTGTGTTTGCGCGTGTGTATACGAGAACCTCGACGTTGATACTCGAGTAACATTAATATACTGTTACATTCCAGTTGAGTTGCGAGAATATATCGTACGAGAGCGCGGAGATCCCTATGAAAATAGACGAAGGAGAAAAAAAGTGTTTGAGACGATCAAACGGTAGCAAATTGAAAACAACAAACCAAAAAAAAAACATAAATAAACGCGATTTTAAAGATTTTTTTTCTTCTTTTTTTTTCCCCACTATAACGGTGAAAGGTATATTAGTCAGTGGAACGAAAACTTGTTGGATCGCAGTCTCGGAACGATTCTTCACAACGACAATTGCGACTTCCCGTCGTTGTTGGAAAAAACACAGCGAGAAAGAAAGAGAGAAAGAAAGGAAAGAAAAAGAAAATCCAGGCTCGTTGAGCACGTTTACCGTGATCTGGGACTCGAGCAATGGATCACGATCCCGACCTGCATAAACGATAGATATCCGATCGCGATAAGACGGAGAAAGGTATAGGAAATCTTGTGGGAAAGAGTAGAACAAGAGATAGAGAGAAATATATGTGTGCGAGTGAAACATATGTGCGCATGTGTCTATAACGCTTGGTCGGGTCTAGGATAGATTCCACAGGATCTACGATCTACCCAGTCGGCCATTGTCTTAATTACATCCCCTCCCGATCTTCAAGATCATTCCGACGAGATAACGAATGAGCTCTGCACGTTTGACGGTATCGCGAATCTATGTGCGATATATAACTAAAGTATGAGAGTATACATAAAGATCGAACTTTGGCCGATACCGATAAATGGCCAATCGGACAAAGAAACGTATTTACAAAAGAATCAGGAGATGAGGGAAAAAAAAAAGTCCCCGAACGAAATACCTATTCGCATTTTTCGCGAGTTCCAAAGTTCACCGACGTACTTTGATGCTCTGGTTCATTTTTTTTTCCTTTCTTCGTTTTTTTCTTCTTTCAACCGGCAGGTGCGCGTATCGCGCCTGTATAATAAAACATTCCTTACTGTCACCGAGCGACTACACCCGCACAAACGTTACTAATCTCAAACTGAATGTGCTGCTGCTTTTTTTTTTTTTTTTTCACGTGCGATAAAATTTAGTCGCGATAACAAAATTCCGGGAAACAAATACGTCAATCAAATTTAAACATTACGATTTTAACAATGATGTGTTCTTTTTTAACGTTTTTTAATATCATTGTCTCCATTGTCCGTCGTTTTGTTCGCATTTCGTATTTCGATTTGTCGTCGTTGATAAATCTCTCAAAGTCTCGAGGAACGAAAACACATCGGGATAATTGCCGATCGCGGATTATGCACCGATTGAGCATTGATCGGAAATCGGGAAAAATTAATTTTTTCAAATTATAAACACAATTTTCAGTCTTTAACAACCGGTCAATTTTATTTTTCATTACAATTTCACGATGTAATAATATTGTCGAAGCTTTTCATAGCGACGGAGTTATTTTGGAAAAAATTAATTAATAAATTAATGAAAGAAATCGAAGAAAGTTTAAGGTATATATTTTTTTTCTAACATAATTCGCAAGTTTCATTACGTCGATTTCTGATTTATTTGCTTGCAACTGCTCGCGCGGAAGTTCATTATTTGTTCCGTGAACCTGAGAGATCGTCGAACGGACGAGAATTCGTTTATATATATATTTATATATATATATAGAGAGAGAGAGAGAAAGAGAGAGAGAGAGAGAGAGAGAGAGAGAGAGAGAGAGAAAGAGAAAGAGAATGAGAGAGAGAGAAATGGCCGAGCTCGCGGAAGCTATTACACGGTCGCGTGGAAATTAATTTTAGAAACGACGATCGGGTCTCGTACATCTCATATCTTTCCGATCGACTCGAGACAGTCCCGCAGCATCCGCGGGTCCGTGACCTTGGTCCATTCGGTTGAATACTCGTACAAGAGGTACTGGTATAGTTGTTGGCGTCGGAACGCAGCCCGGTCTCTTGATAATGGTACGGTATATATATATGTATATATATATGTACAACGGTTCGTTCCAAGTATATTCTACTATCCCGAGGAACGTTTCGGAGAGAGAGCCCAATCCGGAGAGGTCGTAAAGGAGTATAACGCGGTGCGCGAAGTCTCTCGACCTCGATCTCGCGCCGACGACGAGGTAGCCCTCTCCACATACACACACATATTCTCTCACATATACACACAAACACACATGCATGAACATGCACACACACACAGCGGAGGGACTTTCTTTATTCGGGAAGAATCAGAAGAGACCCCGGAGAGTCGTCGTCGCCTTTGCTTGTCGCTCAGCGTGACCGGGTCCCCGATCTTTTTTAGTTTCCACGCCTCGCACGCCACAGGAACCGTAACACTTCCTTCTCTACCAACCCATTCCGTACCCAAAGTTCGTCGAACGATTTACAATTTGATTATTGTCAGAATATACCCACGCGGGTATTCGCTCAATTAAACAACCGCTCGCTTGAGATACTCCCTCGACGATTATCCAATCGTGAAATTATTTTATAAATTCGTTTTATACATAAATTCCAAACTCTGGTATTTCCATTAGAAATGGCTGTTGAACGGATGTTTTTACGTTTGCTTTTCAAAGGCAATTCCGTAGTTTTGCCCCAAAGACATTTTATGAAATAAAGCGTGCTATAGTTTTGCTCGAAGAGTGAAGTACTAAAATTTTCACGTAAAAACGATTTTTGAAGTAGAATATTACAATTTTGCTCAAAAATAATTTTTAGAGTAAATTATTACAATTTCGCTCCAAAATCGTTTTTCCCTTTTAAGAACGGTACGACCCTTTCTCAAAAAGCATTTTTGGAATAATTATGAGGTTTGCTTTGATACTAATGGAGTAGAGAACAAATTGACTGTTTTCAAGTAAATTATTACAATTTCGCTCCAAAAGACTTTTCGGAGTAAACTATTACAACTGTACTCTAAAAAATGATATTTTTTCGTGCAAATCATGACCATTATTTTCAAAAAGCATTTTTGGAGTAATCATAAGATTTGCTCCCATATCGCAAGATTAGAGAGAGAAAAACGATTTGTTTCTAACTAAAATACTACAGTTTAGCTCCAAAATGATATTTCGAAGTAAATTACTACAATTTTGTACGAAAACAATTTTTGTACCAATTCCACTCCAAAACTATAATCGGCTACAAATTGATCCTGGTTTATTCCGAAAATGATATTTTTCACGCGAGACTGTGTACACGAGTGGAGGATGTTTTACATGCAAAAACAGTTTCGAAACAATGAGGATCAGTCAATTTAATTCTTTTCTGCTCCAAATCGAGAATATTATGGATTGAATATCACCCGACCCGGAAATCATTTAGTTGTACCGTCGGCATGGCAAAGTGAAGTTTGTAAAGTTACAAGGGAGAAGCGTCGTACCGGGACGAGGGCAATTCTTCGACCTCGTGCCGCGGGTCAATTCGGGATCAAAACGTCGGTGGCGCGCATCAGACTGCCCGAGACATTGTGCTCGTATCGCGAATTGCACAATAATAAACTAAACTATATTGCTGCGAGAAAAGAAAAAAAATGAAGCAAAATGAAAACGAAAAAGCGGGAAAAAAAAGGCACGAGTTCGGGTGAGTAGGTAGTTCGCGTCACGTTGGAGAGCATGATCGCGCCTGTATCTCAAAGCCATCGACGATCTTACCGTGCGAAAGGCTGTTCCTCGACCTCGTAGAGTTCCTCGAGGGTCTGTTTTGAAAGAAGCCTCTCCAGTCTCTCGGGCGTGGGAGCAAGATGTCCCGGTATGCTGGTAGTCTCGAATAGCCGATCCGCAGTCATGGCTGCTTCTCTCTTTTTTTTTTCTCCTTTTTTCTTCTCTTTCGTGTATTTCGTGCTCGAAGCGTCGTCGACGCACGCACGTCTCGTCACGAATAACAGAAGAATAATCCCAAAGTGAGCGAAGAGAGAGAGAGAGAGAGAGAGAGAGAGAGGAAAGAGCCTCGAAACACACTGATTAAACACGTTTCGTTCTTTATTAATTGAAACCAATCGAAGAAAGCCAAATAAAAACCCACGACAATCGGCACACGTATGAATATTCAAAAAATAACAACCAAACGAAAAGTGTATCGCAAATTGACGCTATTGAATTCTCTACGACGGCCAATTTCGTTTGGAAATTAGCGTAAAAAGCGGAGCACCACGTCACTGATACGCGCGTCGATAGATACCGCGGAGCAACACATTATTCCAAAATGTGACGGGAAGAAGAAAAAAAAACCAAACGCTTCGATATTACGATCGAATTTTCCTATTTTTATTCGCTCCTTCTCTCGCTGTCGCGAGTTCCTCGCGAAATTCGTTCGTCGAATGATTTGCCGATTTTTTTGTTTCTTTTTTTTTTTCATTCGCGTCGGTCAGTGAAAAAGTTGAGCAAAGTATTGAATTTATTGAACTACTGCTGAACACGCGGCGCGTAGGACTTGGAAACGATTGTCGTCTCGTTTATCGTAATGACGAACCGAACGGGAGAATAAAAAAAATCGTCGAGATAGCACGCGTTCCGCGCGATGCTATGACACACACGCGACCACTCCCACTGGCGGTTGACCAACAATTGAACGGTGCACCGCTCTTCGCTCGACGGCTTTGCCCCTCCACGACAAAACGTTCCGGTGGTGGTTGAACATACTCCGATTCCCCGTCGTTTCCCCACCTTAAGGCCACGACGGAACGAGGGGAGGAAATTCTCTCCCCCCACCTATAAACCTCCGCCCCACTCCAATTCACTCGCTATAGCGTGTAGCGTAGCCGATTTCTTGCTTGTCGTTCGGTCTGACAGCCGAGTCTCCGCGGAAATTGCCGAGCCTCTCCGTGTCTGATAGCCCAGGGTACGTACCAACATCCACAGAGGATCGGGTGAAACATACAGCGGCGTGCTGTCCTAGCATTCGGAACACTCCGTGCGAGTCTGATCGCAACGCGTTATGTTCAAAGACCTCTTCCGAAGGGGAAGAAAGGGGTGGGGGGTTGTGTCAGGAGACACACACACGAGGTGTTTCTCTTTCCTCTAATGTTTCGCGCATATGTGTGCTTTTCTCACAAAATTCCCTTCACGTTCGCCTCTCGGACACAAGCGACGAACCGATCTTTACACCCTCGGCTAATCGTCGTACGCGCACCGTCCAAAGATTCACGAGATCTTTTCGAGAGGGGGAGAGAGAGAGAGAAGAAAGAAGAAACCAGAGAAAGGGGACCCTGAAGAGAATAGACCTTTTTCATTTCGATGTTACACGCGACTTGGCAACGTACACATGCGTACTCTTCGCCCACCGGAAGCAGGAAACTCTTCGTCTTTCAGAGCAGACCCTACTTCGATGTCCTGATAAACGAAAATTCGAAATGAAAAAAAAAAAAAAAGAAGGAATACTTGAAACGTTTTCGATCATTCAACCGGAGGCGAGTGTGATGATTGTTTTTCTGTGTGTTTTCGTACGTTGTTTTCAGCTCATTGGGTAAAGCATTTCACACTATGACGGTATATTCTTACGGTAAAAAAAAGAGAGGCGGAATTTTACCGTATTAATCAGAAAGTAATGGATATCAATACCGTTGATTCTCTACATTAGCCCTGCTAAGAAAGCACGTCGTAATTCATGAATATATCCAATTTTCGAAAAAAATTGTACACTTCAGATTGTTGAACTAATGTTTCTACAATAAGCTCATGAAGAATATACGTTGAATTAGGAAGAAATTAATAGGATTCTTTGTTTTTTTTTTTTTTTTTACTAAAGATAAAATTTTAGGCATCCATTCTCTCACACAACTTTACCGTGTGACGCATTATCAATGGCATCTCGAGCACGAAAAGCAATATTAATTCCTAAACTCACGAACAGCGATGTAAAAGTCACGAGTTCCAGTTCGTTTTTTCAAAGTTATCATTCCATTTCCTACGTTCAATGACCCGCTCCAGAATGTTTTCTCACGCAAAGCCTGAACGCAGAAATTATTTGAAAAGGTGAATAACTTTTAAAAATTGTGAGCTGACAATGGGATTATATTAAGAATAAGCGTTGTCAACAACTTTCTTATGTATCCAACGATGAAATTGTTCCTCATAGAGCTTTGGGCAATCGTGGAGCAAAAAAATTGTTTGGCTTTGATAAATAGGCAAAAGTTTATAAGGCAGCGATGTACCAGTTTCCGTATGCGCCATTTTCTTTTCTGGTTTGATCGCTACACGAGCGTTCGAGGAATTATAAAACTCACCAGCAATATGCCTTGAAAACGGCACGGAAAGTTGAGAGTCGTGCTAGAGAAAGGGTTTATCATAGACAGAACTGAAATACGAGCTAAGGATGATCCGTGGTGTGGGACGTTAAATTTTCCGTTTTATCGTTTCGGCGAAAGGTGTCGGAGAGCCGGAGATTCGCCGGAGCGAAAGAGAGCAGTACACATATATATATATACATATATATGGACCACATATATGTATAGTGTAGCGTTAGAGCCTAAAGTCGAGTTGTAGCAGCAGAGAGGAATGAGCGTACAGAGAGGATTTCTATACACAAGCGAGAGAAAAGCTCTTCGTAAACCGTGACACTGGATCTTGTCAACGATCATGCATGATTATGGCGGCGAAGCATGAATAATGCTATGCATAATTCATTGATTTTATAGTTGCACTCTTCTTGCTCGTGTTACTTTACTATATACGTGTACGGAACGCAAATACATTTACACTTCTATGATATACGATGAGGATGAGCATACACGCTGCTCGGAGATTCGCTTCTCTTGCTTGATCACGTGCCCCGTACTACTCGCTGTTATAAGAGGGCTCTCGATCACCCCCACACACACGCGCGTATACACACACACAGACACAAACACATTTATATATAAGAGATTTCCTAATAAGTCGGTGCTCTCAATGTCGCGGTGAAATCGGGTAATCTTGATAAGGATAAGGATTATCGTGATAAAATGCTTGTATATGACACGCCTCGTCTATAGACCGTGCGCTATATATACAGAATTGAACGAGCGAGTCAGATCGACAGGCATTGATCCTTCTATGATTCATAAAGAATGAATTTTAGTGTAAAGTTCCCGATCACATCGAACATGAAAGAAGAGTGTGCGACATTGAAGATATTTCTTATGCGGTACATCTTCATATTCACAGCATCGATAAACAATTGAGTTTATCAACAATTAGACAGCATCAGAGATAACCACCTCCCGATACTTTGAAGAAAGCATTCTTTGTTTATTTTTTTATGTTAATGTTTTATTGCTAATTCCATTATATGAATGATCTTCAGTATTTGGAAGAGCATACCTTAACGCTCCATAACGTAAGTGATTACTTTTTCAGTGATTTGCATGAAAAAAATAAAAATAAAAATGTAACGAGTACAAGGAAAATGTAATGATCGTTAATTTTGCATCAAATTTGTTTTTCAATCATTTTGTCGGGTAACGGAAAAGAAGAGATGATTATTTGCATTATGGAGTAAAAACTAAACGTACGGAGTTACACAGTACTGTAGGCAATTTTTGTTATATAAAAAAATAGATAGTCACAGAAATTATAAGAAGAATGAACGATTAATGCTGGTTTCAAATTAATGAGAGCCGCCTACCTCTGGACGTATAATGTAAAAACAAAACAAAAGAAGAGCCAGAGCACGAACGACAAAAATTACATTTAAGTTTTTTTTCTTTCTCGAGATTTGCGATAAAATACGCCGTAACGCGAAATCGCTCATAGAAACACAATCTACAATACCGTTTCCAGGAAGATATTTCCTACGAGACGAGTCAGCAGTTCGTATTTCTCTGAGATAATCAACGAAACGAGGGTTATTAACGTGTGCGAGAATGAGATTGTGTTGAAGTAACCTCTCCCTCGGAATTACACCTATCGTCGTTATAGCTCTGAGCATCTTTGAGCTCCGCTGGTGTTACAACAACTCGAAGCATCAGTGGATCTTTCCTCATTCTCGTCTCCGGATCACCCCCGAACAACGAGAAGCAGAAACTCGCTACGATTTGTCTAAATCGGTCTAACACCGACTGTGAGACCACGGATACTATTCTTATTTCAACCACCGGACGCGATGGTATGGTTCTTTTAATCATTTGAGAGCGAGAATACCGAGAGAATGTTAAGAAAATACATAGTCTTGATGGTGTGTCTCGCACGGATCGGTCGTAAGGCTATTTTTGTACGTTTCTAAAAAAAAAAAAAAAAAACAAAATCAAAGGCCGAAAGGGCATGTTACTGTAGCATAGACACACACACATATATATATCTTCTACTACAGAAACGCTCGCGTTCCTCCGGGGAGCCGGACGGATCCACTTAAACAATTAACGTCTAGGCTCTCGAACGCGGAACCCGTTTGCCCCGATGCTGCGAGCTCAACAACGTTTGCCGTAGGTTCTCCTCTACACGTTGAGATTAGGATCTCTCTCGTGCTGCGCCAGAGAAGGTTCACGGTACATAGAGAAAGGTCCCGATTAACCCAAGGAAGCATAAATGCGCGTTCGTGGTGGTTTCGTGACTGATGAATCCACTGTCACTCGGCCAAGGATGTCCGCGTGAGGGATATACGTGTGTTTGTGTGTATGTTCCTTGCGAATAGTTCGTTGGAACCACGGCGTTTCTTTTCCACATTACTAGCTTCCTTTGTTCTAGTTTCTCTCGAACGGTATATCGGATAGACGATCTGCGCGCGATCTGCTCTCAGTGAGAATCACGAAGATCCGGGCCACTGATCCTTAATAGCTGCGTGTGCACGAGGCTGTCGATCCCGCGTGTGGCTATTCGTGTGTTCCATTATTCTAATGGATCTTTTGTTTAGTCTCCGTCTAGCGGGAGAAGGACCCGGAGCGATGTCGTGCGGACAAGTGGGCAGGATCTTTTCTATACTTTTCTTAATAAACCGTGAACGATCCTTCGGTCACAACCAGACACGCAGGATCGATGGAACAACGGAGATATGGCGAAATTCGATCGCAGAAAAGACAGATAATATAATGAACAGGCGGACACTAATGACAGCCATCGATTTTTCCATTTTAACGCGGTAGTCTGGTCTAGAGCGAGACTTTTGACGTCATTTCTAATGTGCAATAATTTTTAAACCGTTGAAGTTGTCTTGATGAAAATTTACACGCGCATTTATTGATCCTTAGAGAATACTTGTACATTAAAAAAAAAAATTATTTTAAATATTTTCATGTAGTTTTTTGCCTTGTCGCAACATGGTGCGCCGAAAGCCGCCTCAATCGGCGCCCACTCTGGACGATGTTGTATGCATCTGAAAAAAAAAAAATATATATATTCTCAATCTGTATGAGTATTCTGAGCACCGGTAGCAGAATTGGTACTTGAAAAAATTTTTTGACAAAATGGCGGCCCGTTGAACTTTCATTAATGATATTTCATACATTTTCGGGTATTCGACGAGTTATAAAATGTCGGAAAAATTATTGTTCGACTCAATTCTGCCACCAGTCCTCAGAAACAGGCTAGCTAAGGTACGCGCAAAATTTGAGCTCGATCGGTCCATTAGTTATCGAGATATCGTGGGCGCCGATTTGAAAAGCATAGTTCTGAGATAAACGCGTTCAAAGTTTTGACACCGCGACTCAGTGGCCTCTGCGTTAGCTGCTTCCCGACCGGGCTACCTGAGCGCGCGCGGCCTGCTTAGAATTTTTATTTCTCGGCTAATTTTTGAAATATCAATAAACGGTTTTCAGGAGCGTATGAAGAAAGGTCTAAGGAATAAGAAAATGAAAAAAAAAAAAAAAAAATCGATTTTTTCATATTTCTAGACCAGACTACCGCCTTAATTCAACGAGAAGATGAACGTCATCGTCATTCTCATTTAATTCGCAATGAAAACCTATTCCCGGGACTTCTGTCATCGGTTGAATTAATCATTATTGTTACTGTCGTAAGAATATACCAGTTTGCGTGCGTGTCTGTACCGGAGTCTCCTTTGCTTGAAGCGAGGTTCCTGTGAATGTCCGGGCAGGTAACGGGGGGCGAGCGAGTGATCAGAAAGAAAAGTGCGTTCGCGCAACGCGCTTCTGGTACTTGACGTTATATTGGTGACACGCAATAATGAACTTAATGGGATCCTTGGTTCTCGACACGCGGTGGTGGCGGCTCGTCACGTGTGATTCACCGCGTCGTACCAAAGGAAATCCGTACCGGGGCTAGCCGGGGTCTAAGAGCGGCGCGGCGTGCGAGCATCGGACGGTTTCTAGAATGGCATTCGGAACGTCGCACGGCGAGGACGCGTACAAACTCCGTTCGCTCGCATCCGAGCGTTCACGATCATCATCCTCTATCTCACGTAACTAACGAAGTTGCCACTTCCTTCGTCGGTTATATATACTCGCCAAACTATGCTGTACCACGGCTATACATATGTATATATGTATGTGTGTGGGGCTATATGTATATATAACTCTTTCTCTCGCTCCACGTGTCCGCGCAGACATTTTTATGAGTTCGTGGAAACACGCATTCAACCGACTCGGAAGGGACGTTGGAACGGACGTCGCGGCAACACATTATTCCAGTGAGAATCGGCAGAGACGCGCAATAATAAGAGATAAAAATACACTTTAATCCTGAACCACGAGTCTCTTCGTATTCTCTTTGGTCTTTTTGTGCTGGAAAACTTAATTTATGATTGTACAGGTGATAACGAGGTACGAAAAGCCACGAGAGTCACCGAAAGTCGCCATCGTTTCCCCTCGACGATTTTCGTGGATTCTCGGTCTTAAGTTTAGTAGTATCTCGGACACCACATGAGAGTTATCATCGATCCGCCGTAGCGATCGCAAGCTCAGGCAAGACGCGATTGCCACTTATACATTTATATACGTATTTTCATCTAACGCTGAATAACTGACATCGATCGTATTATCGTCGGTTCAGCGTTACTCTTCTCGAGCATTGAAAGGATAAAGCGTCAACCGCCAGAGAAAAAACCCAGATCTGGTTCAACATCATCGTTTCTGCGGATTGACATCGATTCCATATAAAAAGCTAAGTCCGAACATTTGTTTAATTGTACACGTTCATGCGGGATTGCGATCATCAAGCTGTGGTGGACCTATTTTTGAATACACAGTTTATATAAAATTTAATTTGTGAAATGAGAATGTCACACATGTCTCCCTGTAAATGATGTTTAACCAATTTTATATCATCATACCAGATATCATTGTAATTATAATAACCATCTTGCGCATTGTTTATACCCGGGAAAACCTTGTGGGTGAATACATAATAATTCCAACTGCGATATCGATGATAATTACGACGCTCTTTGTCATATATACACAACAATATAATGTATTCGAGATATCAATTTTTATTAAATCGCGATCTGAAGATCCCCGAGTATAATTTCATATAATTTTTGTTTAACGAATCATTTCATTCCCTAATTACCGTAAAATAATATACAACCTTTGAAATTGATACAATAAATAAGTAACGAATTTAAATAAAATAAAAAAGATTCATCACATTTAAAAAAATTTAAAATCATATCCCGCAGGATATCCGGAAAAATCGCGTCATAAGCTTTGGGAATGCGCAAAGAACTCAACAGCGCGGTCTGACGAAACCGTGCGTTTCGAATATTTTGGGATAACAGCAGAAAAACCGATGAATGTCGATCAAATATGGGGATCGGAGACTCGCCGAGTAATCGATTGCACCAGCCCGATATCGTGTTAACGAAACGCTCATCGATTCTGTTAGGAATATGAGAAAGGCTCGGGAGGGGAAGAGGACAGCTTGTTGGCAACTTTCCCTCCTACGCATAAGAAACGAAAGAGCGACACGCGAACGGCCTTTCTAATCCACCGTCCACGCAAATGTTTTCGAACCTGTTAGTATTACACTATATAGAGTGGATGTTGTGTACAGTCGTCGATGGTAACCGTGGAAGCGGTGCGTTCTACGCTACCAATGTGATGGTTGGCTGGTAACGGACGGACGAATGGACGGACGGGCGCGCGCACGCTCGCGCGAGAGCGTTGCCTACCGCACGGGGCAAGGACGGCCGAGGCCGAGCAGCAGCAACGACCATCAAGAGCACAAGGAGTCGCGGGCCCCGCGAGCTGTACTCTCTAGCGTTAGCCGAGCCGCTGTTGCTGTTGCTTCTCCATTGCCGTTGCCGACACACGGGAAGTCGACGAGAATTGAAAGAAAGAAAGAACGAGAGAAGATAAGAGACCCGACACGATCGACGGGACTCGGACGCGACCGCCGACCACTCGTATTCCACACGGGTACAACCAACACATCCGCATCACCCATACTCTACCATATTTTTCTACCAACACGTCATCATATCATATCGTTTGCTGTGTCGAACTCGATCTCCGTTGTATTGTAACGTTGGCATATGAAGCATAGAACCGTACGATATACATTGTCCACTCTGTAAGAACTAACCATGACACACGGTGTGTCCACTGACACTCAAACGGATCGGTCTCGGCTCTTCTTCGCGCCGATTCCGTCCAACTTCCGGCTATCTTCAAACAGTATCCCGTTTTTACGTGGCTTCACAACTTACGTTTTTACGTGTGTTCGTTTCGTACGATACGAGCTTAGCGATTTATTTTCTATCTTGAGAAAATAAGTAGCCAGCATGCAAATGGTGGTTGGTTGTGGTCGAAGGATTTGGGAGGATAAATGCCGGAAAGAATACGAGGATGCTGGCGAGTATAGTTATGCCAAGGTCTTATATTCCATACGGAATTGTCATTCCAATGCGTTCCTGTACCGAACACACGGTAGCAATATCACGTAGTTTGCTGAGAGGCTAAAGCCTACATCAGCAGCAAGTGTGGTAGTCGCAATTTAAAATTTAAAACATTGAAGAGAGAGAGATAAAGAGGGAGAGAGAGAGTCCTGTGAGCTCTCAGCAAATAAACTAGTTTTTCGATCCTTTTTGTTCTCCTCAGCGTTGCTGATACCGAGCGCTATACTGTCTTGGTGGCGCAACCAACCGTGCGCAAATCTCAAAGTCTAATGGAATCGTGCACGCGGCCTCATCCTCCTCACGTGCTCACGAGGATATTTTTAGGGAACCTGTTTACGGAACTTCAGCAGCGAACGATTTTCACTCTACCGCCTGTGGCTGAACGCGAAATCGATTCCCTCCGGTGCAACACAAACGCATACATACACAAACCCGAGAAATATCACCGGGGTGGAGTTCCGTTGTCACGGAAGAACCTCAAGCTTTCGTTACGTTATTTGGTACGTTGTCAAGTTATAATTGAAAAAAAATAATCTGCATCGGGTTACCATTATATTGTTTTCTATTTCTAGCGGTATCGTTACATTGAGTCAAGCGCGTTAAAATAGAGATTGATGGGCCTAACTCGTTACACTGTGTACATTCAACAGTAGAACAGAAGCGACGTTGACCTTTTAGGGTGTTTTCTGCGAATAGGCGTCACCACCCACTGGTACTACAGGCAATCGTGTATCTTTTTTTCGACCTGTATTTTCGGTTCGAAAGCGAAAAGCCCTGTAACTTCTCCCTGGAAGTCATACCAATTACAATAATGGACAGGTGAAAAAACCCGTCCTTTCACTACCCACGTTTCTAACCCCGACTCTGAAGAATCATGTCTTTTGATTATTCAGTTGCCGCTGGCAATTGTTTTGTGAGCAATCTCACAGATGGTTTAACATTCGTCGACATCTATTATGCACCTTATTCATTTGCATCCGGTACTATTTAATTTATATCGAGCATGCTCTTCTAATGTAGGATCCACAGAACAGATTTTTTTTTCTCCTACGTCTTCGAGTATCAAATATTACGTCTCTGATGTACGCGAGGGAGTGCAAGCTCTCGTCCCACTAGGATGGAGTGTGTAATCCGCGAAGAAAATCTCGTCGAGTTACTCGGGCTGTTACGTCCTTTTTATGGTTGGCAAGGAATGCTCGTATTTACTGCTCGCTAGATGTTACGTGCACCCGAGGATTTCAATGAGGGATACCACGGCCAAGCGGGGGTCTACAGGGAAGCGAAGAGCGCCTCGGTAGGAGAGCAAACCTCGGTACAATCCACCACTCTCGTTGTAGCGGGGAAAGAGTCCGACAATCCGCGTAGAGCAGAGCCGCGGAACAGCGACGATCTCGTCGCGAAAACATTCGTTCGAAGAGCGGACGCCGTACCGAGAGCGACGTCGAATGAGAAGAAGACCGGCATGGGGGGGAAGAATGAACAAAAAGAAAAGAATGAACGAAGTCGGGTAATATAAGGCTAGTAAAATATGCCGACCCCGGTTCGAGTTACGTCCGTTTAAAGAGGTGGGTAGAGAGAGAGAGAGAGAGGGAGACTTTTTAATAGCCGTGAGCAACAGATGGCCGATTCACATGAAGCAATACACCATTTCGCCCTGGACTATGTGTAACCGTGGATATAGACAGAATTCTATGGAAGTATTACGCAGTAGTCTTCGGGTCTATCGATTGGTCTATTAGACATATTGTGTACCTGGTACGTAGACGAAAAGTGCACGATGAACAATTTTCTGCCCCTGAAGTTTTTTTCAATGTTACTTTGAAAATGGTACACCTTCAAACGCGAACTAATGAATGTTGTCATCGTTGATGTTTGCCATTACTTCCAAGAACTTATAAATCGAAGAGCGGTTCTCGAGTGATGTTACCTTTTTTTTTTTTTTATTCCACTGCCCAGCGTCGCTCGAACGTTCCGCTTGCCTTTCGCTGTATGCACTCCCTTTCTCTCTCTCTCGGTAAGAGTGATTTTACGGGAAAAGGGGAAGAACCATCTAGACAAGAAATGACGGTGTTTTCAGGCCAATAGACCCGACGAGTCGTTATCCTATTGTCGACGATCCGGCAACCCTCCGAGGGGGGACATCTCCGAGACTATGGTAGCCGTGTTCGCTCTATGTTGAGTTCCTCGGACCACCACGATCTCCTGACACTCTCGGATTTATGACAACAACATTTTTTCGAAAACGTGCTTCAAACCGGCTAAAATGAAAGCGACGAAACTGTGACACGAAGGATCTACATTGTGTTCTCCGTGAACCATCATACATATACAGGTATATTACTGTCTTACCTCATAAATTAAGGAACAGTTAATTGTTCCGATGGTTCGTTCCTCGGATATCATGGACCGACAATATCAAGAATTATAAATTGCTCAATGAAAACATAATCGTAATCTTAATTTTAACGTGTGCGCATGCAAATTTGTAATGGATATATCATGGTATCCGGCATTCAAATTTATTGCTAGATTTCGTATCCAGCCTAACGGTACTCTCTTGTATGCATCGGCATAGCCCGAAGCCATGAATTTAATTAAATTGGTATATTATAATACACCGATGCCTCTTCTATGCCGTTCATCGCCGAACAGCTCGGATCATTTGAACTTCTGTTCGGATATTGACGCATTCACCCTCCTACTGTACGTAACGGCCTTTCAACCTGATTGTGCTACAGTTAAATCGCGGCTGTTACTTCTCCCATGGGGATTTATGGTGTTTGTTCGTAGTATAATACACCAGACTCACGTATACGTGACACATGGAACAGCAGCAATATCGAATAGAACGCAATGAAAGTATATATGTATCCCCAAAAAAGGGATCCGCATTGAGAACAATCGAGGAACTATAATAGGAGGATTTTTCAAAGGCAGTACGTAACATTCGGTGGCGTTCAAACATTGCACACGGTTCTATCGATTAATTCGCTCGAAAGATATCCGTCGAACACGTGCCGGAGATATCTTCCAAGCGAGTTTCATCGGTTATTGAGGAGGTAACTTCCGACAGGGGGAAGTCCTTTGATCAGCCATCGTCGAGACACTTTTGTCAGTTTGTAAAGTCATATCTCTTTCGTTTCATCGAAAATGGCACTTCGTTTACCGTAAAAACTCCGAGTCAACCCCTCCTTCCCAGTTTCATTTCTTCATAGACTTATTGCCCACGTGTGACCATCCATGAGCAATGACGGTTATGTGGCATATAGCAAAATTGCTATCACTATATATATATACTCGAGCATTGAGAAAACAGCCGCGTGCGTGTGTTCCTGCAGCAGGGGGGTAATCCGTAGTACAAAAGAACGAAATATAGGGGCTGTTGATAGTGGTTGCCAACGAAACGATTGCCGTACAGTCGTGGTAGCTAGTATGAGAGTTATGGAACCCCAATTTACACCCTCCAGCACGAGCCAACATACACACATACACAAAACAGATATATCGTGTCCGTGAGTGCAGCCTGCCTGCTGGTGGGCAATTTATATGTCCGATGAAACGAATCAACTCTTACAAATGCTCAAACAGTCAACAATAGATTGCCAATCGGTGATAGTACGAAAATTGCTGTTATACCACATTCATGTGCCAACCATCTCTATGGAATTGTTGGCACTGTGTTGCTACATATATGTTGCAAAACACAGAACAGTAAAATCGAACTCGTTGATATTTCACAAATACGTTTTTCACCATTGTTCCAATTGTTATGTCCGTATGCCGCTGCATATATTGATGCAGCGATTATCGCAAGATCTTTTAAACAAGCGACAGTTGTAAGTTCCAGATGTTGCAAGCAAATAAATCGGGCTTGTTTTCGTTCAAGAATTAGCCTATTGTATAACGCCTACTTTGGTAGTATAGAAAACAAGGCCGTGAGTTAACTTTACAATGCTTTTCACATTGTTCTTGCAATTGGTATTACTCGATAAAACGTTTTGAAGTATCTATAGAGGGAGAAAGAGAGAGAGAGAGAGAGAGAGAGAGCGAGAAAGAGAAAGAGAACTACAGGAGGGTGAAAATGGTTCTGGAAAGGGATGGAGAACCACACGAGCTGCAGGACTACTTATAGCCTGTAGAGTTTAGAGTCTTGACGACGTAATTCTAGGGGCGGACCCTTATTTATTGCGGTGTGCTTCTGTACCATTTTCATTCGTCCATATTGTTCGCCGCGTCTCAACCACCACGCTACCTAAATCTTCATTTCAACCGCCAACATCGTGCAATAATCGTTGAGTGGAATTAGGTTTCGCAAAACCGTAACGACACGCCCAGCAGCTTTAATAAACTTTGATTACGATGTTGAATGAGGTCTGATATAGATCGCAAAATGAAGATGAATGAAAAAGTACAATTAATACTGGAGTAACGCCAGAAAATACTTTCCCCATTAGCAAATACTGAGAATGTCTTCAGGAATCATAAAGAAATGAATGAAAAAGAGAGTATGACATGAGGTTTCGTTTTTTTCTTTATTTTTTAAGCCAACGACTCTCTCGTCATTGTTTGTTCGTGCTTTTGACGAGCCTCGCGTATATAAATCCCTGCGCCTCGCCCATTTCTCTCTTTCATGGCATGGCGAAGCCTCTCGGCCGGAAATGGACTGCAGGCACTATCTGTACGTTGAAAAATATCTGCTTCTCGGAACGCGCGAGTATGAGAACGCGCGCGCGCATACACATTGCATGTTTCAAACATGCAAAACTCCCCTTTGTTGAGACTACACTCGGGAAAGGTTTGGACGGCTACGGCGCTGACGCGGATGGGTGTAGCGAAAACGAAAACTCCGTTCAAAGGAGGAAAAAATGCATTTATTCTGGCCTTTCTCCTCTCGTTCTATCTTTCGCCCGTGTGTCAAAGCGCTTCATTTCGGTTCGTATCAGCGCTTCACTCGCGAAAAAGAATGGACACAGATGTGTATAAGAGTATATAGGGGGAAGTAACATGGAGTAGCATAGAGGTTGTCAATAAAAAGCATGATATATATTGTTTCTTTTTCCTTAGTGATTTCAACATTTTGATATTGACGTGCGGACATTACATTTTTGTTCTTCATTGATAAGACTATCGGTTCCAAAATCGTTCGCATATTAACACCTAGTGGAATTTTTTACACGGTACAATAATAAAACTGATCATGACACAACCAATTGAGAACCTTTTGGCTCTGTGCGAGCATGTGCTCGACAAAGAGGGTTGAAAACTTTTAAAGGGTAAGCCGTGTGTGACTGGTATCTGTTCGCTCGAAGCTTCTTCAAAAAGCTCGTTTACATATGCACGAGCGCAGAAACTTCGCGTTTGCCAGCGACAGGCCCAATGTTTTCATGTTTGTAGGCTCTGGCGTATATATAATGTATGATAGGCCTCGGGTCCAAATCCGTTCTTCCGGTAACTGGAGAAATTTTCCAGAATCACTACATTATTCTTAACGAGAGAAGCGATATTCCTTAATGCGTAGCACGTGCGGGGCGTGCTGCTGTTCTTGTTTAACAACATTGTGTACGCATAGTATAACGGATACGTAAGAACGAGGGAGTCGAGCATGGCTCGAGATAATGAAAGCCCAAACCGGGCAGACAGGGTCTCTCATCGCCACTCGAGTCTAATCTATGGGGCTAACGGTAGCGTAACCAACGAGAGAAGCCGCACGGATTTATCGTACAACAGACCGAAATAAAGTAGAGTAAAAAATAGTCCAACGAACTGTCGGTGAAGTTGAAACATTTCTCTTGCGATAGATGAAGATCTAACGTAGGATAGTTACAGTGCTTCCTCGTGATGCCGAGTATACATGTCGGAGTATATTATAATCAGGAATACCCGTCACTGGGTCATCAAGAGCCTTCTTCCTTGTCTGGATTATGGAACTAGTCGGTTCTCGAGACCATATTTTTATTATAAATATAGCTTATGTCTTGTTCCAATGACCCTAGCACGTGCGAGGGAGGCACCTGAGCGAATGTAGGACTCTCTTCACTTTCTACTACCTCTCGTTCAAACAATGAAAGATTAATTTATACAACATTATATTTACTCGTCAGCGAGCGAGTTCAAATCAGTAAACATCCATTTGAATGTTGTGTTAGGGAAAAACAATTCTCCAATCCTACGATCTTATAACCGATCTGTAATTTGTGATCATCTAAAATCATGTTAAGTATACGAGAGTAAGTAGCAGATCGATATCAACAACGGGAAAGAGGGATTCATTTGCTAGGTTTTTTCGTGCAACGTGATATTTGTTGTAAGGTCATCCATTTCATTTTATCCGCGTAACGTGAGACTTGCGTCGAAGTGATGGTAAAGTGGTGTCAACAAAAAAATGTCTACAAAATCGTCAATACCGTACGATAATTCTGTCATCCACTGGCTACCGAGCTGTGTTATATTCTGATGCGAGAGACACACGGCGTTCAGGGAAAGGGTGCCGGGATCGTGCGAGAGACAGAATCGCCTTGGGTGCATGGGCACGTAGCAACATATAGCGGTTGTCGCAATGGGCTTTCTATCACTCCGGGCTTTCCTATTAATTCAGCTGCAGTGCTCGTTCCAGCAGGCATGTTGTACTGTACGAAGGAAGTGCAGCGGGGCACGCGGCACACCGCTGAGTCGGATACGACGTGGCGCCATGGATCGCCGAGAATATCTTACGTCTGAATCACCCGCGCGTATGGACTCGGTTAAAAAGCTCGGGGTTCTTGGGCGCGAGCAACGCACACATACGGCGTCTCGGCGTCGTCGCCGTCATCGTCGTCGTCGTCGTCGTCGTCGTCGTCGTCGTTGTTGTTGTTGCAGTGGAGGAAGCCGAGGCGCGGTCGAAGAGGGCGAAGAGATCGCTCGTACACCTCCCTTTCTTCCTCATCCAAGTCACGCTCCTCCTCCTTTTTCTCTCGGGAGTAAGATGAGTGCGAGTCTAGCTCTGCCAAGACTGACGCCAAATATACATATATAAACTAAGGCCTTTTTCTCGCATCCGCGAAGAGTGCATCCTGCGAGCCTCCGGGGAATATACAATGCGTCTTCCTATCGAGATATAGAAGAGGCTGACTCTCGCTGGCGCCCGCCAACCCGTATGCACATATAGCCCGCAACGTATTCCCGATGTAAACTCTCATAACGAGAAATCTGAGCAACAGTCAAGCTATGGGGGATACGTATACATCGAAGAATATGCATCAAGCTCCGCGTCATCGTGAATCCACATGCCTGTCTTCACCCCACTCAACCCCCGCCCCGGTCCGATGAGATTGTCCTTTTTTAAACATCGAGCAGACGCCGAAGAAAAGTGTATTCGGGAGATTATACTATTAATTCGCATGTACCATTTATACCATCGTGAGTCAAGCGAGTCGCATCGTGAGGAATGTCGACTCGAGGTACGTCGACCTCATTGGTCATCGGCAACCCCCCTCTTTGCTTCTCGCCCAGCAAAGTGCATCCATGCATTGCCCGCGTGCTCGCATATGCCGCATCTATACGACATACCGTGGCCTAAATAGGATGTGTCCCGCAGATGTATCTAACGTTGAAAATTTCTAGTGGACACTCTCATCTCGTCTAGTTTCACCTAAAATTACGCAACCGCATTTAGAGCGATGATTCAACCACACGGGCTACCGAAATCATCGCCTCGCGTCATACCTCACCATGCGCACTTCGCACCATCAAGATAAGCCCCGCGAGAAGTGTAATCGTTCTCTCTCTCTCTGTGGTAAAGCGCACGCATATTCGCGATGCCTCGTCTCGCCAGTGAGTTACTCTCCATGACTCTTCAACATCTCTCTTCTCAGAGATTGGAGTGCCGAGCACTGCTCGCCTACGTTATAGTAACCAAGGCGACATCAACCACGACGAGGGATGCATTTGCGAAGCGAGCCAGCCAGCCACGAGGTGGAAGACGGCAAATCGTGCCGGCGAGGCTCCCCCGTCGAGTGATTCATCCGCGGAACGTGAGAAACACGACCTAACGCACTATAGCGCGTGAGGAGAGCAACCTCATCGCGATGCCGCGAGATACACGCGGCGGACCGTTCTATTTCTATTTCTAGCCGGCTGTACGATGTCCGTTCGGTCTGTTTGTGCCCGCTAATAGAAGCCTCTTGATGAACCGAGCATTACTTATAGCGCAAGGTATAGGAGAACATATGCCTCAGATCTCTACCACCTGCTCAACAAAATTCACATACAGCGCATTTGCATTTTCGTTCGACATCCTACGAAGATTCTCGCTTCTCCGAACCTTTTGAGGCTTCGGTTGCCGCTTATTCAGACTTTCGGATGTAACTCAAAGTGCATCGTCTTCGGAAACATCGAGGGATTTCACGAGAGAGTTTTCTCTATCGCTCCAACAAACTCAAACCTCAACTTCCAACGCTGATGTATTCTACTAGCCCGTGTGGCTATTTTAACGTGAGTATTTGGCAGAGCGCATAACTTTGCCAAGTATTCTTGAAGTGCTATTAACCTCGCTCTCGCTCACTCGTTTTCGAACGGACAAGCTAAGAAGCCACCGAGCAATCTTCATCTTAACGAATATCTCTGAAGTGGACACGTTCAATGCAGATATAAAAAGTTTTATGTATTATTTTTTCCACAATTTAACCAATCGATTTCGTAATGCACGTAATTTATTCAGAGAATATGATAAGACAAAGGAGCATAAGATACACTGCTTCGTAACTGAAAAACAGTTCCTGGAAACCTACTTTCGCGAAGAACCAAAAAAGGGGACTCTCAGACACGCGCCCGACCGCTTCCGGTTTCCCGGGAGATTTCCGGGCGCCATAATGTTGACAACACTGATCACGTCCGGGATTTCCGGTGATTGGGTGTTGCCCCATCGCGTCCCCGACACCAGCGTTGAAACGTGCACGTCCGTACTTTTAGAACGATGAAAATAATATATTGAGTTATCAATGAATAGCGTGACAATGACGTTAGTCATTTTATCGTGGTTATGCTCGTGTAAAAATACACTTGTGAAATTGTCAAGACCCAGAATAGATTATTGAGCCCGCGTAGACCGTTGCTAAACCCTGTGGAATCGATACTATCGAAACAGGGTCAATCCACCCACGGATTTTTATCTAGGTCGTGGTGATACTCGGAATCGTTCTTTAACATGCACGTTCTCTATTACAGCTCCGTTCGTCAATTTGCAAACTCATAAATAGCAACAAAAAAAATTCTGTTTCGTATGGCAACTAATATGCCAAGAAGCTATCATCGTCTTGGAGAAATAAGCGTCATCGCGAGAGTATTACAGCACTCAACCTCGATTGTAATTATTGCACTAAGTTAAAAATGCCTGGGGTATAAATTTCAAGTGACACACAACGACAACAATGACAGTGACAATTTCAAGTGAGACAGTGGGTGGACGGTGTACTACACCGTCCACCCACTGTCTCACGGTTTTGACAACCTTGAAACTAATGTAAAGACGAGACACGTCACAGTGTCATGGCAAAACCTCTCATATGTATGCCCATGTGTTATAGAATCACGCCGCTTGTATGTAGTACGTGCTGTAAGTGTAGTTGTTAGTGGGGAGGACTGGAGCAGTCTGCCTTGCGCAATTCACTCGATGAGGCCTCGCGTAACTGAGTAAAGTTCGTAATAATGGGCATTGTCCTTGTGGCCGGCGGCGACAACGACTTGTCAGCACTTTCTCGAAGAGCTCAGCGAAACCCGCAAGGTTCGTCGGGTTTTCCAAGTCAGGGCGAGCTGTGTACGCGCAGTGACTCTCTGGTAAATGATGGTGCGTAACGCATCGCGAGCTCGGTCTTGCTAGCAACAGCAATTTCCACGTCTGTCCGCAGCAAGTAGAGAAGCGTTAACGACTGGCGTATACTGCTCTTTCGACCCGGACTCGGTCGCATGCAGGCGACGACGCGCTGCTACGCACCATCACGTTTCAGGAGCGCAAAACCCGCGGAATTCCCTCTCGGCTCGCAACCCGACGAAGGCCACGGAACATTGCATGCCCGCTTGATCCTGGTGTCTGTACTAGCTGTATGAATGAATGCCGCGGACGCGACCTATAGGACCCGCACCATTTATATCGCAAGCACGCGCTACAGGTGCGAGCGACCATAAGAAATGTATCTCGTGGAGAAGTAGCGTCATAAATGCAACAGCCATTGTATGTGCAGTATCGTAAAACAGAGAGGATCGATTCGAGCGAAGTAACGCGAAGCAAGACTTCAATTCTTTGATGAATATACAACTATTACTCTCCGATTGAGCGAGTCTGTTTGACATATTAGTCAACTGAACAAGGAATACCTTAATTTAAGTTTGTTTCTTACACGACTACGAATTATACGATAAACTTTCTGACACATTGCTCAATGGCCGTTGTTATTTGAGACACGCTTCTTTTAATAGTTGGCACACTTCGACCTTGAAACACAAAACTGTACCGTATACTGTACGTTATTGGACAACGTGTATTGGAAATAAATTTCAGTTCTCAATGGAATGAAAATTAGGTTCCAATACGAGGTCTGTTCAAAAAGTATCGCGAATTTTGAATTTCCACGGGCTACGTATATTCGATTTTCGATTTTTTTGTGGCGTTAGGTTGGTACTCGTGTCCCTCACTTATGCTGAAAAAATCGGCCATTTTGAATGTTTAGTTAATTGTTGACAGCTGTTTTGGTTAGACGTGTTTTGGCTTCTCGTGCTATTCAATTTTTACCAATGATTTGGGCATGAGACGGGTCGCCGCGAAATTCGAGCCAAAATTGCTCAATTTCGAACAAAAACAGTATCGCGTTGCTAAGGAGTTGTTGGACTCTGTCCGCGACGACCCAAATTTGCTCCAGAGGGTCATAACTGGTGACGAATCTTGGGTTTATGGTTATGACGTGGAAACCAAAGCTCAATCATCGCAATGGAAGCTGCTTTTTTGGAATAGGCAAAAATCGAAGACAAGCCAAAACACGTCTAACCAAAACAGCTGTCAACAATCAACTAAACATTCAAAATGGCCGATTTTTTCAGCATAAGTGAGAGACATGAGTACCAACTTAACGCCACAAAAAAATCGAAAATCGAATATACGTAGCACGCGGAAATTCAAAATTCGCGATACTTTTTGAATAGACCTCGTATACGTGGAGTAGACAATTTAAAATCACTCATTCACAAGATCAGACACAAGTTGTCCAACAAATAATATTGTTGTGTTTATTTTATATTCCAATACTACCCGTAACAAAGATAATTGTTAGCTAATAAAACCCAGATGGTTGAAAATATCAGCCCTTCGGTAACAATAACGATCACGCAGTGAATTTTCTTCCAGATATGTGTACACAATCGTAAAATATCGTACAATATCTTTCCGTGGTTGAACAACGAGTAGTTTCTCAGCCACGATTTTCAATGGCAGTTCACTGGATACAGTTTGCACGCGATATTGTATTTACGTACCCCTATCATACGAAACTGGAATGCCGTGTTTAAAGGAACGAAACAATATTCGTCTCACGGACCTTTTGTACGAGACTTTCGCCAATTATATTCTCATCAGAAATCTAACATGAAGCCTGCCAACTGTCAACGCCAGAATTAAAGTTTTGTAGGAGAATATGATTAATCCAACACAGCCATACCTATATGATCGAAAATTCATTGCTGACACGCTCTACCTTTCTTTCTCGCCAACCCACACTTTGCTAGATTGATTGCGTTCCACTGAATATAACATCACTTGATATAGAATAATCGTAGTGTACAAATAGAGACCGGAGAGCAAAAATATTTTACGGATATAAACGTACCATCGAATTTTCCAGAGATTGATTGCAAAATGATTGATGCCATTATTCCGTTGACTCGGGAATCGTCGACGAGCCTCGATTGTCTATCGATCCAGAACAGGACATATTCATAGCGATATCGTGTTCGTGAAATAGCTGCTGATAAATTGCATTGGATCCATTGTCAGCTGTCGAGGATCGGTGTCTGGGATGAACAAACAGAACGAAGCACTCGACTCTTTGAACGTCAACCGTGAGGCTCTCAGTGTACTTCATGGAAAAATCCCATTTCCAGGCGAGTAGAGTCGCGGTCAACGTCTGTCGATTGTTGTTACGCAGTGACGGAACAGAATGTTCCGTCAAGGGGAATAAGTACATCGGTACGTCCACTCTCACCACGACGATCCGCTAAAAGTATAGCCAGCCATTTGAATTTCTCTCTGAAGCGCTCCACTCTTCAGGGTCTCTTTCAAGCTCAATTTCCGAAGCTTTGTGGTAGTTACAGACCTTCGGTGTAGCCCCCCCTATGTACAAGAGAATTATTGCTCGAGCTTCGTTCTAACCAAGACCTACGAGAGAAAATGGATACATTGACCGTATACCGTGAATAGATTCCTTCGGCTTTCGCGGGAACATAAACCGAACTAACCGCCACCTAGTAGCACATAGCACACCTATCCTCCCCACTATAATTCAGAGTATTGACGAGTTCCAATGTACATGCCGGAGAATCTTTTTTTTGCCAGAGGTGACTGTAAAAAGTGGTCAATTTCCTGTCGAGGGGCGGCTTTAATATTAGATCTTCATCGAGGCATCGCGCCTCATCCCCAAGTGGGACAAGGCCGCGTGAATCCCTGCGGCGCAAAACATCTTGTTCAACCATTGTGATCAGTCCCGTCAACCGTGGCGCACACTAACAGCTACGTGCACACCGCTGCGCATGTCGATCCTTCGCTGCGCAGTGGACATACGTATATGCAACGAGTGCATTATCTCGAATAAATAGGCGAAGTACCAGGTTGTCGAGGTCACAACATGAATGACGGACATTGGCTAGCATATACACTAAAGCGAATGCGGTAATCATCAAATTAATTCATTATAAAGAGTTGTACATCATATCGACGCTGCTTACGAAAACTAGCATGTTTCAGATTTCTTACGAAAACTAACACGTTTCGAATTCCACCACGAAAACTAGCATGTTTCGGCATTCACCACGAAAACTAGCATGTTTCGGCTTTCACCGCGAAAACTATCATGTTTCGGCTTTCACTGCGAAAACTAGCATGATTCGGCTTCTGCCGCGAAAAGTGGCATGTTTCGGCTTCCGTCGCGAAAAGTGGCATGTTTCGGCTTCCGTCGCGAATACCAGCATATTTCGATTTGCACTGGAAAAAGTAGTATATTTGCCGAACTAAATCGAATAAGATTCAGATCTTTCACAAATGTTTTAATAATTTTTTCGGGAGCACTATAAGGAATAAATGAAAAACATTAAGGGAGTATCGGCCGTACACCCTTGAACATTTATATTCGTTTTCTCTTTTTAAAAATAATAACATTATAGAATATACGATTCAACAAATTTACTGGAATCTTAGAGATCCCTATCGTCTAATATTCTCGAAAAATGAGAAACAACTCCAGTGATACTGAAACGTGCTAATTTTCGCGGCGAATATCGAAATGTGCTAGTTATCGTGGCAAAAGCCGAAACATGCTGGTTTTCGGGGTGATATCAAACGTGCTTGTTTTCGTGAGAAATCTGAAACATGCTAGTCTTCGTAAGCAGCGTCGATATCTTTTTCATATATTGCATTGCTTAGTCGTCAATTTCAATAAATGATCGTAAGTCTAGAAAAATGCGTTTTCCTCTATCTATCGTACTTCGTTTATTTATCTCGCAGTTCATTGACCTCTCTATTGTCGCTCGAACAATTCATACACACGGTTCCGTCCCTCAAGCATGTAACACCGGTCTATCCGACACATACATTCAACGACAAATTCAACGCCGCGTTTAGTTTTTCAAGTCAAAGCACGAGTGGTGTCAAACAGCTCTTGTGTACGTTAATGGAAGAAAAAGTTTCTATAGAATCTCTATTCCCTTGGAGTGTCGCTGCACCGGCAGATACGTAATCGACTACCTATACGGCACGCATGAATCCACATCCGGACCGGCCAGAGATTGTGAAGAATCAAGAGCGGTATTCGGAACGACTTATTTACGACGGGTGCGACCGGTATCGCACAGATGATCGCATTGTCGGTACGATATTTCATTGTCGTTGCTGCTGACGCAAGTCATCGTTGTTAATCTCTGTCGGGAAGCCCCAAGTACCAAGTGAGAAGACGCTCGAGGCCCGTATAGTACGCGCATTGTACTCTACAATTCGATGACACCCGAGGCTCGATTATGAGCTCGCTTGATCCATCTCTATGGGTACCAATCACCGTTATTAGCGGGCGCGTTTGTTGATTCGTGTCATCGCGTAATAGTGCCCGTGAAACGTGCAATCGTGTTCATTCGCCGAGCTCGTTCAATCGGAAAGTAAAGTCACTTATCTATTTTTATACTTCATTTTCGGTCACTGCAGTATATTTTTTATGCGATACGGAATTAAAGGTGAACGGTTATTGAGATGTCCATACCCGTATTCCAGTACGAGATGCATCGAAAAATTTCTCGATAGTTCTTAAGGCAGTCGTCTGGTCTAGAGCGAGATTTTTGACGTCATTTCTAATGTGCAATAACGTTTAAACCGTTGAAGTTGTCTTGATGAAAATTTACACGTGCATTTATTGATCCTTAGAGAATACTTGTACATTAAAAAAAAAAATTATTTTAAATATTTTCATGTAGTTTTTTGCCCTGTTGCAACATGGTGCGCCGAAATCGGCGCCCACTCTGGACGATGTTGTATGCATCTGAAAAAAAAAAAAAATATATATATTATCAATCTGTATGAGTATTCTGAGCACTGGTAGCAGAATTGAGTCGAACAATAATTTTGCCGACATTTTATAACTCGTCGAATACGAAAATGTATGAAATGCATGTATGAAATATCATTAATGAAAGTTCAACAGGCCGCCATTTTGTCAAAAAATTTTTTTAAGTACCAATTCTGCTACCAGTGCTCAGAATACTCATACAGATTGAGAATATATATATATATTTTTTTTTCAGATGCATACAACATCGTCCAGAGTGGGCGCCGATTTCGGCGCACCATGTTGCAACAAGGCAAAAAACTACATGAAAATATTTAAAAAAATGTTTTTTTTTTAATGTACAAGTATTCTCTAAGGATCAATAAATACACGTGTAAATTTTCATCAAGACAACTTCAACGGTTTAAACGTTATTGCACATTAGAAATGACATAAAAAATCTCGCTCTAGACCAGACGACTGCCTTAAAGTACGAAGCTAAGTGTATATACGGACAGAAAGAAATTGTTCCCTTCGTCATATAATATTTCCTAGAAGATAAATAGATGCTACGATGCATTTGTCCGTGAGATGTGAAATACTGGTGTTGAGATTTATTAGCCAAGATTTCTCCCGATTCATTGTGACTTTAACGACTTGTTATTCTCCGTCTGTAGAATGCTAACTATATGCGAATGTACACAATAAAAAGAACAAAAGTACGACTTGTGATATCGATGAGATTTCTCCAATTGCTTACTGCGCATGGAATGTAACTGCTTGATCGTTATTAGCTTTACGGCAATCGAAATCCCACATCTCGTAAGGATCGTTTGGGCAAGAGCGAGAGCAAGTGCGGAGAAATCGGAAAAGGATTGCTGTCGGATTCGCCATTCTACCCTCAAAGTATATCACGCGATTTGTCTCGTATATACATATTTTCAAGTATCGGCGTTTCGTTAGCTCGCTCGCCTTCGCAAGACACCGTGACATCGAGCCGCGATCGCGTGTTCGTAACGAATTCGATTCCGTTAGAGCAGGCGCACTGGGGGGGAGAGATTATCGACGTCATTCAACCTTTCTGCCACCTGTAGTCCATGAGGGACTGACGAACATGTCGTGTCTTCAACCGCGATATGACGACGATTGTACACGTCGACCAAGACGAGGAGAGACCAGAGAACGATGAGTGTCCGTACGCCATGCTGTAACGCATTCTTCCGCAACGTAGGGGAACGAAACGCGTTCGTTCGCTCTCGCTTATGTGTACGATCGCTTCACTCTTTGCCTTGTTTTGTTCTCTTCGATCCGTTGCTCAATGCACTCTATAACCTTCCAAGTAACCTGGACATCTGAAGAGCTTGGAGTATCTCGTCACGTTATTCCAAAGACTATTTGGTTGTTTGAATCAAGAGACCTGAATAAGTCTTTATTGCTTGTCTTTGAGTGTTTTCTATGGGCAATCAAAATTACATTCATGCGGTATTAGTGATCGACCGTCAATCGCGAGCAGAGCTAACTTTTTCAGTTTATGAATGAGAACATGTTGTAAGAAAATTTATGGTTCACGATGACTGGCCGAGTGGAAAAATTCATCCAACAGATGGTGCAGTGTCACTTGTGAATAAACAATTGATGAACTTGCACGGAGCTTGTCCGTTCCATCAGTGCATGGCTTTTGGGAATTTTCGAGCCAGACTGAACGTATATGCTGTGCACGCCTTATCATCTCAAGTTCAAGCTGAGGTCGTCGAAATGGGGCCGGGTCGAAGTTTCGAACCGTAAAAGCTTCGACGGTGCAAAACTCCGAATTTTAATAGTACGAATTACATGGTTCATTCCAACGACAGTTTGAACAATCGACTGTATATAACATCGAACGGGTATAAATCGATACTAAAAATGATACGAATTTAATATCGTCGAGTAAATATTTTTTTGAAATATTCAGACGACAGAGCAATTTATCGAACGGTCAGTAGGACTACTTGAAAAATTTCGAATTGTTCATTTTTAGAGTTCCGCAAAGTTCCGAAAATTATATTATCGAACAAGAAACTATCGGAAAGTGTGAACGTAATAAAATTGAAGAAAAGAATTCTCGGGGTATACGAATTTTTCGGACTCCGAAAATTACGGCGTCGACGACGCGGTATTCCGAAAATAAAAGTTCTGAAGGGACAAAATTCCGAAAATTTCCAATTCCTGCGTTTAGATGGCAGCACCACTGATATTACCGTCCTACACGTAATTCTTTCGGAATTTTGCCCAGTCGGAATTTTGCCCCGACGAATTAATACACTGTCGTCTGTTTATCCTTTTCGGGACATACAAATTCTAATATATTTGGCTTCGAACTTTTTTTTTCTGAACCTTTTCAGGTATAAAACTTGACCGTTCGGCAACTCGAGTTTCTAACACCACAATTTTTTAGAACTTTACGTTTTCTAATCATTAAAATACGATTTTTTAAGTAGTAGGATTTTTGATTTTCGATACTTTTGCAGGTCGGTCCCATATTATTCTTGTCATTTAATCCTCGATGTATAACGATTCTTCGCAATGACATTTCTGTTTTAAAAACGACGGATTTTAAGGATTTCGAAAAGTTTTAAGATCGTCCCAAAGAAAATTCGGAGTTTTGAACCGTCGAAGCTTTTACGGTTCGAAAGTTCGACCCCGCCCCGTCGAAACAGTCAATAACATGTATATACATGAATGGAAGAGTAGTTCAATAGATGTTCGAATATGTAATACCTGGCATTGGCAGTAATACCGTTCAGTGCTTTGCCAATATAACGGTTAACGTCGGTTCAGATCTCTCTCAGTTTCTATCGGGGTCTCTCTTTCTTTCTCTCTCTCTCTCTTTATCTCTTGTACCCGCTCGAAATACTCTTCCCACGCAATTCTGACATTCCTTCTGGTACTTGGCCTATCTACCGCTTCTGGCGTAAAAATACTGCACCACTGCGCTTTTCTACCCAGATAAGTGTTGTACATTCTTCTTCTTGTTGCTCGCGGGCATGATCCCAGCAGCGAGAGCTCCTGGCAGCTCGTTCATTCTCGGCAAATCGCACACGAGTATCTTCCTCGAATGCATATGCATGAAAATGCAAATTTCGTAAACTCTGACCGTCAATGATCAGGGGCCTTGTAACGTCCGCTTGAATCCCGTATGAGGAACCGCAAGAGCTTCGTTCCGCGATTCCGGCATTGTACCTCGCGTGCGAGATTGAAATGGATAGAAACGGCTAAGATACGGCGATTAGACATTTTATTTACCTCGAACGTTGCCAAAGCCCATTCCGGTAAGACGCAAGATTCACGAAAACCTTGATAGTGATCGATTCGTTCAATATAATTTTTTGAAACTTTCTTTGCAATTGCTCTTCGGCAGCAGCAAAAATTATCGGACGTCCCGTCATCTGCGAAGAATGGAGGAGCTATGTTTGCCATGGAGATTGATCCAGCTAGAAGCAATCTCATCTTGGACTCTATTCCAAAGCGGCGTGCATATAATCTCATACACTCAGCAGGGCATACGTATATGGTGGACACGTCGTTCGACCGATTTGACGTCAGACAATTTTCCTCTAATATCAAAATCCTCATTACCATATTCATAGAAAATTTCATCTCAAACAGTTCCATTTTTTCTCGTTATTTTTGCGCTCCCGATGATATATGATAAGATCTCTTCAAGAACCAAACACCCCGAGGGATATATGACTGTTAAGCCGTTCTCGACAGCCGGGAAGTTTCACTCTGTGTTCATTCACCAGCTCTCTCCCTCTCTCTCGCATTTACATTATACGGAATCTACATAATCAGTGTAATCAACGTCGCGTTAAAACTACGTAATTGCTGGACATGAGTGTAGCGTACGTTAGTACCGGTGCAAGAAAGAGAGCGAGAGAGACACACGGCACGGGAAGAGAGGCATAAAACAGTTTGCATTGATTTATGACGGGCGCTAATTCTCGGGCGTTTCCGTCGTCGAGCTAGGGATGAATATTCGCTGTACTCTCGTCTTATTCTCGACTTCCTAGACTTGTGAGCTGGTCGTAGCCCCTAGAGTGTTACGGAGAGCAAGATTATGAAGCTCCGGTCCGAAATCGGCCCGTGCCCACGACGTCCGGCAGGGTTACTACGTATATGAAACATGGTTGAAAATAAATTGTTCGGGATATAGGCGGGCGCTCTCGTCAACGAATGAACGACTATAAAAGTAATACCACATCGGTCTTCGGCCGCAAAATTTTATTAGAGCTCTGATGCATTATTACTGCACGAAATCGGATCCAGAGGGTCTATGACCCGAGCACTTTTTGCATTCAAAGCTGTCATCAGTGATCTTTTTGTATTCGATGTACGAGTATACGGAGGGTACGAATATTAGCTCACTTAAGTACACCATTGCACGTTTTAGTTTGAATTTTATAAGTCACAAAGTGCTTTGAAGAACTGTTGAAATTCGAAACTTTTGTAAAAGTTTGGTAGGCTTTAGGACATTTTAGTTTAACCCTTTTGACGTAAATTAAAGCCAATCGAGAGATCCCGCCAGTGGATTAGATTTTTGTTAATCATACACCCATGGACTTTGGCTGAACTTGTTAATTCAGGCATATATGAAATAGGTTGCGGACTATGTATCTCACGACGGAATGCCTCTCAAAGTCTTTCCTCCCTCCGACCGGAATGTCGCCCATCCATTTTTTTTCGCTCCTCTGCTCCGCGAGTCTCGAGAGCAGAGTCGGTAACCCGGTTCTAATAGCAATGCGCCCGTCTGAGCGCGAGACATCCTCTGAACTGGGAGCCGAAAAAAAGAAGAGATGGAGACAGAGAGAGAGCGAGAGAGAGAACGATAGGATAAGAGACTCGCAAGATATTTCTTTCGCGTGTCGATGATGTCTGCGCGGTGGCTAAAGCTCTTGGAACTCTAGCCAACAGCAGTTGATAAAGAACGCGTATGTGCTCATACGGGACACCAATCAGTACACGAGTCTTTGGTGCTCTGGCCCGTGTATAGTGTCTCGCCAGAATTGTTTATTGAGAACTTAACGCCGATCCCAAGTTATTATCGTTCGCGTTGTGAACGCTTGCACAATGCGTGGTAGTACAGTAGTTGGTATCTATGCTCAAGCTAACAACGGCCGCTATCAAACAAAAATGCTTAATCAACATTGTTGTACGCGCTACTTGATGTGGTTTCCGTTCTTTTGTTTGTTAGGAGTCGATGTCTATGGTATAGTGCGTGGTACATCGAGCGGAGATCATCGAGACGTGATCATGCCGCATGGATTTCCTTGCTCTTCAGAGCTGTTACCTGTGCTGCAGCTTCTTCTTGCCTATTAATTTATCGATGAGGGCGAATCACCGTGAGTTTTGTACCGGTCTCTATAAAGATAATGTGTGTGTGTGTGTGTGTGTAACGTACAACGTTTTACCACGGTATACGGTGTATGCAAGATCGCGGCGTGCCTCATGAAGCCCACGGCGACTATAAATGGCTATCTTCCTCTCTCTCACCCTCCTTTTCCACGATGGACTTCGAAGTAGCAAATAATAATTATACCGCAAGTCGAAACGTTTTGCCTCGGTTGAATAAGGGCTCTTCTTCTTACCTCCAACCCTATTTAACTCTCATCTCTCGTGTTTTTTTTCTTCCCTTCTCTCGTCAGTTATTCTTCGTCTTCTACGGCTTCTTCTTCAGCTTCGATCTCTCCCGAGTGCGTATAAATTCTCGGGGGGGGATTCAGAGCTGTTAGTAATCGTAAAATTCGACGTTGTCTTGTGCGAAGCATGCCAAACGGGAGACACGCAAATACCTTTATTACGTTGGACAGTGTTACATCTGCTACGAGAAGGAACTAGGGCTGGCCCGTCTCGTGTGATCGTTTTCGTGTTCACCGCGTCCTGGTTGGTGTAAAGTGCACAATTCTCTCGTACATGCACGTATACATACATTATTGAGGCGTGGATATACTTGAGCAGCGCAAAAGTTGCGGAGTCGCCACATCGCTTTCGCCGTGGAGAGATATATGCACCTACACATTCCGGACGCTAATTACGCCCTGTACCATAGGCGATAGAGCGAGAGGGAGAGCGAACAAGGGGGGGGGAGGGGAATCGTGGGTTCGATCCCGGTTTGCTGAATTTTTTATTCATTTTTTTTTCTTCTTTTTCCTATCTCTGCCGAGTTCGCTGTCTTCATGGGAACCTGTAGCGCATTCCACGCGATGCAGCGTTAAGCTTAGTCTTAAATGCCTCAGGTAACAGTAAGTATGACGACGCAATCGTAAATTTCTGGTATTTTTTAAAATTATTTTTATTAGTAATTCACTACCGTAGTCTGATCATCTTTAAAATTCAAATGGGTATGTAAACGTTAATTGATTGGGCAAGATACCGGGTTTAGGAATGCCGAAAGTAACATCGTGTGAGAGGCTCAGCTGCGGTAGGTCCATTGCCGTAGATTGGTACTAAATAACGCCTATATTGACTCGTTGACCCGGAGCAAGCGTTTCTATCGTAGATGCGTCGAGGTCAGTAAAATAGAACCGCACCTTCGATGGGTCGGTGCTCTCCAAGCTTTGTTTATAGCACAGAGCTGAAGCTCGCACACCCTGACACTTTCACAAATATTAACAAGTGCAGAGGTGTTGCGTTGCTATGTCGTACGGGAAACCAGTGACGTCAAAGCGTGAATCATCCAAGGTGATCATTATGAGAGACCTTGTTTGTGCTGTGATATTTATTGTTATTTTTCTTCTTCTCATTTCCATCTTCACGTTTGTTTGAACTTTGGCTGTTGCTTTGTAATGTTTAACTGGTATTTCGCGTCGGCGATGCATATTACTGAGTGAAACGAACGAATCGTCCTTCGTACGTTTATGTTATCCATTATCTCGTTCTTGGATTGGACAAATCATTGTGACGAAGATTTTACGATCGAGCATCGCACGAATGGCGATGTCAAACGTTTCGTTCGTTGTGCAACGCAACTGTTTGTTTTGTTTCCTATTCTCTTGCACAATGCTATCCCGACGTTCTTCCTAGTCATCAATTTTCATGGCAGTAATGAGGCCGAAGAAGCAGCATGTTGCAGAGATTTTTGAACGACGGCGAACCGACGATCGTCGACATACTCGAATGACCATAAAAAGCGTCAGTTATCATGACGCACTGCACCAACAAATGTCTTGACAAACTCGCTTGTATTTCTCTCTTCGTCGCTTACCGAGTCTAGCCTCTCTATATCGAGGCTGTACGAGTATTATATTTAGAGACTATCCGGGGGACACTAATTCCACGGATATAGCCCAAGCGGAAAGATTCAAGGGTCCCATGGGGAACGAGCAACGCTGATATGAGCATCACACCGAGGGATGACAGTCGGAAGATACGGTTCTCGAAACATAAACAAGCAATCAAGAGTAATTTGAGAGAGGACAAATGGGGATGACTGTCATCGAAGAGATGATTAGACTATCGATTCAACTAAGGAAGAAAATGGATATCTATGGGGAAATGTTGTTGATAACAGTTTATAAATGAGGATTCGTTCGAACGAAACCGGTGGAGAATAGATTATTGCCCAATTGCTGTCGCGACGCGTTTCCCACATTTACCTTACGTTCCGATACGCCAGCCGCTCAACTTTAATAGCAGTACATCCACCATGAATACATAATCTACGTATTGTGTATAACAGTTTATTGTGTTATTATAACGAAGGACGAAGACGGAGAAAACGCCGAGAGATACGCATCGAGTGTGATCATTCGAGCGAAAGAGACGCGTACCATATATATATTATTATACGCAACAATTATGGCATTGCACGTGGGCCGCGTGGGAGAGGCCCACGTGGTTCTGACGATGAATGTATCGCCGTCGGATGGAGTTGGGAACCGCATTCCTGGTGGCGTCTGGCGCCAAAAGCGGTTCTCAGATAGGTTCGAGCGATCCGTGGGGCGCCCGTTTCATCGGTGATCAACGTGTATGTGTGTTTGTGACGGATATACCCCCGCGAGACCGGAACGTCATCGGCTCAGAGAGCTTCGCGGCACGTCCAAAGAGAGACGGAGAACCGCGAGCCTCGCGAACAAACCCGACGCCCGCGGAATAACGATTCCCTCAAGCTAGACTATCCCATGCCACCTTGTATATGCGATAATATATAAAATGTGGGGGTTGTCTGTCCCGCACAGTTCTCGGTGTATATATACAGGTTCTAACATAAATACACAGGGTGAGGCACTAACTGTTGCCACGTAGAATAACTCCGAAAGTACGATGGTAGTAGAACATTTTTTGAAACAAGAGTTGCATGGGACAACGGGGGCTATCATATGGCGTTAGTTTTTTGTTGCTAGGTGGAGTCGCATCGGAGATTTCAAGGTCAACATTTTTTTTTTAGATAGAATGCTATGTTTTGGTACTTATTTTCTGGTAGCGGTTATCGAGACGAATCCAATGATGTTTTATTTTTATTTTTTTTGTGCTTGTTTTGTTTAAAAAAAATTTTTTCTCTCTCGCATATCATGCAAAATTTGACCGTGTATTTACACGGTACATTTTAGGTTTGATGAAAACGCCGTATTTAGTAAATATTTACTATTAACGCACATTTACATAACATTGTATCGTACAATGTATTACATTGTATTGTGTCTTGTACGAGACAACGATAGTAAGAATGGTAAGACCCGTATCATCGCATCAAGCGAATGTGAATGATGTCGTAGTCTTTTGAAGAACAAACCGATATGAACAATCTAATTTACGGAGAATGTCAGAAAAATTCAGTGAGGGCCAGAGACTTATACGCTGAAAGATATCCTGAACGTTCTCACCCTACACGCCGTACATTTCAAATTTTGTACAATAAATTGAGAACAACTGGATCCTTAACCCGTCGGAAAAATAACCGACAAAAGAAACTGACGAAGAAACGGAAATCGGTATTCTTGCCATTGTGGTTCGAGATCCTTGTGTTAGTTCGCGTCAAATTTTTTAAATAAAAAGAAAATACATTTTTTTTTTTTTAATATCATTGGATTCGTCTCGATAGCCCATATCAGAAAATAAGTACCAAAACATACCATTCTATCTAAAAAAACAAAGTTGACCTTGAAATCTCCGATGCGACTCCACCTAGCAACAAAAAACTAACGCCATATGGTAGCACCCGTTGTCCCATGCAACTTGTGTTTCAAAAAATGTTCTACTACTATCGTACTTTCGGAGTTATTCTACGTGGCAACAGTTAGTGCCTCACCCTGTATAGTATATACGTATCCGCACGATTCTGCTGCACTCTCTCTCGCTGAGACTTATATCTCTCCGGTCTCTGTCGATTTTTCTCTCTATCGATCTCCACGTGTCTTTCTTACGTCTTCTGTTCAATATTTTTCTTTTTCTCTCGAGATCCTATTGCCGATATGCCAGAGCGTTGTAATGACTATGGACACGGAAGAAGAAACATCGAAGAAACTTCTATTACGATAATTATTTACGATATGTTATTACCATTGTCATGATTATTTCTAGGATGGCATATGTCGAATGGATGAAGCTTCGTCGTTCGTTGTTTGACATGATCAGCGACTGCGTGTATTGGAACGCGTGGTACGAAAATGAAGTGAGTAATTCAGCGAGCGACGACAGTTACCGCGAGACAGCATGAAGATAATAATGGAATAGAGAGTACGCTATGCATTCTTGAGTATTGCACACTTTTCACGAATGTACAGTGACATGATTCGCGCGATTATAAATTACCACGCGAGAGTTCCTCCTGCGTGTATGGCGCCGCTGTGCATTTATCGTTGGGGGAGAAACGCGAATACGAAGGTGCGTACGCGCAACCCATTGAGGTAGTAGTCTGGTAACTTAAGCCGATTTTCATGTCTTTTTTGGAGGGTGTTTTTTTGTAGGAAAATAAAGATGAATCGTTTTGGATATTCAGGATGTTTTTATTTACATATTAAAGATACAAAAACAAATGTTTTTGAAAAAATTTAATCGTTTAATATTATTATTATTATTGATCGAAGTTGGCATCTCGAAAAAAAAGCGCGTGGGTGACCCCGGTGATTTTGGCTCTTGATGTTATCTGAAATAAAAAATTCTTGATAAATCTTAATCTATAGACATGTCATTCTGGTCGGAACTACTGAAGTTAAATTTCATTGATAAATAACAAAATGGCGGACTTTGGAAAAAAAACTTTTTTTTCCAAAGTCAAATTTTCGTGTCCGTATATCTCCAAAAAAGACATGAAAATCGGCTTAAGTTACCAGACTACTACCTTAAAACGTACATTTTGGAGATATACGGACACGAGAATAGAGGAGCTGCATTTTACAGTAGTTTTTAATTTCCTTCATATATTTATTGACGACAGGTACTAACGTTACAACGAAACAAAGAGAGGATATTTTGTATTTTGAAGTCCGAATTTAGAGAATAAGGTCGATCGTAAGCACCAACTTCAAGCGTGAACTTAAGCACTAGCATACAAAGGAACTTAATCTGGAATTTAAGCGACATCTTAGAAAATCCTGTTTTCTAACCTAGCACGTACATTCTGTACTTAGTTACATTCAAATTTAGAGAACAGGATTTTCTAATTTGGCGCTTAAGATTACGCTTACGTGCATGTTTAAGCTCGGGTTTGAATTCGACTTTTTTTTTCTAAATTTCGGTCCTAAAACAGATCGTCGAACGCAGTTTTTGTGTCTAATCTAGACAATGCAAAAATAGAATAAATTTTACCGTCAAATTAGATCACGCAATTTAGTTACGGGGTTGGACAGGGTATTTGCAAAATTCTATCTTTTTGTGCAAATGAATCAGAAGAAATTTTCATCGAATTATGGTTTTCAACGACACGAGTCTCTCTTTCTTCGTCGCGCATGGAGACAAGCGTCCACAGAGTGCTCCACGAACTTCTGCATCGTACACTTGATATTTCTCCGGTATATACGGTCAGCTTGTGGCGCGACGAGTATGTTATTTTTCCCCGTTACAGTACAAGTGTCGAAACTGTTAGGGTAACGGGGACGCTTACAGAGAGTAAGCGAAGAGGGTTCAGAGGGTAAAATAATAACGTGGGGGGGCAAAAAAGGAGGGGAAGGTCGTGAACGGGGTCCCGACATGGTAGCGTGGGATCGTAATCTTTAACCGAGCTTTTATCCCGTCGCCTTACCACGATGACCAAGGCATAATCTCTGTATATATCGGCGTTCTCGTTGTCATTGCTGCACCCAAACTCGTCAAACGACCCTTCGGGGCCTCAGGCCAATGG
Organism: Oxytorus armatus; assembly: GCA_958009045.1. Classification (NCBI taxonomy): domain Eukaryota; kingdom Metazoa; phylum Arthropoda; class Insecta; order Hymenoptera; family Ichneumonidae; genus Oxytorus; species Oxytorus armatus. The sequence goes on along the minus strand of OY253751.1, from coordinate 9,078,021 downwards.
CTACCGTGTGTACATACATATGGGTTGTTCCAAGCCAAATCTCAACTCGTTCCAAAGTTTTTACGTCATTTAAAAAAATATCTACGCAAAGACAGAAAAAATAATAGAACCGAGTCACAGGCCAATCTGCGATGTAGCTAATAAGATTTAATATCATGAAAGGTGTTTCTATCCAGTATAAAACTTTTGTTAGGTTTTAAGGTAGTAGTCTGGTAACTTAAGCCGATTTTCATGTCTTTTTTGGAGGGCGTTTTTTTGTAGGAAAATAAAAATGAATCGTTTTGGATATTTAGGATGTTTTTATTTACATATTAAAGATACAAAAAAAAATGTTGTTCAAAAAATTGAATAGATTATTATTATTATTATTATTATTATTATCATTATTATTATTATTATTATTATTATTATTATTATTATTATTATTATTGATCGAAGTTGGCACCTCGAAAAAAACAGCGCGTGGGTGGCCCCGATGATTTTGACTCTTGATGTTATCTGAAATCAAAAACTTTGGAAAAAAAGTTTTTTTTTTCCAAATAAACTATTAATTTTTTTCAAAAAAACTTTTTTTCGTATCTTTAATATGTAAATAAAATATCCTAAATATCTAAAACGATTCATTTTTATTTTTCTACAAAAAAACGCCCTCCTAAAAAGACATGAAAATCGGCTTAAGTTACCAAACTACTACCTCAGATATTTAACGATGCGGCGGATTTCCTTGCTGACGGAAAAATGTTAAAAAAGGAACTGCGCTCCTCAAAGGACTGTTAAAAGTATGGTGAAAATGGCGCCTTGAAAATTCACGGAGTTAGATGTTCGAGGAACCGTTGATTTAGTCTGGAATGTCCCGTACCAGAGTTTAACACGAGAGTCGGGCTTCTTGGGTCCCCTCTTCTTTCGCTCTTGCCGCGGTACGCGGGTCTACGTACGCCAATAAATAATAGATGTACGTTGCCGATGCGGCCAAAGCCAAACCGTACACTCTGTTTTACTGCACGGTGTATATGCGCGCGCTGCCGTATAGCCGCGTGCCTTCGAGCAATCGATAGTAACTAACTCCTGCTTCGACGACGGACAAGGAGCTTTATACAGAAACTAATATAACTATAGTATATAAATACAAATATATTGATATATATAGGTATGAAATAAATGGTCTCTCTATCTCTGTTACGCTTTCAAAACGTTTAAATATATCTATATACACATATATTCCCTCGTGGGACGGTATATATATCGTTTTTCCTCACGATATCGACTTGACAGGATATATTCTCTCTTCTCAACGTCTAGCGTGTCTGGATGGAAAATGAAAATGATCTACACTCCTAGTTCAGCTTGTAGCCCGAAGGACGGGGACAAATAACGCTTATTATTTATCGTATAAAAGCTCGTTTATCAAAGGCAATCCGTGGATTCGTGTGTATATATCTCGAGGTGCACAGCAGCCCGGTGCAAAATGCGTTCGTTCCAATTGATGCATTTTTATTATTATTTTCCTTTTATTTTCTTCTTCTTTTATTCTCTTACATTTCACGTTCGAATGGAATTGCCTCGAAGCTAAAATCTCCGAACGAAGAATAATGGTGTAGCGTGTATAGGATACGTGTGTAGTACACAACCTTTCTCTTGCTCCTAGCGTGCTTCGCGGCATTCATCGACTTCGATCCTTGTATCAAGGACGAAAGAGAAGTCTTCTTGTATGCGCAACTGTTGTAGCAACATTGTGTGTATTGTATTGGCTTGTATAAATGCTCTACGCGTGAAGTGCACCCTAAGCGGTTTCAGCATTACGAAGATTTCATCGGTTTCAATGGTGTTACGGGTGAAACATCATTGAAGGACTCGAGGTGTGTTTAAAACATGTTTCGTACAGCATACACCTCGTTTGGTGCTTCGTTAGAGGTATTGAAAAATCGATAAAATAAAAATAAATAAATTATTTCCAAGCGTGCCTAGGAGCCACTCTGATCGGGAAGTATTTTTTTCTTTTTAATCCTCTCCGCAATCGATAAATTTATAGTGAGACAATCACGTCAGTGTAACGGCGCGTCTTTACCCACAAGTAAAACGTAGCACAGACTCATATTGATGGAATATGCAATATCCTTATGTCCCACGACTACTTATATGTATCTCGTTATATTATAATGCCTTCCGTTTTTTAAACAATTAGCTCTTGACACGGAAATTCATGGTAGCCACACAAATCCATATATTTTATTGATATTTTGTAGTTTTCTTTTTATTTGATATTTTTAATAATCTCTTTCAATTTAAGGGGGGAAATAGGGTTAGACGGTTCAAAAAATCGATTTTTTTTTATTTCATAAATTGTTAGTAAAACTATTGAAAAATATGTTCCCAAAATTTAAAATGAAAATTCCGACTCGTTCTATTGTTATAAGCCATTAAGGGAGGAAATAGGGTTAGGACAGCGTTTTCTCAATGATTTTCATGAATTTTTTTATAGTATAAAAAATGAATATAATTTATTGAAACTTTGAGAATATTTTATACATATATTCATGTATATACTATAAAATTTTGAAGAATTTTTTGAAGAATTTCCTTGAAAAACACCGAAGATATTAGCGACCCCATATTGCTTGTTTTTCTTGGTACTATTTTTTCAAACGCGTTTTTCTGAAAACGACTTTTTTTTAACTTGCGTACACGCTAGTTTGAAAAGTTTTCAACCAATCGTTTTGAAAATTGGCAGTTACTTTCTTCATAGTATTGCGCTCTATATGAACCTATAATCGGAATATTATCATTATTAAAAAAAATTTTTTTTTTGCAAATAAAGTTGTAAAAAATGGCAAAAAATCACGCTTTTTTGTTTTGACCCCTGTAAAAAATTCAATTATCTATTTTTTTGATAGCATTCAGGTTCATATAGAAGAGAGACATATAATAAAAGTAAATTCCAACCTCATTTGATTTCGGATGGAAATTGCGGCTTCCAGAATGTACGCAAAACGCTGAGTCTGATTGTGACCTGCAATATGGGGTCGCTAATATTTCATAGTATATACTTAAATATATGTATAAAATATTCTCAAAGTTTCAATAAATTATATTAATTTTTTATACTATAAAAAAATTCATGAAAATCATTGAGAAAACGCTGTCCTAACTCTATTTCCCCCCTTAAAGGAACATAATTTCTTTCTACCCGCGCGAGACACATCTCAGGCATGTTAAATAAATGACAAGAACAGTAAATACAGAGGAGTTCAGGAAGTCAGAATGATATACGAATCATCCTAATTGACAGTGTTGAATTGACGTTAAGAAATTGTATACATGCTCTCAGCGCTGTTATTATAAATTACAATCCATCGCCATCAGGAGAACGCATATTCGAAGAAAAAGAGTATCGCGAGTAAAATTGTAAATGAGTGATTAGGTGTGCGAGCAATAATAAATTGATTATACACAAAGTTTAATACGACGCGATAAGATAACGTCACAGAAAGAATTCCCCTAATTCCATTGATCGTCATCAAAATCCTGATACCGGGGTTGTTACTTATTACTTATTACCTAACTCAAACTTTTTGTCTTTTTCTTCGCTTCCTCGACGTATCCTATCAAGAATAATTGCTTTCGGATACCGGAACGTTCGATCTCTTCGATTCACTCTTGTTGCGCCGGACATATCCCATGAGGACACTCCTCGCCGTATACAAAACCGGATTTCAATACGGTTTTTGTTTTTTTCCCGTTCATCACGGAAATTCGATATAACGAACGAGTGTAATTTCACTGTATCAAATGCGTTATAATGAAACTAACCTCGAGGGGATAAAAAAAAAATTGACGTCGTATATCCGACAAGTGTTAAACCGGAAGAGAGCCTGTGTGTTCCGTAGACGCGCGTTCCGAGATTGTTGCTCGAGGCAGCTTTAGACCGGGCTAATCACGTTGATCGACAAAAGTACGCGCGAATATGATCGCACACGAACTCAGATTGAAGTGTCATTTTCCTTCCTGATTCTGTAAAGCGAAATGATCTTATGTGTGTGTGTGCGTGTGTGCATGTGTGCAGAGTGAAACCAGCATCTCGAACACCTCTTATTTAGCTTCACTAGAATCGGTGTGTGCACCGAGCGCGAGGCTGTTTAGGTTAAATTCGTTGTCTACGATCGTGCGATATGAATTATGCGCATGAACGAACTCCAAGCACGACATCGACAGCCAATCATAATGAGGAGTTAGCCGGCTTCAGAAACAAATGGCATTTCGAGATATTTCGTGATATGTCCTTTGTCTAGGGGAGGCAGACAAAAGTGGTCTATTTGACTCATTTTAAGGGGGAAAATAGGGTTAGGACATCGTTTTCTCAATGATTTTCATGAATTTGTTTATAGTATAAAAAATGAATATAATTTATTGAAACATTGAGAATATTTTATACATATATTTAAGTATATACTATAAAATTTTTATACATATATTTAAGTATATACTATAAAATATTAGCGACCCCATATTGCAGGTCACAATCAGACTCAGCATTTTGCGTACATTCTGAAAGCCGCAATTTTCATCTGAAATCAAACGAGGTTGGAATTTACTTTTATTATATGTCTCTCTTTTATATGAACCTAAATGCTATCAAAAAAATAGAAAATTGAATTTTTTACAGGGTTCAAAACAAAAAAGCATGATTTTTTGCCATTTTTTACAACTTGATTTGCAAAAAAAAATTATTTTAAACAATGATAATATTCCGATTTTAGGTTCATATAGAGCGCAATACTATGAAGAAAGTAACTGTCAATTTTCAAAATGATTGGTTGAAAACTTTTCAAACTAGCGTGTACGCAAGTTAAAAAAAAAGTCGTTTTCAGAAAAACGCGTTTGAAAAAATAGTACCAAGAAAAAGAAGCAATATGGGGTCGCTAATATTTTATAGTATATACTTAAATATATGTATAAAAATTGTAAAGTATATACTTAAATATATGTATAAAATATTCTCAAAGTTTCAATAAATTTTATTCATTTTTTATACTATAAAAAAATTCATGAAAATTATTGAGAAAACGCTGTCCTAACCATATTTCTCCCCTAAATGGCTTATAACAATAGAACGGGTCGGAATTTTCATTAAAAATTTTGGGAACATATTTTTCAATAGTTTTACTAACAATTTATGAAATAAAAAAAAATCGATTTTTTGAACCGTCTAACCCTATTTCCACCCTTAACAGCGGTTATTTGGAGGCTATCGAAACTTCAACGTGGAGGGTGGAGTGTGCGTTATACTACGAAGGATTAAATAACGAAGAGATCAACCATGATGTTCAATCCTGAGGTTCAATCTGCTAAGGGTTGTTAATCACCTAAAGGGTCTAACAATAAACGATGACGAAAAGTAATCTTTATTCTTTGCTTGAAAGATTTGTGCAGGTGGTCCAATGGGTTAAAAGAACTTGGTGGGAGACTATATCGCGCTCTTCTATACAGAAAGTGATGACGTTGCTGGTGGTGCTGGGACATGTTGGGAAGTAGAAAGAACGGGCGAATGCCGATGTCGTGTCTCTCGTCTCTTGACACCGGCCGGAGAGAACGCCGCCCGGCAGTGTGATGATCTTGATGCTGCTATGTTGCTGTGCAAGACTCTTTCTCTCTCTCTCTCTCTCTCTCTCTCTTGGGCTTCAAGCATGATGCGCCAAACGTCGAGACGAAGGAGATGAAGGCGCTCTTCGAACGAAGCGTCGGGAATCGCGCTCGAGCGAATAGTGTGTCTCTCGCGATCTTCGCTAAAGCATCGCTCGCACCTCGCGCTATATGTCGCACCGTCGGCCCCTACGGGCAACGTTCGTATAGTTATGGAAGTGGTGCAAAAGCCAACGCGCACGGCGTTCGCTATACACACACAAACCCAAAGATGAGAGCGGTGCAGCGTTAGGGCAGCAGCAAACATATATACAGGAGATATATAGAGGCACACCCCGCGGGCGACAAACCTCGTGGTCTAAGAGACGACGATAAGGGAATATAGCCTCGGGTTATATACCGCAGTTTGCTCTGTAAGACGACATTCCTCCACGGAGCATCCGCGTTCAACTCGTCGAGCGCTTCTCTTCACCCGATGTATCCCAAGCATGGACGCACACACGCAAACACACTGTATCGACTGATGGTAACCGAACCAGAAGGACGTAACCCGCATCGAACTTTGCTGATTACAGCGTGTAGATTTGCGCCCTTTTCTTTTCAACCACGCGCACACACGCGTACATCGATTCTTTATGCTTTTATCTGAATATATATTATCCCCATATCTATGGAAATATTTGAGCGGGATACTTGACTCGAGAGCGTAAGGGTGCGGTGCACCTGATATCCAAGAGCTCGGCGAGAAGTTAAAATGCAAATATCACCTCGCAAATGATCGCACCGCAAACGATCTTCTGTTATGAAGAAAAGGCGAGGAGTTTCCTCGCGTCGGATATCAGCTTGACACGATGAAAAATGGCGGGGGGCTATGTGTTTATATAAACGGTCGAGAGATGAGAGGAGAAAGAGTGAAAAATTCAAGAATTATGCCACAGATCCGTTAAGGCCAATGGACAAAAGCCCGCGAACGTTTGTCGTCGTTGCCGAGAGAGTATCGCTCGTTAATTGCAATGTCTCTGTGTTATGTGTGCCTTGAGAATTCCCGGTGCGACTCTGGAACACGATGAAAAGTAGGACTCTCGCCAGTGAGCTCTTCCACCGCGAGAGGACACGAGATCTTCCCGTACCAAAGAGTGTATATATATATTGGAATTACATAGAGAAGTATTGCAAGCTTCCTCGAGAGTGCGGTATAGAGATGAACATTTTTCTGTTTCTCTTTTTAGTCGCTCCACTCGCTCATTTCGCCCGAGACACACGCGAGAGCTAATGATACACTGACGGTACATACGTACGTATATGCGCTCTGTTGAAGCTTTTTTTTATGTGTATACCGCGTGTACACTAAGACGAATAGTACTTTGTGTGTCTCTGATGACAATGTTGAAGGACCGGCGAGGCGAACGCCGAAGAATGAGGTCGATGGCCCGTCGTACATATGGACAAAAGACGTATGAAACATTCTGGTATTATATGAAAGTTATATATATATTTATGTACGTATGGGTTAGTTCTATACTCGCGAATAATTACGGTGGTGTGCGTACTGTATGCCGCCTCGACCCAGGCACATTAGTAAGTCATGCGAGTCGCGCGGAACTTTGCGACGCGACTCAAAGCGCGCAAAGCGCGCTATTATATTCATTTGTGCATAAGCACAAACGAATGCTTCCCAGGTATGCATACCATTCTGCTCTAACGAGCGCCAACCAGTACCACGAACACTATCGCGGTGAAGGACCGTGGTAAAAACGACTTTTTTTTTCTTTTTTTTTTTTTGTAACGATACCGGTCACGGCCGAGGTTAATGCGTTAATAGTTTCGGGCAAGTCACAATTTTATTGTATACATCATAGGTGATTTTTTTTTAAATCGTGAAACGGAGACAATGACACACGAACGAACGAAGATTGACCGCGGATTATTATATAGCATGAGATCGGTACGTAGCATCGTGTACAAAGATATACCTTGGAAATCCTCGAAATTATACGTTTGCAATGTTTCAGAAAAAATTTCGTCTTACCGCCTATGACGAATAATTGCCTTACACTTTGTATGGATATAATGAGCCACGCATACGCTTAAACTACCAGTTTCAGATACTTCCATTATTTCATTATATTTTGCAGAGATTGGAATTACGAGAGAGTTATTCGAGATCCTATAATATCAGTTAAATCATTTGAACAGATCGTATCTATGTAGATGGCGGAGGCTTAGCGCTAAATAGCGAAAAGTTTACGAGACCGGGAGAGACAGAGAGAGAGAGAGCGAGAGGCAATTAAGCTCAGAGTTAGACGCCTCTGTTACGCATACTTTTCATCTACGTGTGTGGGGCACACGATATCTTGAGACTAGCAAATGTTTCAGCAATTTCTCGTTTCTTCAAACGTGCCAAAGCTTCACGCGCATGCTTGTAATTATAAGTTCTATCTTCTTGAGTTCCAGAAGAAGCGGAGACCACGCAACGATGAGTGAGGACACTCGACAAACGAAAGCGCGAATTTCATCGTTCTCGCGTTACCGATTTATCAGCGTTCGCGTATAACAGAACCATTTTATCCGCACTAGACCGAGACCCGAGTTTTACCGGCTAAATCGTCATCGCACGTCGATGAGTTAAAATGAAAAATAGGCCTGGGCAATGAGCGATGATTGGGAGTCGGAAATCAAATGTCACCTTCGATTTACCGTGGAATGCCCCATTTACAAGTGGTAAAACGACTCGGATGGGTTTTTTAAAATGCCTAATAGTTTTTTTATGTGGAGAAGCATTGGAAAATGTTAATCTTGCTCATATAAGAAGCTTTGCACATCGGAAAACTCATAAATCTTCCATATTGTTGGCATAATTAAAAAAACAATATTACCGACTAAAGGTAATTGGTGGCAAGAAGGAAAATCATTGAAAATGGATTGGATAAATATTTGAATGGAACACAATTCGAGATAGTTGAAAATGAAGCATTTGAAAGACTTAACATTTTCTGTATATAATATAATAAAGCTGGAGAGTTTGTGTGTTTGTTCGAACGCGCTAATCTCAAGAAATTCTAATCCGATTTGAAAAATTCTTTTTCCATTAGATAGCCTGTTTATCCGGGAAGGCTTTGGGCCACGTAACTTCGTGCTATGATCCTATGGAGCGGCGGCAGCGTCGGTTTATTTTTTTAGTTATTCATCCTTTTATTTTTCCACACAATTTCCGGATGGTATTTATAGTTCATGAGATGCACTTGGTTATGAGCTCATAATGTGTACGAAACAGATATATATAATACAAATTTAACACTGGTGAAACCGCGGGTTCCGCTAATAATTGATAAAAAGACAAAGCAAAAAGCGTACGATTCGTTAGTCACGACTTTTCGGCGTGAAAAGACCATATTGTATGTCTATCTTTAGTGCCATAACCATATGTGCCAGAGCATTGCGAGGAGTGAGGAGAAAGGGGGACTTCCTCGTCGAAGAATTTACGTACATCGCGGCGACAATTTATTAACAGCCGTGCAAGACTCTGCCAGTATATATATACGAGCGAGGAAAGAGCGACAAGCGCGTTAAAGGAGCTACCGTATATTGAAAATTGATGATCGGGCATTGCTCGCTCTCGACTATGTTGCCACACGGAAAAATCATTCCCGCAGCAAGATGCTTTTCATCTTTCTCCTTCATTCTATAATCTATATACCCCACCGTTGTATTATATATATATACATATATTTATGTGTATCCTTCACCTTTATCGCGTATCGTGATCTTAATAGTCGGTAGGAGCAAGATAACGACACTCCGCGCCTTCGCGCGCCGTGTCGCTGCTCTGTGATGCTGTGCTGTTGGCTTTTCTCTCTTTCTCTATCTCTCTCTCTCTCTCTCTCTCTCTCTCTTTCTCACCTGTGCAATCCTGGGAAAGATCTTTTCCGTTTCGGTGCATTGGGAACTTCGTTCCGTAATTACCGTTTCTTCGGGGGATCATTAGATACCTTCCATTGTAATATATAGTATTACAGTGTGTAACATAAACGGTAGATCAATTTTCACGCTTATTTTTTCTATTCACGAAACTATGTATACGGGCGAAGAGCAAAATATAGTTGTGCACGATTTTTCGTTAGGTCAATGGGTCGAACGATTTTTATCCCCTCGACGTGTAACAAGTAAATTACAACTTACGAGGAAGTTCACTCGACTCTCCAGGTTTCATTATATATATATATATATATATATATATATATATATATTATATATATCTATGTATTTATTGTATATACGTATATATTGCAAATAAATAATTAGAGCAGAAGCCGTGTAAACCTTTCGAAAGTGAGCGTAGTCAGATATAATAACAATAATTATCATTATCTTTCCGAATGCATAACTTCATCCTGTGATTTGAGATTTCACTTTCATCATTGTTATATAAAGTCTTAATTGTCCGTTATAATGTTTGTATATACAGATATATGGTCTTTGTTATTGATATATTAGGAATGGATAAATCTTTAGATCCGAGCAGGAGTATTGTAGTCGGTTAAAATATAATACCGTCATCGATTACAGTGTATGAACAATGGGGGTTGAACGTTAAGCAACTACAGCATCTAATACCAACCTACGGACTGGATTCTGAACTTATTTTTTAATGACAAATTTTCCAACGATTTTCCGCACTTTTCTTGCTTAAAGAACGTGGGAAAAATGTGAAGAGGTTGTTTTTAAGAAAGGTATCATTTTTCGAACTCACTACTCGTACGAGCAGGAGTATTATGGTCGGTAAAAATATAATGTCGTCATCAACTACCATACGAGAACAGCGGGGGTTGAACGCCTCGCAATTACAGCATTTAATACCAACCCACGCACTGGATTTTGAACTTCTTTTTCTAATAACAAATTTTCCAACGATTTTCCGCACTTTTCTTGCTTAAAGAACGACAGAAAACGGTGAGAAAGCTGTCTTTAACCGTCCACGGTCGCACCGGGACAATTTCCTCCCAACTGAAATTTTCCTTGCGAATTTCACTTGCGAGATACCGATTTATCGTGAAAAATATGATAACTTTTGTACTTGGATAATCGTGGATTCACATTCTAGAAGGGTTCAAGAGTGCTCATGAATTTTGTCAGATTTTTCAATACGATTTAACATGTTGAAAACTGTACGTGAACGTTTTCGAACCAGTCCAACCGCGGAAGCAGCGAGATTACAGTGCGAGCACCGAGGGTTAAGAAAGATACCACTTTGCCAACTCATTCAAAAATCGCGACAATTCAAAAGTTATGATTCTAATTTCGCTATATATAAAAATATATAGTTAAGCTGTATTGACTATTGTCAATATTGAGATGAGTGAACGCTCAGCCGTGCACTGGCTTTTGCACCCCCACTACTGAATGGGATCCAGTTTTTCTATGCTAATGACGGTAGTACAGCTGAAACTCAGTAAAATGTAAATGACCGAATTGATCAGGTTTCTTGCAGTGTTCCTGTGCCCTCATGCAAATACTATACAGTAGTGTATTATGAAACAACGGCTGCGGGGACAACTTCCGGGGCGGGAGAGGTCCCTAGGAATGGAAATGGGAACAAACGGTAAGGGGGCGTAAGAACCTGAAAAGACATACGATGGAAACACTAATATTTACAACTGGATTCACTCGTTCAATAGCTTGCGGCTCCAGTAAGTATATGGAGCATTTCACGCCAACTCGATTTCGACGTGACCTTCATTTTTTCACTATAATATTTATACCATGAAAATAATATCTGTTATAACACGAGGTCTTATTTTCCATCTTTCTTCTTGTCGCACAGGAACACTTTATGAATATAAGATAATCAATATGCAAACAAAATTGCAAAATTGATTGAAAAAAAATTGTATCTTCATTTAGTTTTATTGACTGAAGTAACGCCACGGGCATAACCTACTCAAAAATGTTGTTTTTAATCACGAAATTTTCCTGTGTAAATTTGAACAAAATTGATAGCGGCGTTTGTGATCAAATTCACATCCTCAAATGAACTTTCAGATAAAAATCAGAAAATTCGTCATTTTTTTGTGATAAATGAAGGAAAATATAATTTAAAAATTCGTGAGCATCGCAGCCAGATCGAATTGGCGTGGAATGCTTCATAGGTTTAGACTGGTTGATGCTGAGTATGGTACAACATGAAAAGGTGTGCGAATATGATATTCTCGTGCTCGAAGCTAATGCGAGGTTAACCAAGCCAGAGTGCAGAATAGTTGAATTCGTGAGAGTCTCGTAAGTAATAGTTTACAACTTATTATAACCGTAAACGTTTCTCGCGGAATATGCATACGGCCCAGCTTTTAAATGTACGAGGTCTGTTCGAAAAGTATCGCGAATTTTGAATTTACGCGGGCTACGTATATTCGATTGTCGATTTTTTTGGTGGCGTTAGGTTGGTACTCGTGTCCCTCACTTATGCTGAAAAAATCGGCCATTTTGAATGTTTAGTTAATTGTTGACAGCTGTTTTGGTTGGACGTGTTTTGCCTTGTCTTCGATTTTTGCCTATTCCAAAAAAGCAGCTTCCATTGCGATGATTGAGCTTTGGTTTCCACGTCATAACCATAAATCCATAATTCGTCACCAGTTATGACTCTCTGGAGCAAATTTGGGTCGTCGCGGACCGAGTCCAACAGCTCCTTAGCAATGTTAACGCGACACTGTTTTTCTTCGAAATTGAGCAATTTTGGCACGAATTTCGCGGCGACCCGTCTCATGCCCAAATCATTGGTGAAAATCGAATAGCACGAGCCAATCGAGATGTTTAGTTCCTCAGCAACTTCTCTAACGGTGATTCGACGATTGGCCAATATTATTTTCTTCACTTCATCAATATTTTCGTCTGTTGTTGATGTGCTCGGGCGTCCGGAACGCATTTCGTTGTTCGCATCTTCTCGGCCCTGTGAAAGCATTTTGTACCACTGATAAACGTTGCTTTGGTCCAAGGTAGCTTCACCATATGCCACAGTCAACATTCGGAATGCGTCCGCGCACTTAATTTTGTTTTTCACACAAAATTTGATACAGATTCTTTGATCCATTTTTTGGAATAGGCAAAAATCGAAGTCAAGCCAAAACACGTCTAACCAAAACAGCTGTCAACAATTAACTAAACATTCAAAATGGCCGATTTTGTCAGCACAAGTGAGGGACACGAGACACTAACCTAACGCCACAAAAAAATCAAAAATCGAATAAACGTAGCCCGCGGAAATTCAAAATTCGCGATACTTTTTGAACAGACCTCGTATATACATATATATAAGTATATATTTTAAAGTTCTAAAGCCGGGACCGATGAGTGCTGGCCGAGTGATCGGTGAGTCCCTCGAGCTGTATTCCCGTGTATCCTGCATCCTTGCACTTCTCTCGTTACGCAATATTACACTTTGGTGTAATACCAAAGACTGTACGCCAGCACGTTGACGCGAGATCACTGACAACATCTGGTAAATGAACATTTACGATTTTTATTCCTCATTCTCGATTTGAAATAAGAAACGGACGCGAGAATTGGTAAAGACGCTTGTATGTACATAGCAGAGTCACGATCAGATATGTATGCATAAATTTCACTAAACTATAACGCTTTACTTTCCTTAAATCAACTGTTATTCACGTAACATGTATTTACGCATATATAGACGAATAAATTTTCACAAATATACTCCTGCATAAAGAACGTTTGCGCATATAGAGTTGCTTACGCGCACATTGGCGTAATTGATATGATTTTACTTAAGGATCAAGCCACTTTCTTGGCTAGCAATCGATATGCATATAGACTGAATATTATTTGCACAGATACCGGTACAACTGGCATTTCCCAGAGAATGCTCGACGTAAGATCGTTTCATGATGCGAAAGAGGCGGTCGCAAAGGATCACATCCCCTTCCCCACTCATCTATCCTTTTCTTGGTGAGAATTTGTGTTATAGATTCGAAACGTGGTTATTCCGGTTCTACTAACACGGCGAAAATCGACTTTGATCGTTTACATGTGAAACATTTCATTGAAATTCTCGTCCTAATCAAATATAGTATATTCACCGGTAAAATTTATCGACTTTGCGTGACGGAATGTGTTTAGATAATAGATACAATGAAATATTCTATACACGTACGATCAATCGATTAAAATCCAACCAACTATACATATATATATATTATATATAAGACATACATCAACTTCATCATACGGGACTATTGTGTTCGTTGTAAACGTTTCGGATCGAATTCAGAGAGGCGTTTTTGTCGAGCACCGAGACGATACTCCCCTTCTCGAATAGAATCACAATCGATGCTAATTTTGAACGAGACACCGCGAGACGAGAGAGAGAGAATTGTCGTCCTCGGCGTCGTCGTCGTCGTCGTACGATCTAATGTTCACTGCCAATTTCGAATTCTATTCTCGATAAACTAGTTTCGCGCTTCGATGGCAGAAATCACGCGACGGGAACAGCCGTTTTAACGATCTGTGACAATAAGATTGCTGATATTTTATAGTTGCGGTAAGAAAAAAAAAAAAAACCCCGCTGCGTTATACAATCATTGCGGTAAAGTTGACAATGATAATTGGCACTTGGTTAATTATTTTTGTTCACGGATTATGTAAAGAATCATTGACGAGTTTCCTCAAAGTTCCAATTAACGTAATTGCTCACGGAATAAGTTTAAATCTCGACGTTGGTACGTCGTCGGGAGCGTAATCTCTCTCCCTCTCGCCCCCCCGATTAAGTAGGTAGACTAATCTTCTATACGGGATAGAAGCGAAGAGAGAAAAGAAAGAATAAAAAAAAAAATAGGAAAAGAAAACAGAGACAGAGATGGAAATAGACGAAGGTAAACTTGTGCGTTCAGACACATTCTACGAATGCCAAGAATTCTCTCACGAACCGCGTGTTAAGTCACGCAAGTACCCTCTCTGTAAAACTGTTATATACATGTATACATAGGCTTGTGTGAAGTGGGAGTGACACCGATCGAAAATTTATCATAATCTTCGATCTGACTCGAACGACACTTCGAGTACCGCGCGTTCAAGCATCTCGTATGTCGTACCGCGGCCGATACGTATATTACATTGAGCTGCCGTCCGCGCGTTAGTTGAACTATGCTCGGCGCAGGTACATCTGGCTCTGGTGGTCCAGGTGTGTGCCCTGCCTAACTGTATCCAATGCTTCAACACAACTTTATCTTTTTTACACATTGTGTTCTATTGTATAATGGGATATGGGCAAGTTAAACTCACGTGTGCAACTGTCGAAGGGAAAAGAGAAAGAAAGAGAGAGAGAGAGAGATCATGACTTGGAGTTAGTTGCATCGAGAGCAAAGAAAATCCAAGGGAAAGAGAGAGAGAAGTAGTTTGGATCAACGGTCGCCCAAGACGGTTATCTCTCGTATATATGGCCGCGAGAGGTTTATCAACGTCCCTCAACATGTCTCCGCGAATAGCATTGTCAACCCACATATAGAGTACACACTTTAACGTTTAACAGCTGCTCCATCGCGGGCTTTATCGCGCAACATGCTCTCCATTCCCCTTCACGCACGTACACCAATTCGCGTTTGTGTATCGCTATAATACCGATACAAGAACGCGCTTAGCGACAGAGCGCAGGTCGATAGTCACCGATAGATAAGCAGGTATTGCCACCCCGTTGAAACACATGTTACGTGTTACGCGAGAACGATCTGAATAAATTCCGCTGCAGAGAGAGAATACCGAAAGAAGGTATAAAATCGCGGGGGGGGGGGGGGGGGGGGGGGTGTTAGAAAGAAAAGAAAAACGGACAGAAAGATAAGCACACGTACAAATGCACGTGTGCATATAAATCGAACGTTCGTCATTCCAATGAGATCGTGAAGTTTGCCCGGTTTTCCTTTGAAATTCCGGAGAGAGCATTAAACATATCGCATGTTCGTCGGCATCGAAATCTCCCGATCCTCATATACGCCGATCACGAACATTTGTAAAAGCTCGTTCAATCGATCCGCAATCTAATTCGTACCGCTTCGAAAGATATCGGTAGGTTGATTACGTGCCGGCATTTATAAGGCAACGTATCAGAAACTTGCCCCCCCCCCCCCCCCCCCCCACCCTTGTCGGAGTTCTTTACGAATTACCGGTATATCCCTGATGAGAGACTGGTCTAATCGTCGATGCTGGTGTGCGCAATAGCACACGGAGATTCACTCTCGTAATGTTCGTTAGATCTACACACAAATACACAAACTTATCTCACGAGGAGACTCTATGACCTGAATTTTCTTCGTGGAAATCGCGCGTCAAGCGCGAGAGATATTTCATGTTACATTTGCCAGCTCTGATAACGGAATCGCATCGGCAGCGCACGAGAAAAAAAGACGATCCATCTATAAATACTGTATTTAACCAGCGCTCACGGATTTCGGAGTGCACTCGTATTCGCCGTTTATAAAGATATATACAGTGGGTAAAAAAAAGTATTCATACACCTTGTTTTTTTGCGATAACTTTATAGACATAAGCGATACGCAAAGAAAGCCAATTTTATTTAATAGTACATCAGGTACAGAGATAAACTGCAAATGGAGAATTTTTTCCCAGGAATAATAGATGAATTATGCACAAAAAAAACGAAAATTTTCGGGCCAAAAAAGTATTCGTGCACTTACGGTTGAACTGCTAAACCTCGATATTCACTCACGGACGCACAGTGGGGCCGATTCCCGAAAAGCTGGCCAAAATACAAAAAATGAAGTTTCATTTTATAGGATGTAGAGTACATAGATGGATATAGTATAGTTTAAAGAGTATAATGGAACATTTTATAAGGGCTAACGAAGTATACCTGGCAAGTACAAGCCTCCACAAAAGAGACCTTCGTACAAGTAACAACTCGATCGTTCGAGCTCATATTCAAGCGGCATATTCAAAAATTCGTGGAAAATCGTAAAGTTGGTCTTTCTTAATTCTGCAAAATGAAGGTTTTAGGTTCAAGGAAGTAGTTTATTATCGTATGCGTCGAAAATTGTAACAGATACATATGAATTAATGGCTAAATAATGTCTAAAGTAGAGAAAAATGAAAAATCGAGTGCAATCATTATAGAAAAATAGAGAAAAATTTAAGTGTCCCGCAAAGTCCCGCAACGAAACAAGTTTTAAATTAAAGTTTGTACTATTATGTAACAAAATTAGTAAAAATTAACTGCCCGGAGGTGCCCGAGCGTTTTTAGTGCACGTTTGATTTTAAAAAATTACAAATTCACATTAACCCATTGAAGCCCATAGGCGGACAAGCAAACATAGCGAAAATTTGGTCAAGAGATGATTCATTATGAGAAAAAGTTTGTTTCCAATTGTTTAAACAATTGTTGTTTAAAAAAGTTGTCGAAAAATGCGAGATCCGCGAAAACTAATAGCGCCAATCGATTTTACGGAACAAATCACATACAATTAATTTATTGAACAATTTTTTCCTCAACCCAATTTGTTATAATAAATAAAAATAAAAATTGCAGACTAGCAGACATAGCGAAAAACTGAATATTGGAATGAGAGCATTCGGTCAAAAGATATTTCATTATGAAAAAAGTTTTTTTTCAATCGTCTAAACAATTATTTTTTAAAACAAATTGGGCTGAGGAAAATATTGTCGAATACATGAATTCTATGTGATTTGTTCTGTAGAATCAATTGGCTCATCAGTTTTCACGTATCTCGCATTTTTCTACAAATTGTTCAAACAATTGGAAAATAAACTTAGTTAAACAATTGGAAGTACTTAGTTTAGTTGTTTAAAGGTATCTATGGGTCTTATTTTGAAAGAGTGCTGCTATTTTCATAGAAATTTAATACCGGCTATGATAAATCAATTGATAATAAATGACTGTTACTCAGTAACTTATTACTGGTTAAAATTTTATAAAGGTAGTTATTTGTTGGAAAACATATGGGTTCCTTATTGCTATATACATGTTTGGATATTCTAACGCATATCTGACGACGCAATTTCGAAGAAATTTTTACGTATTCTTAAGTTTATTTATTTATATTGATAACTAAAATAAATAAAAAACTATTGTATATGTAGTAACTACTATTTATGTACTTATAAACGAGATAAGTAGAATCCAGAGGTAATTATCACCGATTATTTTTTGTACGGTTACTTTTATCGATTAGCGCAAGAGAGCTTTTTTGTAGAGCATCAAATGTTCTACAAAAATGTATTAAAAGACTCTCCCAACATCAACGGTTTAAGTCCAATCAAATTCCAAAGTTAAAAAAAAAATGTTTCCATGTTATTTGAATGGGAAATGAAAATTCGCGATGAGGGACCTCTTAATTTAAATATGAAGGGCTCATACTTGCAGAGGGTTTTTTTTTGAGATGCCAAACAATACATTTTTCATTGTATCGAGGAAAAAAAAAATTAGTCATTTTATTTGGCCCACGCTAATATATATATATAAATATCTATTTTGGGTCCGCCATTTTGAATTTTGTTTTTTTTCACACCAGATTCGTATTCCGCGACCTCAAAAACCCCAGATTAACAAGTTTCAAGCGAATCCGGTTGATTTCGAAAATAGCGTCCGCCATATTGGATTCGCCATGTTTTTTTAACAGTTTTGACTTCAGATTCGTAATCAACGACCCCAAAAACCCTTATATACTACGTCTCAAACAGAATGAACTACGTTTTCAAATTTTTACCAGCTTTTCGGGAATCGGCCCCACTGTGGGACGGTCTGACCTCTGCGTACAATGTAAACAAGTCTTCGTTTACACAATGGTTTTGACCTATTCCATGCGGTAGTAGATCTTCAAGCTCTGAACAGAGATGATGGCAAAGAAAAGCGAAATATCAATATCCATGCGAGATTGAGTGATTTTTCTTCGGAAACGCGGTGAAACCTATCGAAAAATTAGTAAAGAACTAAATCTAAGTTTCGCAACAGTGCAATATATAATAAAAAAATACGAAAGTACAAACAGCACGGAAAATAAGCCACGAACCGGTCGACCGAGAATACTAACGGTACGACAGCGTCGGAGTATTGTTACAGAGGCTACAAAAAAACCGTTCACAAGTGCTCGCAGTTTAGCGAATGATGTCGCGTCAACATCGGGGAAGAGCGTGTGTCCCCGGACTATTCGAAACGCTTTGCATTCTGCCCAAATATACGGCAGAACTGCCCGCACAAAAAACAATTAATTAATAATATAAATCGAGAAAAACGTTTAGGTTTCGCAAAAACCTACGTAAAAAAATCTATAGAATTTCGGAAACGGGTCGTATTCTCGGATGAATCGAAGTTTAACATCTTCGGGTCCGATGGAAAAAAATTCGTCTGGCGGGAACCAAATACCGAGCTCCAGCAGAAAAATTTAATACCGACTGTAAAGCACGGCGGAGGAAGCGTCATGGTCCAAACCATGACGCTTCCATAATATCCCATACAGCCCCAAGGCTGTATGGGATATTATGGCGTTAGTAATCTGGCTTTTATAGATGGTACAATGAATGCCCAGAAGTATATGGACGTGTTGCGCAGCAATTTCAAAGCAAGTGTAGATAAAATGGGCCTGGATGGAAATTTCTACTTCCAACAAGACAACGACCCGAAACATACTGCCATGAAAACGAGGGAATGGTTGCTCTATAATGTCCGCAAACAATTGATTACACCACCACAATCTCCGGACATCAATCCTATTGAAAATGTATGGCACTTGGTGGATGTAGAAATTAGAAAAAGAAAAATAACCAACAAATCCGATCTCCAAAGAGTGCTTTTAGAAGAATGAACGAAAATAGCAAAAGAAACAACGCAAAAGCTAGTAGAATCCATGCCTAAGAGACTCGAGGCGATAATTGAAGCAAAAGGGATGCACACCAAATTTTAGTTATAATTAACAACTATGATGATGTAGGTTTTCACTATAATCGTAAGTGTATGAATACTTTTTTTGCCCGAAAATTTTCGTTTTTTTGGCATAATTCTTCTATTATTCCTGGGAAAAAATTCTCCCTTTGCAGTTTATCTCTGCACCTGATGTACTATTAAATAAAATTGGCTTTCTTTGCGTATCGCTTATGTCTATAAAGTTATCGCAAAAAAACAAGTTGTATGAGTACTTTTTTGACCCACTGTATATTTGTATTATCTGGGCGTGCTATGTGTTTACAGTCTCAAATCCTCTCGCCGGTATGAACTATTCTCTTTGGCCAAGCTCCGTTCCCTTTTTTCCTTTAACACCAACGGTGTCTCTTTCCTGATTCGTTATTATAATAGTTGTTACAATAAGTACACACCGATACGAACGCGATTACCAACGTGCTCTGGTATGGAGCGAAAGGTCTCTCGAGGCGGGTGAACGAGCCACAAGACGCGGAATATTGTGACACGGTCAGACACCCGGTTGGTTCACGCACGCGGAACAGAACGACCTTTCCCCAGAGTGTGCCAGCGTGCACCGACTCTCCTGAACAAACGGATATATATATATTTATTGTACTGAGGCCACGAGCCAACTGCATTTGCAGCGGAGTAAGCAAAAGACATTTTCGTTATTGCACTTTGGTTTTGCAGCTGTGCGAAGAAAAATTTATCAACGTATCGCTCAGTTTGTTAAAGCGCCGATGAGAGTTTGATGAACTGGCAATGGAATCAATGAAAGTACGTTTAAACATTGCGAATTGGAAGTCTATTGGTTAATAACCTTTCGTAGACGATTCACCAATGTTTTTAGACTCCAACGATCTTTTTGGCAACTGGTTAACGTTCATGGACCCTCTCGTAGACTAATTAACCTCACCCATCGATTCAGGACCCATGAGAGAATCATCGTGAGAAAAGAAAAGTAGTGATAAGCTCCTGATGTCACAATTGTGGAAGAGTACTTGTGAAAAATTGACATTTCATAGCCAAACGTTTGGGATTCAATGTTCAATGAATAACAACGTTTCTCAAATATTTTCCAATGTCATTTTGTCCACTTGTCTATCAACTCTACCGCAATTCCTCTCGACATTATTCTTACTCCCGTTTCTCTCCGTGAAATTAAGTTGAATGTGGAAAAGCTTAATCAAAAAGCTTGACCCATTTTTTTTTTTATAACTCGAGTACAGTGTAAATATGTGTGTTTGTTAAAATAATCGCGAGACAGCGAGTGCAAATAAAAAAATAAAACAGTACACAATGTCGCACGTCATTGGAAATCGTAACGTCAATACTCCGAACGGATGTACATGTGTATATAAATTGCAAAAGTTCCCCTGGATAATTGTCCCGAAGTTGACGACAATATCTGACGTTAGTGGATGTTGTGTTTAACGGGTGATTAGCTCGTGAGATATTGTGAAAGATAAGCTGTCGGTGAGTCCCCCGTGTACACCGGTACCGAACATATTCGAAGTACTCGTTGCTGTTGCGAGAGAGCGAGATAATCTTTCGGATTTTTATCATCACTATAGGCACGAGATTTTGATAATCCTCTCTCTGTACTTAAATGATCAACAGCGCCGATTGTTCGACTTTCCTGTTATCGGGAAAAAAATGCCTGTATGCTGCACTTTTGTAAGATGATGCCGGGGAATGCAAGAGAAATGACGTGGTGTCGCACGGCAGGTTTCTCCTTACAATATTTAATATGGTAATACACGTACGAAAATGCTGATCGAGTACATCAGCTGGTGTACTACTTTTGACGCATAGAGTTGGACTCTGTGCTGTTTCTGACGAGCGACAGACAGAGAGAAAGAGAGAGAGAGAGAGAGGGAGATGATATTACTAGATACAGTTACAGCTTTTGTCATGATTAAAAATGGAACGAAGATAAACCGAGCGTCAAACGGTCAGTGTACAAAACAGGTTGTTCGCTAACACTGTTCTTTCGCGAACATTTTCAGCAACAGCAGAAATCTTTTGATATCTGCATTCTATTTTAACCTAACTATTACGATCGACATGTGAAAATAAATGTATATCCTGACAAAGTGTTGAATCTGTTAAATAAATTTTTTCATACATCACGAAAAGAATTTTTTTCAATGGTAACAAATCCTCAATTTGAGGATTGAACAGTCCACAGAAAATGAACATGTTCACGTAAATTATATCAAGAGACGCGGTGGCGTCTTAACGCCAAGTAATTGAAAAAAGCGATTTCAAATACGACTGCCGCTTTGGGTGAGGGTCAACATTCGGAACGATCACTATTTTGGACGGCCGATATGTGGAATTTCAAAGCAACGAACGTTCGATAGTTTGAACGTCTTTCAATCAGAAACGAAATAATGAGAACACAAAAAATCCATTGAACTATCGGTTTTGTGTTTTTGTCTTCTCATTATTTCTTTTTTGATTTAAAGACGTTCTTAATATGAAACGTTCAAACTATTGAAAGTTCGTTATTTTGAAATGGCACATTTCGGCCGTCCAAAATAGTGGTCGTTCCGAATTTTGACCCTCACCCTGCCGCTTTTGTCTCTATACTAACGGCCTAACATATTTATATACACTGATTTTAACACCAGTGCTCGATTCAATGGTAGCATTTCATAAGTCGTCCATTTTGGTGATTTTGGTGCATTCGTTCTAATTCATATAAACAAATTTTCAGTTCGGTCAAATAATATTTGGTAACATTAAGTAAATTCTTTTCTCGTTGTACATTTAACGAAAATTTATATTTTACCTTGTATATTAACACATACATATCGGCGTTCGGATGTAGTTCGACATAACTTGCAAAAGCCAAGTAATTGAAAAAGAGTTTTCAAGTACGACCGCCACTTTTGTCTCCATTCTCTAAGATGGCCCAATAAATCTATGCATATACAGTGATTATAACACGAGTGCTCGATTCACTGGTAGCATATCTTAAGTCGTCCATTCTAATTTATATAAACAAACTTTTCAGTTTGGTCAAATAAAATTTGTTAACATTAAGTAAATTCCTTTCTCGTTGTACATTTAACGCAAAAACTATATTTTTATCTTGACTATTAACATATATATATCGGCCTGTGGATATAGTTCGGTATGACCTGCAAACAGGAATCCAACAGTGTAGGATTAACTGAGAAATGCGGATCAGGCAAGGTCGTCTGTAAGAGATACCCTCTTTGCACTCCACACTGTTGCTGTGATATCTGGTAGCACGAGCCTGAAGCAGGCTGGCCCCCGCGGGCGAGCGAGAATATAATTTCTCCGGGCCCCCGTTCAATTCTCAATTTCCAGCGCGCATCCAAGCAGCAGCCAGCTGGTGGTTGTGGCCGCAAATTACGCGGCTCTCGCTACTTTTAACGAATGCATTTCATTCGCTCGGATTGATACGTTCCCGGGGGACTTCTCGTCTCTCACCGATGATTACGGTGTGCCTGTTCCTGCTGCTGTTGATGCTGCGTGCACAGCGGTGTGCCTCTCGTGTATTCGTTCGTCGTTGCCGGGCAACTACTTCGTTGCCAGTTATATATCACGAAAAGAAACGTCAGACAGCGAGGGAAATGAGGCTGTATTCACGCACGCTCGTCCCCGATCCATTGCGTCTGTTCGTGTTCTACTGCGGGGGCTTTTGCTCTCAGCATACAATCCGAAGATTCCTCTTAAAACTAACGTTGCAACCGAGTCCCTCGAAGTATCTTCACCGAGGCCTCTCGGAAGGTATATATGTTCACCGGTGACTTGCGCTTGTGCAACGAGTAGTTTTCCTTCGACTCGAGGAAGGTATACACCTCTTGTATTGAGCTTGATTCTTGCTTCTCCCACCGCCCCGACGATGTGCCGCGAGGTTCTTTACCTCGCGAAGAGCGCGCGCGAGCTCGCGATTCAACGAGTCTCCTGGGGTTTGTATATCAACGAGAACACCACGGGCTTCGCTCTCTTCCTTTTCCTGGATGTTACTACTTGGGTACTCTCGCGGTTTCAGGAGATTTATATACATCCAACGTCTTTCGCGTAACGCCGTGTAGAAAAACTTGGACGCAGGGATGACGATAACCGACGGGTGTACAAGTTTTTTTTCCTTTTTATCCACGTTTTACACTCTCCACTCCAATATACTTGGACATTGTTATGTACGAGCTTGTCGCGATAGCAGTTTCGCGCAGGCCAATCTCCACAGATGACATTGTATTAATTTTTTTGTAAACAAGAATTTGTGCAGACATACTGGTAACTATGAGAGATTTTTAGCCCGAGTTAAAATTGACCCACAATTAACGCATATTTTTACACGATTCATTAATGCAAAATTTCATTCGCAAACTATACAGGAGATCCTTTTTCAAGTCCGAGCTCTGAGAATCGCGGTAATCCGTTTGGGGGTAAGTGCAGAGACATCGTCAATTGGATATTTTTCGGAAGTGTAATATCACGATCGCGATAAGAAGAACTGTAAATAATGACATAAAGGGAGGAAATAGGGTTAGACGGTTCAAAAATCGATTTTTTTTTATTTCATAAATTGTTAGTAAAACTATTGAAAAATATGTTCTCAAAATTTTAAATGAAAATTCCGACTCGTTCTATTGTTATAAGCCATTAAAGTGAGTAGCTCTCCTTCCGGCCCCGAGCGCGCCCCGTGTATAACCGAGCGGTCACTATTTTTTCAAACGCGTTTTTCTGAAAACGACCTTTTTTGAACTTGCGTACACGGTAGTTTGAAAAGTTTTCAACCAATCGTTTTGAAAATTGGCAGTTACTTTCTTCATAGTATTGCGCTCTATATGAACCCAAAATCGGAATATTATCATTATTTAAAATATTTTTTTTTTGCAAATAAAGTTGTGAAAAATGGCAAAAAATCATGCTTTTTTGTTTTGACCCCTGTAAAAAATTCAATTTTCTATTTTTTTGATAGCATATAGGTTCATATAGAAGAGAGACATATAATAAAAGAGAATTTCAACCTCGTTTGATTTCAGATGAAAATTGCGGCTTCCAGAATGTACGCAAAATGCTGAGTCTGATCGTGACCTGCAATATGGGGTCGCTAATATCCCCGGTGTTTTTCAAGAAAATTCTTCAAAAATTTTATAGTATATTCTTAAATATATGTATAAAATATTCTCAAAGTTTCAATGAATTACGTTCATTTTCTATACTATAAAAAAAATCATGAAAATCATTGAGAAAACGCTGTCCTAGCCCTATTTCCCCTCTTGACAGACGATTGACATTTTGGGAGAAAAATAAGCAAAATCTGGTTACTTCCGTCTATCAGTTAGACATGTGTAGCCTTATTTTGTTTTTTGCTTCGCGAAAATTGTCACTCTAAGAGAATTGATAAGAGTTTCACATTGTCTCAAAACTGCAAGTACTAAATTGGATTCTGTGGTGTGAACAAAAGGGTCTCGAATTCTTCATTAAGTCTCCAGAAGAGTGTCATTTTGTGGCATTTAAACTTAACAATAGATGATTCGGAAAGGTTGAAGTTTTTGGCTGTATTTCCGGTGGATTGACACCGCTAGAATCCTGA
This sequence comes from Oxytorus armatus, assembly GCA_958009045.1. Lineage (NCBI taxonomy): Eukaryota > Metazoa > Arthropoda > Insecta > Hymenoptera > Ichneumonidae > Oxytorus > Oxytorus armatus. The sequence continues at coordinate 9,052,870 of OY253751.1, read as the reverse complement.
ATACAGTGGAGTCGAAGTTTTCCGTGGTGGTCGAAAAGGCGCTGATGCACAAACACGTAGACCACCGCGTAGCCGTGACTAAAAGACGCGCGGCGTCGTTTTATATTGCTGATGACACGTGGAATGATAATAATCCACCGGAACCCCGGCTATACAACGTTCTATTCCGGAAACATCATCGTCATTTGACATCCGCCGACGACGTTTTTTCCACATTGCAAATGGCCACGAATAATATCCGTTTACATATATTCATTTAAACCGTCATCTAATATTTTATTGCCCGACGAACGATATACGACGCGGCACCTACAGAATCACCGATGTTATTGCGTTCGTTCGTACGAACCTCGAGGGTGTTTTACTTGTCTTCCTTCTACCTTTAATCTTTCTTACCGGTGTGTATAGAAACGAAAGCAATTATTGATGATTTCATGGTCGGTGAAGTTCATTGCTACCGGACATTTCGGTTGTGTAAGATGCGTAACACCGGGTGAATCGAGTCCGAGTGAAAGTGTTATAAGAACGCTCGTGACCTTCGAAAGAAACGCTCGGGTATAGATATACGAGCAATGCGTTCGAGATAAGGTATATAGTTGAAAATACCTTAGTTACCGGAACGGAGTGAACGCTCGAAGCCTACATATATACTCTGTTCCTCTCACCTCATCTGTGAGCGCAGCTAAGGAAACCATTAGATCATACCACACAGTGGTTTTTACTCTTGTTCACGAGAGAGCTTCGCGAGGAGTTTCACGTCGCACATGCCACCGGTGAAAGTGGCTGTATAGGATCTTTGAGCATTTTTTTTTATTTTATTAATCCATATTCCTCACTTTGGAGAGGGGCCACACCGCATTCTCGTAATTGAAAGTTACTGGTACAATTTTCTTTAATGATTGCTTGTTTTTTTTTCTATCTTTTAGACCATTCCAACCGTTACGAAATCAAACCGTTACGAAAAGTGGAATTGCATACGTCATTATTAATGATTGACGTTTGCTAACAGTGATTTTTTGAGTTCAAACAATTGTCGTTTATAATTAATAATAAAATAATGAGAATCAATCGCACATTCTGAATTATTTTAACCGTTTTCTTTTTGTTTTTTTTTGCTTTTCACTTAATAAAAAAAATCGTTTATTACCCAATTGTTGTTTTTTTTTCTCTCTCTCAATGCGATGCATATTGTGCCGGAGTTGAGGAGGATTATGTGTAACATTAAATTGTCCTCCTTCGGCGTCGCCTCGCAGACTTTTATGTTGAATACCCAACGTCTGAGGCGACTGTGTGCGGTGCGGCATTTATTTTTATTTTTTCTTCCATGACTATGACGGATGACTTGTTTCACGGATATTTCGCGCTGAGACGCATTTTGCCGAGAAAGGAGTAACGAACGTTATTCCCGTCGTGTGTCTCAAGGACGTCAAAACCGCTTTGAGAAAATTGTTGAAACACGCGTAATATCGCGTCGACGATTATATATATATATATATGTATAAACGCACACAGCATCACGACCATATTGGTGATACGACGGTACGTAGGCAGATATGTTACAGCGGCAAATGAGTATAATGTTTACTCGGTGCAAAAATAATATGCCCCGGTGGAGATCCGGTAAAGGGAGAAATTATGATTTCTGTTCTGTCGTTCAAGTATCTATACCAAAAATTATGTTCAACCGGATCACCGATACTTTTTCGTGACGCTATCTGCGAACACGCCAATGAGCAATGACGCGGACTTTCCAATATACATTTTTTTTTTTTCGTCGCTTTAATTTTATTTCTCTAAAAAAAATAAAAAAAAATAAAGGGGATAAATAGGATTAGGACAGCGTTTTCTCAATGATTTTCATGAATTTTTTTTTAGTATAAAAAATGAATATAATTTATTGAAACTTTGAGAATATTTTATACATATATTTAGGTATATACTATAAAATTTTTGAAGAATTTTCTTGAAAATTGAATTTTTTACAGGGGTCAAAACAAAAAAGCATGATTTTTTGCCATTTTTTACAACTTTATTTGGAAAAAAAAAATTATTTTAAATAATGATAATATTCCGATTTTAGGTTCATATAGAGCGCAATACTATGAAGAAAGTAACAGCCAATTTTCAAAACGATTGGTTGAAAACTTTTCAAACTAGCGTGTACGCAAGTTAGAAAAAAGTCGTTTTCAGAAAAGCGCGTTTGAAAAAATAGTGACTGCTCGGTTATACACGCGGCGCGCTCGGGGCCTGAAGGAGAGCTATTCACTTTAATGGCTTATAACAATAGAACGAGTCGGAATTTTCATTAAAAATGTTGGGAACATATTTTTTAATAGTATTACAAACAATTTATGAAATAAAAAAAATCGATTTTTTGAACCGTCTAACCTGATTTCCCCCCTTAAAGCATCGCGAGAGGATTTTACGATTGGAAAAAATAAATAAATATAGTCATTCGTTCGTCTCTACGGCTAGCGCTGTTCGGAAATAGAAAATTCCTGAATGACATTCGTACACGCTACATTAACGCTGTTGCTGCCTTATGCAATATTTACCGTGTTGCATATCATATGAAGAGGAGATAAACATCGATAGTCTGCGATTCCTCAGAGTGTAACGGCAGAAAAACGGTACACACGATGACTATAAATCCTTGCGGCAGATCGCGCTTAATCATCGATGCAATTATACAATTTTCATGCCTGTTTATCACCTTATTAATACCTGGCATTGAATATAATTGATTGTCGTTAATTAAAACAAAAAAAAAACAAAAAACAAGTTGTGTCACGATCGAAAAATATTCGAATGAATAGAAAAACTAATGCTCTCGTCTGGTAATGGATTTTGAGAATTAAGCTTGGAAACTTGATAACAAAATCGCTCGAGAATGTTTCATTTTTTTACAAAATTATTATCCTGCTCCTTTAGATCGTTCTCTTGAGAAAGATTGTAAAAAAGAAAAACTCGTGCACCGCTCTGATCTCAGTGACGACACGACAGGCACGCGTTCGTTGCTTCTCGAAAGTCTGTGTGGACGTTTTGTCGCGCGCGCGCGCGTCCCGGCCGCCGCCTTGAAACAATGAGATGCCGATCGTTAAATTATGCCGTACGTTTACTATACGCAATACGTATCGGTGTTGAATCCGATGGGTTTGTTTCAATGGAAATACGAGAGCCAGCCGATCGTACGTATAGTGACATTTTGCTGTCTTGTACAGAGAGGAACTCGAGGTTGCCGACGTTTGTACACGAAGTTACGGACACTGTAAATTCAATTCTGTTTTTGTTTTTTTTGTTGTTTCGTTTTTTGATGATTACAATATACTTTAGTGATTTTGTAATTTGTAGAATTAAAGGGAAACGTTTACAAAAATGGTGCAAATTGAAAATTGCATTTAGCTAGGAGTTTGATTAAGGCCTTATAAACGCGACTTCGCCGATTTTCGAAGGTACTTTTCTAGACGCGGTTAAAAAAAAATGACGCATATATTGACAACATTTTTTTTACACATCATTTATGCACATGGTTAAGGATATGTAAAAAAAATTAGAAATATTACAAATGGCGGAGATATAACATAATAAAGCAATGTATTTTTTGTTGTGCGCGCGTTGATGGTGAAAGTTCTCGGCATCGATGTGGGTGTGTGAAAAAATAATTAAACATATTTATAATTGCATAATGAATGTATCTTCAGTGTGAACCAACAATATTATAAACAAATAATTATTATAATAAAAATTCGAAACTTAACATTTTTGTTACTCACTTTTCTGTCGGTATTTTTATTTTTTTATTTTTTTGTGTCATTGGAATTTTTGTTTCTGTGGTTCACACGATAGGTGATGATACTAAGAGTATGTTGTAAAAATTTCAAAGCGATCTGAAGCTTCGTTCAAGAGTTAGAACTTTCGCAAGGTTCAAAAAAGTGAATCGTGGAAAAACGGCTTTGAAGTTGGCGGTCGGGCGCGTCGCGTGGTATCTATTATAAATGCAATCTCACCTTATTTAACAATTTTTGGAATCGTTCAATTCTGTAAAGCTTAAATTATTCCTAACCGTTCAAGTTAATGGAATCAAACATTTTTTTTAAATTAAAAATTTTGAAATTTTTCGCGTATATGAGATTTTAAGGCGGTAGTCTGGTCTAGAGCGAAGTTTTTGACGTCATTTCTAATGTGCAATAATTTTTAAACCGTTGAAGTTGTCTTGATGAAAATTTACACGTACATTTATTGATCCTTAGAGAATACTTGTAGATTAAAAAAAAAATTATTTTAAATATTTTCATGTAGTTTTTTGCCTTGTTGCAACATGGTGCGCCGAAAGCCGCCTCAATCGGCGCCCACTCTGGACGATGTTGTATGCATCTGAAAAAAAATATATATATATTCTCAATCTGTATGAGTATTCTGAGCACTGGTAGCAGAATTGGTAATTAAAAAAAATTTTTGACAAAATGGCAGCCTGTTGAATTTTCATTAAGGACTTACATACGTCCAGCGGTACCGAAAACGTACCAAAAGAAAAACTGTTTTTAGGAGGGATAGAAATAGAAATTGATAAAAAAATTCTTACACATTGTTTATTACTGTGTTAAGTTTGTAAAAAAATGTATTTCAATTTTTTTTTTCAAAAATTACAACATGAAAAATCACATTTTTTGAAGCACTCAAAAAAAAAAGTTGCTCCTCGGTCGGCAGTATTTCTTCCTCAAATGTTGACGGATCTGCAAAATGTAAAGAAATTCTTGTAAAATAAGGTAGTAGTTATAGTCTGTCGAGCCGGATTTTTGAAATTCGAAAAATTAAACAATTTACGGTAATTTAAAAAAAAATGTTAAGTTTGTGTCAAAAAAGTCACACTTTAATTGTTTTTATAAAATTTTCTAATTATAATTTTAAAAATCCGGCTCGACAGACTATAGAAAATATGTGTAAAAAATATTAAAAACCGTACGAGTTATCATGCAGACCGTGTCAGAAAAAGTAGTTTTGAGAAAAGCGCGTTTAAAGTTTCAAGCGCGTTTCGCTCGAAGTCGCACGCGGCTGGAGCAAGAACTTTATGAATTTTTTTAATTTATTTAGTTAACTTACGTCTAATCTCCCATTCCAGCTTCATATTGTACGCCTTCCTTGTCAGTAAAAAATTTCTGTTGTTTATTTTTGTCTAATCGACGAATTGTTCTGGCCTCTTTTGTTGCTTTGGTAGCGTTGATTCGAGCGTGTTTCACATTATCAGGCAGTCACATTATCTACAATAACTTTTGAACTATGGGGAATTTTTACAATCAGCTTACACAGAAATACGCCTAAGACTATAAGGAATAATAATCTGTAAACAAAAAAAAAATCGATTTTTTGAAAATTCTCGACGTATGTAAGGCCTTAATGATATTTCATACATTTTCGGGTATTCGACGAGTTATAAAATGTCGGCAAAATTATTGTTCGACTCAATTCTGCTACCAGTCCTCGGAAACAGGCTACCTAAGGTACGTGCAAAATTTGAGCTCGATCGGTCCATTAGTTATCGAGATATCGTGGGCGCCGATTTGAAAAACATAGTTCTGAGATAAACGAGTTCAAAGTTTTGACACCGTCCGCGCAGCTGCTTCCCGACCGCGCTACCTGAGCGCGCGGCTTGCTTAGAATTTTTATTTCTCCGCTAATTTTTGAAATATCAATAAACGGTTTTCAGGAGCGTATGAAGAAAGGTCTAAGGAATGAGAAAATGAAAAAAAAAGTCGATTTTTGCAAATTTCTAGACCAGCCTACCGCGTTTAATAAACAAACTTCTAGGTAAATACAATTTTCACTTTGAAATCAACCCCATGACAAATATATCCACGCGCATCCATGGGGATATTGTTTAGAAATATATATTTCCAAAGTGTTGATACGTCGTGAACACATTGGCACTGAAAAGTAGAGAAAGAAAAAGTTCACAAAAACGAAGCAAAATTTTAAAAAATTGTATATTTTTTATCGATCAAGCCATGGCAAGAAAATTAAGATTATTCGCTGACCATAGGAATTCTGCATCAATTCTAAATTTGATTTTTTCCCTTGATCGCAACGAAACTCTGCACAAAGTTATTTAAACAATTGTAACTTAAGTGAAAAACGAACTTGCTGGGTAAAAAAAGCACACACAAACGAAAACATACCAAAAAAAGCTCAAAAGGCTACGATTGATTATAGGGTCGTACGATAACTTTTCACGGTATAAAGAAATAACGCATTGCTGACCCGTGAACGATCTTTCCTATCTCGTGTATTAGCGGGAGTGCGCACAATGAGACACGCGGTGTGTCGTATCAAACGTCGTTCAAGCGTGTGCATAGAGATAAATATTCAATTGGCATCGTGACGAGAGTTCCTTATACGTAATAGCGCGTAAATATATGATGTGTATTTCTCACTCGACAGAGCACAGCTGTGGCTTAATTAATTGCCGCCAAAGCAGTAGGACGCCGAGAAACGCGAGATCTCCGACGAGACGTTCGAACAAAAATAGTATATTTTTCTACATATATATATTTATATATTTATATAAAACGAGGAGTTTGTGAATCGATCGACGATAATGGGCTGGGAGGGGACGGCGAGGGAGGAAGGTGGCAGAGGGGAATGTACGATTAAAGAGAGCGAGTATCGGTAATCGCACGATTTAATTGCGGCATCGAGCATCGGAATTTTCTCCCTTTTATTGACAACTCTCGTCGCATAATGGCGTTCACATGACCGGTTGTGGGACTTTCCCGTTTGGTATTCCGCGCAATGCACACCGCGCACTTTGCTTCATATTTTTTTATTTTTTTTTATTTAACGTTCTTTCTTTTTATGCGTGCGCCCCGATCCACGTATGTGTCTCGGTGTATGTGCACCGTATAATTTGTTATGGCATACATGCTCTCGCTTTCCATTAATTTCTATATCTTAATTTACCTCGGGGACTCAACGAGTACGCTTATATTTAATATATTCTTGTGAGTAAGAGAGTGAAAGAGAGAGAGATAGCCGAGCGAACGAATTAGTTCGGGTAGTTTTAAACGAATCTCGTAGATATATGTTGGTGTTACTAATTAGAGCGATCGGTAATTTTCCTTTAAATTGTAGTGAGCGATCTCCACACCCTAACTTTATGGTATCGTATATTATATATATGAGAATATACGATAAATATTATATACATATATTTATAAGTATCCATGGGAAAAGAGACCCGCCGGGTTCTTACTGTTGGAATATATATATACATTTATGTGTATGTATCGTGTGCAATTTCATATATAAATCATTAACCGTGCGTAATGTAGAAGAGAGACCGAAGCGAGGTATCTGCGATAGAACGATCGGTGAGTTACGCATCGACGCGGGCAATTCAACCCGTATAATTTTGTAGTCTCGTCATTATTTTTACGATCGTCTCCTCTTACGGCAACGCAACCAATAGCATCTCTCGGCCAAGCATATATGTGTTGCTGCGCGGTGCATCTTGAAAGGACCGGATGATCGGAGAATGCCTCACTCGCGACTTCGAATCAGTCGAATTACTCTCGTGATCTCGCTGACCGCGGGATGATCGATCGTTGATCAATCAATTACGAGTTTAATCAATATCGGAATATTACAATGTGATCACGCGCGGGAGGGCTCCGTGATTTCACGGACTTCTGGCATATTTCGCATCAGCATATAATCTCCCCCGTTGCTCGTAATCCCGTAATCACAGTAGCCTTTTGCTCGGAGATCTTTCCGATGTAATGATTTTCTTTTTACTCCTTAGATCGTTTAATACTCTGCGGTATCGGACGATGCCCTGGATTATTAATGCGTGTGCAAGATTAGACCAGAAGAGATGGAATACTTTTTTTTCGTTAAGCTCCGCCTTTTTCCCTGTTTGGCTCTGTTTTTATGTGCCACATATAAATCCTTTATTGACGCACTTGTGCATGATTCTCGAAGAATTTACAATGAAATATTGTATAGTTTTTTGAGACAATAGAATCGTAAAGGAAATTAAAAAAAAACGACATTTTTCTTCACACTTTCACCGATAATGAGTTGAGTACACTGAAATAACTGTAATTTTGGTTTCCGAAATAGGTGGAACTCCATACTCGTTCTCTTCTTCAGCATTTAAGCCTTAGACTGCCGCTTGATTTTTTACTTAAAGGTACAAAAGTCAAAGGAGATTCTATATAAGTTTATTCACGACGTTATCAAAACCCTTCCTCAACCTTAATTCGCCAAAGGGCATGAAAGTTATGCGCTTTTAAAATGTCGATATTTCCAAGCTTACGCAAAGAGGCCTAAAAGAAATGAATTTTTTCGTCTCTCAACACGTTTCATGTGTCGATCGAAACGGTAATTTTCTCCACTCGTTAAAAACCTCATTGAGTTTCTGTCGAATGCTCATAGGATCAATGTGAAAGTGTAGAAATTCAAGAAACTTTTACGCTTTTTTGTTACTGTGCAATGCAAAATGCAAAAGGAGGCTATGGCACAGACATGGACGCACAGACTTTATTGAATATGACGAGAAAATTAACGATAATTGGCAAATATTATCAGTTTTATCCTACAGGATCTGGAATCTTAACCTAGGAGGAACAAGAACCGCGATATCACAGACACATACGAGTATACACAGAAATATAAAATGTGACGAGAAAATTAACGATCATTGGCAAATATTATGAATTTTCTTTCAAACGATCTGAAATCTTAACCTTCAATCGATTCGTTTGATAAATATGTTACTATTTCGTTATTCGTGACGTCTCAGTTCTCGTGGAATTACCCTCTACATATATCATTTATATCATTTATTTTAATGGCGCTCATAAGAGCATACGACCTCGAGGCCCGGATGGACACGCAGCTCGCTGATCCTTTTTCCCTCAGCCCTCTTAAATTTTTCCACCGTAATCACATTCAATTACAGTATTTTTCTCTCCCTCCCTCCCTCTCTTATGCTAATATATATGTGGAGAATCGAGAGCGAGAGCCAATTATTCTGTCGCTCGCGAGTGGAAAGAATAATGGTGGTAGACAAACGGTCGAGCTATTGCACGAATCACATACACAGATATTTATCACGAGGATGCGTCTCAAAAGGCTAATAAAAAATGTTCGTTGAAATGATAATATCTTCATACGCAAATATCGTTGTTGTGGAAAACTGCGCGGCAATGACGTTCCAAGATTTTTCGCAAATTGAAGCGACAAGTTTGTACATACATTTGTATGTAGATGGTAGAAAAAAAAATGAAGTTTGTCAGTTAAGATAGTCGTCTGGTGCGCGTGCACTCTGGTCGCTATTGGTCATCACCAGACAGCGTGGCATCGTAGTATGCTCTGATATTTTGTATACACGCAAACAAACTTTAGATGTAACGTGCAACAAATGATAAATTCCGCATGACGCAATCCTCAATCAATTAAAAAGAATTTAATAACGTTCACTGTGTATGCGCACGATCCTTTTGATGACCCCTCTTTCTCTCTTTATTTGATTTTATTTTATTTTTTCTTCATACACAAGCACAAAACTGTCACGATTTTCTCCCGGTATTAAAGTTTATCGTTACCGCGCTCCGTTGTGTTATTGGATCACCCGAGATGACGTGCTCGTTGTCCTTTGATAATAAATTAATTATACAAAGAGATCGTGACCTGGAACGATCTCGAACTCTCAATATATACGTACTGTAACGATGAATTATTTTTCCACAGCGCACACTTGTTTTCTTCGCGCGTTTAAATTCCTCGTCGGCCAGATTTTCCACCAGTTTTCCTCTCATATATAATACGTACGCATTCGATATATTCTTGTTATTGTTTTTCATACGATAATGTCTTCGGTCAACGTATATTCAACGAAGTAACCAGCCTCGCTCTTTGAAACGAGAAAGAAAGAACTCGAATGAAACAAAAAAAATAAATAAAAAAAATTCAGAAAAATAATCGCTCCCAGACGAAGTTACGTAAATTCTATGAAATCGTGAGGAATTTTCTCTCGTTCGAGAACTTTGAACGCGAGCGCGTGCACTATGAATTTCCAAGTTTTTTTTCATTGCGACTTTGTGAGAGACGCGCTCGCGATAATATTGCGATTTTAATGAGCTAAATGAAATTGCCATTGCCGAGTTATTTCCGCGTTCGATCGACAATAATTTTGTATCAATGACACGAAGACTTTCGAGGAATACTTGCGTAACATCCAAACTAAATTTTATGATATAAATTTATGATAAAAATTGCCTTGGCGATTGGGTGATCGTTAAGCTTTGTATTCACTGGTGCCGCCAACTGTTGAACGGGAGGCAATTTTATTGAATTTCCGATGTAGTAAATACAACTGAAAATCAGTGAAAACAAAACCGTCTGTATCGACACAGGTTTTACACAGGTTCCCTGTGCCTAGGCAACTGCGATACAGCATAGTTAGAACGTCTGCGGTCGCAATGAAAGTTAGGTTAGCTTAAGGGGGGAAATAGGGTTAGACGGTTCAAAAAATCGATTTTTTTTTATTCCATAAATTGTTAGTAAAACTATTGAAAAATATGTTCCCAAAATTTTAAATGGAAATTCCGGATCGTTCTATTGTTATAAGCCATTAAGGAGGGAAATGGGGTTAGGACAGCGTTTTCTCAATGATTTTCATGGATTTTTTTATAGTATAAAAAATAAATATAATTTATTGAAACTTTGAGAATATTTTATACATATATTTAAGTATATACTATAAAATTTTTGAAAAATTTCCTTGAAAAACACCGACGATATCAGCGACCTCATATTGCAGGTCACAATCAGACTCAGCATTTTGCTATTTTTTCAAACGCGTTTTTCTGAAAACGACTTTTTCTGAACTTGCGTACACGCTAGTTTGCAAAGTTTTCAACCAATCGTTTTGAAAATCGGCAGTTACTTTCTTCATAGTATTGCGATCTATATGAACCTAAAATCGGAATATTATCATTATTTAAAATAATTTTTTTTGTGCAAATTAAGTTGTAAAAAATGGCAAAAAATCATGCTTTTTTGTTTTGACCCCTGTAAAAAATTCAATTTTCTATTTTTTTTATAGCATTTAGGTTCATATAGAAGAGAGACATATAATAAAAGTAAATTCCAACCTCGTTTGATTTCAGATGAAAATTGCGGCTTCCAGAATGTACGCAAAATGCTGAGTCTGATTGTGATCTGCAATATGGGGTCGCTAATATCCCCGGTTTTTTTTCAAGAAAATTCTTCAAAAATTTTATAGTATATACTTAAATATATGTATAAAATATTCTCAAAATTTCAATAAATTATATTCATTTTTTATTCTATAAAAAAATTCATGAAAATCATTGAGCAAACACTGTGCTAACCCTATTCCCGCCCTTAAAGGCTCACGTAACCCTGTAATTTTGAAAAAATCCATTTTTTTACAGATTTTTATTCGTTATACTTTACGAATAAAAAAAAACTTTTAAGAAAATTCCACTCCGTTACAAAGTTACAGCAATAAATGGAAGACTCGCCGTAAGTTCACTTTGTACCTACCAGAAACTTTAAACGCGGTTTTTCTCGAAATTACGTTTTTAGACAGTGTCAGCACGATAACTTAGCCAATTTTCAATATTTTTTAACGTTTTTTTTTTTTAAATCTTGATAATTATTTTCTCTATAATCTGACGAGACGTTTTTTTAATTCTTTGGTTGGACAATTTTTTATAAATTATTAAACGCTTATTTTTTTTTTGCAATTGTATACTACGAGTAAAGTAAAGTTTGAAATACTACAATTTCTAGTTAACGATTAACGAAGTCCAGACAGGGTGAAAAAATGGACAAAAATGAAATTGGAAAGGGTCATACGTAAAAACCCAAAAGGGTATAACGTTGGAACAATGAAAAAATATAAAACCTATATACGTAGAACCGTATTAGATATTACGAATTTCAATTCACCTGATAAGCGGTATCTAGGCTGCAGGTGTGAATCGTCCGTGCATTTAATCGTACAACAATGGAGCCCAGACTATAGCTCGTGAATTATAGCAACGAGGAACATTTAACGCGACGTTTCGTGCGCCAATCCAACGGAATATATGGCAACGTATAAACATATACATAGAATTTGTACGCACATATATGCGCCGAGTATAGCGAAAGAGATCCGTAAGGATCTGGCTTTGCATTATTAAATTGCGTCTAGGCTAGGCTTTATATTCTCTATGAAATAACTCGTGTACGCACGTGGGCAGTTAAAAGAGCTCTGTTCTCTCGTTGTGCTCTACACTCGGTGTTTTATATTGCGATCGCCCAGTCTCGATTGCGAAAAAGATTATTATGAGCAACCGCGAGAGATCGCGAGGCAAACACAAGTGTGACCCCTTTTCATAAACAGCATCTGTCGCCTCTATCCTGTTCATTCGTGTATGTATATACATATATAAGTATTTTATATACGTTTAAAATTTTGCAAGTTCCTTTTACAGAGAGACCAGGTACGAGCGAGAAAGAGAGAGAGGCTTGATGATCATTAAAAATTCCGAAAGTTTCGCTAGTGAACTCGTTCTTACACATTTTTCTCGTTAAGGGAAGACGTTATCGTGAACTTTTTTTTTTTCTTCTCGTTAACATTGTGAGCTTTCGCGCGGTGTTCTTGATTATTGCTAAATAAATTCTCACTGTCGTTATGTACCGACACACGCTTATGGAGCGTACAGAATCAGTGGTGATCAAATATACATATTTTCATAATTTTAATTCAATCAGACCGAAAGCTCGTGAGTACTCGCACGTGGAATATATTTTGATGCTCGTAATTCGCTTGGCTTCGTGCAAAATATGTGTAAAAACGATCGCTGCTGCAACAAGCCATTTAACGAATAAGGCTGCAACACGACAGGCATGCTCGCGAAATTCACACGAACACATTCCATTAACCGATTCCGGTATACATTCAACGTCGTTGAATATAATGTGCTCGTGGTTAAAAACTAATCATTCATTCAAGAGTGTCTTTCGTGAAACGCGAAAGGTGTGAAATAAGCATTTGTCAAGGAATATTATCAAATTCGTAATATCTGCATACGTGAGAGGTTAATCTAAGAATTTTAAGTACAAACCAGATGGAACAAGTGGCAGAGTTTCTAGAGAATTTTATGAGTTTTTGATAAACGTAGATAATGTGTGTAAATGATTTTTTTGTAAATTACAGAAATTTCCAGTTCAATCAAACAGAAAAATTGGTCTAACAAATTCCTTCGATATTAGAACAATGCTGCACAAATAACAAATTCTATGAAATATAGAAAAAAATTCATTTTCCAAAAATATAAACAGAGGCTGATTCCGCAACCTCGTATTTTCCTGAAAAAAAAAAAAGAGATACATTTCTCCGTGCTCGGCCGCGGCGTCAATCTTGCGAATACGCTCGAGGCGAATTCTCTTTTGTGGAAAAAAAAAAAATTTGTAATAAAAATAATTAATCAAACCCGAATGCGGAGAGAGAAGCGCAAAGCCGCTGGTAGCCCACCGAAAAAATAAAAAATAAACAAGATCGAACGGAGCGAGCAATGTTGGAGAGCCTTGGCTGAACGAGACAGCGCGGGCTCGACGAACTTTAGACTCCGGGGTGTACACGTGGAAGAGAGGAAAGTCAGAAAGAGAAGAAACAAAAAAAAAACTGGCGAGAGGGGGGGGGGGGGGAGATAACAACAAGAAGTGGGGAACTGAGATGCTATTAGGAAGAGCAGTGAGAGAAAGAGAGAAAGAGAGAGAGAGAGAGACCGGTGCGTAAGGCCGAAAGAGAATTAAAAGAAAAAAAAGAAAACGAGATCTCGTTTTGGCATGGGGGAGGGGGTGGGAAAGGGTAAAGAGAAGAGGAAGAAGAAGAAGAAGAAGAAGAAGAAGGAGAAGAAGAAGGAGAAGAAGGAGAAGATGATGAAGAAGAAGAAGAAGAAGAGAACATTAGAGACGGCCTTGGAAAGAGCCTTGCAAGGCCGTCACGGTTACCTGTGCGGACTCCGGTGCAGCGTTCGTCTCAGGCCGCTGCACCAGATCTCGCTCGGTCGGATCTCTCGGGCGCCCGAGAGTGCAGCAGCCCAACGGCCAAATACCATGAATATGAGACACGAATCGATATGGAGAAAGCCACGCGTCATCAGACTCCGATATATTTTGCTCGTTGAGCTTGTCGTAACGTATGTTACTTGTATGCATATATATGTATATATATAAATATATATACGTGTGATTATAGTCTATAGTGTTGTCAAGAGATCGATTTCAATATCTATTGAACACAAGCGATGGCTTTAAGGTCGAATCACCCGGGTTCCTCTACCTCGTGCCGCGGAACGATCTTGTCGATCATGTTTAAGAACATTAGATACGGACGTTACAAGACGACTCCCCCTCACGGCTTTCCCCTTGGTATGGATTTACGCGATATTGTTACTGAACACCGTAAAGTTAAGGCCAATGAACTTGCTGGCACGTGACGTATTTTGCCGTGAAAACAAAATTACATTTTTTGTTTTTTTAACCACAGTAGAGGATTTTCAAGCGAAGTTAAACTACTGAATTTTTTTTTTTAGAGAAGTGCAGCGAGATTACGAAAAAAATAGAATTCTTACGGGCCGCTTCTATCGTTATGGCGGATCGAGTATTTAATTTTTGTCGAAATCTCGAAGTGCTGGTGAAAAATATGCAAGAGCTTTTTTGTCAACCCCATCTTTCGGTGCTTCCGACTAGTCAAATTCATGAAGGACATTTACAAACCGTTTTACAAGTTTGTACAAAATAACTAGCTCCGATTGAAACATCTTATGTTTATTTCCGAAATAATCTTGCTACTATACGAGCAAGCTGCCCGTAGCTTGCTGCTCGTAATAAAGCTAGAGAGTTTGTGTGTTTGGATGTTTGTTCGAACGCGCTAATCTCAGGAAATACTAATCCGATTTGAAAAAGTCTTCTTGCATTCGATAGCTCGTTTATTCAGGAAGGTTCTGGATTATGTAACTTCATGCTATAACCATAATCGTACTATCTTACTACTGTATTACTATATGTATACTATACTATAATAAAGGTGGAGAGTTTGTTTGTTTGAACGCGCTCATCTCAGGAAATACTCATCCGATTTGGAAAATTGTTCTTGCAATAGAAAGACCGTTTATTCAGGAAGGCTTTACGCTATATAACTTTGCGTGTTGAATCGGGGGATGGAAATTTAACGCCGGTGAGACCGCGGGACACATCTCGTCAATCATAAAATAATGCTAATCACACAATTATGTACAGAATGAAATTTCTCGAATTTATACGATTTGTTATGTTGTCCTCTCAACTTCGTTTATTCTGTACAATGCTTCATGAAATTATTGCAAGAAAAAATGACTACAAAGCACATCAGTTCGTGTAAAAATATTAAATCCTCAATTGTTGACGAAATCCTAAACAAAACGACTGTAACTTTTAGTTACAAATTTTTAGCATCACAAGAGCATCAGAAATTGGACCTTTTACCTTGCGTCTACGAACAATATCGCGAAAATTTAAGGTGAAAACTAAAAAACTGGCGACGAATTGTATAAAACATGAGGACAAGCGCTACTAGCGACAGCCTTGCCAAGGTTATCGATAAAGCTCTTATCAAAAAGATTAGAAATATAGCGGCAACACTATCATAAAATTCTTCGTGCGTTTCTTATAATTCCAAGAATATTCCAACCTCGTAGATATTGCGCAGTTTGATATTTACCGATAACGATATAAATTTGAAAGAAAAACATGAGGGGAAAAAAACTGAAATGAGAGAAAAGAAAATAGTCTGAAATTCGATCAATCGCGGAAAGGGGTCAGGAAAGGGGATCAATCGCGGAAAGTTAAAATATGCAAATCATAGATTCACGAAATGATCTTCCCGCGAAAACAATTATTTTAAACAATAGTAACGACTTTTTTTTCACTTACGAACAACGAAACGATTGTATATACACTTTATGAAAGTTCTTCGCGAAACGCGACGAATCCTTGAACGATACAACTCCAACGAAGTAATCGCGTACATCCTCGGTCTTTCTTTTGTGTCTTTCAGCGCGATGATATACGTATAATTTATTATGATCGTAAACGCTATATAGCCAGTGTGTGTGTGTGTGTGTGTGTGTATTATTTCAAGAGAGTCGCCGAGCCGTCGTGGAATGCGACAATTATATATTCTTTTCACGAGAATTCGTAACGACGAGAGAGAAGGAGGAGGAAAACAACGAGGGTGTACGAAGGCGTAGGACATGTGAAAACCAACAGTACGGCGCGTGTCGTCGAAAAGAAAAAGAACTGTTTAAAAAAATTCTATTTCTTATACTGCGCTTATTCGATGTAGGGGTACAAGCACGTTGCACGAGTCTATGAGACCGTTTTACAAAGTAGAAAATAAAAGACACGAAAACCCGCTGTATAATTCTTCGATAAAGGTACCCGCCTCGTTCTATCGTTAACTGTACGATGATCCTTTTGTCGACCGTCGATGGTGGTCCGATCCCGAGAGATATGGGAAAAACTTCGTGTCCATTGTACCTCGAATATCTAACGTGGAAAAGTTATGCATCGACTCTCGGACGGAGTCCCCGAGTCGGTTAGACTTCTATCGCACAACCGAATCCCTTGACCCTTTTTGTTTCACCGATAGAAACCCCAGAGAGGGATGACGGCAAGTCGCAGACGTGTCCTATACACATTTGTAGTTTGATAAAGCCGATAGGGAAAGAGTGAGAAAGAGGATCATGAAGTTTTGTTGATTTTTTTTTTTAAGCCATTTATTAAGACTCGCCCGGGCCCACAAGACGTTTCGGAGAGGTTCAATAAATCAGCAATGTTTCACAAAGTATCGGATACGTTGAAGCTTCGGAATTTACGTTCTCAATCGTAAATGTTGGCTCATACATTTCAACCGATGATGTAATAAATCTTTGTCTCTCTCTCTCTCTCTATATCGAAAACGTTTACGATAAATTTAACGTCGATATAAACGACGTCGTGCAAGTAGGTTTATTACAGTACAATCCCAATATATTCACGATAAAATAACAAAAACGTACCGCATTAAACTGTCTGCATTTGTGTGTGTGTGTGTATAAGATACTTTTTGTTCTTTCGTGTTACTCCCTAACAACTATGGTTAATGTCAAAAAATTAAAGTAAGCCGTAAATAGAGTGTACGTAAAGATACGTCGACGAATTGTCAGAAAAATGTTGACTATGGCATAAAAAAAATCTCGTTCAAATGGCGGTATAAACGCTGATCTAAAGAAACGATCAAAGAGGCTAAAGTACCCGTGTTCTCGACAATGTCGACAACATTGTCCGTAATTCCCGTAATTCCTCGACATTATACGATCTGGTTCGTTCCGTCGGTACGTCAAATGCAAATTATTAGGAACAGCCCGAGCCGCGACTCTAATGACAAAGCGAAATACGGCCATTTACATGAGAGATAGATCTCAGAGAATAGAAATTAACTATATGGTGTGACGAGGCAAAATACCTGAGGACATTATTCATCGGTTCCCTCCTTTTGATGATGCTGATCGGATGAATTTCTTTCTTTTTTTCACGATTACCAATGTCGCATATATGTATACGAAGAATATAAAGTTATCTATGGTATCAAACCGCGGTAACGCGCTAACGCAAGTACCTGGAAACCATCTGGTGTACCAGTTACCCAGGTGTGTACCATACTCTGAAATCCCTCCCTCTCTCGATACATCGCTCGCTCTCGTGTATACGTAACTAAGTATAGCGTCGCATCACACTCGCAGCGGCACTTGTATGTAATCAAACGTCGCGCAAACACGCATACATTGGTTATATATCTATTATTTGTTAGTGTATGTGTTTGTGTATGTGTGAAGCTTAGAGACGTCTCACGTTTTCCTTATCGGAACATGACGTCCGCAAGGTCGTCGAACGTCCTCGTCGATGAATTTTCCTCCTCTCCAATCTCCCTTGCCTCCCCTTCCCGTTCTCGTCCTGTCCTTCTCGCTCCAACAATTTTCCGGACGTTGCATCTGTCGTAATATTTATTATTGTTAATCGCGAATCGCCGGTCTATAAAACCGGAAGTATTCACGGAATCGCGATACTGAAATAACGATGATGCTGCTCGCCATATCAAAGTGCTGTTGCTACGTAGAGTTCGTTGACGGGAACGCGGCCAGGAGGAGAAGGGGGTTAATCGGGAGAATGAAGGGGAGGAGAGAGAGTTGTTATCGGTTGGCTCTCGCACACTACACTTCCCGGTTATCGGTTGTATCTTAGACAGCCGTTTAAAATCGCGAGTTTCATCGTCTTCGCTTGATCATTAGCGAATTAAAATTATTCCTCAATTATCCCACATAATGTAAACGAAAGAATAAAGTGGAAATAAATGAAAGTCGCTTCTTTTGCATTTTTTGTTTTGTTTTCGTTTTTTCTTTCGCCAACTGTCGTCCAAAGGCTACTCGTACGGCGCTTTTTTTTTTGTCTCTCTTCAATAAAACGATTAATATCGATAATACACGTTGGTCACGGATATAAATGAATTGAAATGCGATATTTTTTTGTTCTCTCTCACTTCTAAATGCAGCTATGCAGCTAATATCGTAGTGCATTGCGTCGTAAATGGCGCCAGCGCGTCGGTATATCGGGCTCGGTTAGCTCAAGCTCGAATGCGCTCTCTATCGTGTGGTTAATTGGATTTTCTTATGCCAAGTCCGCGAGAGAGAGAGAGAGAGAGTGCGAGACCTATTAACGTCTGCGGTATCGGCGCCTGTCGTGTGTCAATCCAATCCATATCCAATAGACGCGAGATTCTCGCACAGTATGTGCTCTATCTGTCTCGTGGGTATTTTTGCGTATGTATACATATACACAAACGCATTAAGTGCGTTAGAAAAAACGAACTAGCGTGCGGTATGAAACGTTCGTTTTCCCATCGCACGAGAGACAAAGAGAGAGTATTGAATGCGAGAATCGGATGAGTTCTGTATTATAGAAAATAATGAGGCAATGAGGTTCGAGACTCGAGGTAAATCACGTATGAGATCAAAGTGATGCGATAATATTTTGCCGGTGTCAGATGTAAGCTGACGCTGTCCCGCATGCATCGAATATTTAGTGTTAAAATTGTTTAGAATAATTTACAATATAACATTACTTTTTGATTATTTTTCTTATAAAAGAAAAACGATTTAATTTGTTGTGTAATTAGTAGGATCTCGCGTTACATGGAATAAGAGTAATAGTAACGCGAGTCAGAGTAACTATTTTGATATTTGTACTTTGGCAGAATAAAAAATGTTGTCAACTAAGGAATTTCGCTTTTTTGTCTCTTCTAAAAAATGACTACAAAGCCGTTACTTCGAGAAACGCCGTTTGATCGATCGAAATCATTGTACATCGTTGAACACAAAACAATAACGCTCGGCACAAATGTAGGAAAATTGGCTCAATTGAAGGAAAAAAAAATCTCGGCAACTGAGAAATTTTCACATTGTTTTCCCATAATTCTCTCTGTTTTTTTTTTCCTTTTTTTTAAACAAAGCATCAGCTATGAGGAAGCCAAGATACCGAGAGGCATTTTTCCCAAGAGAAACATCCGTGAAAAAAAAAAAAAACAGAGAAGAAAAATGGAAAATTATGAGGAAGCAAAATGTGTAAATTTCAAATATCCGAGGGTTTCTTATTGAGATCAACGAATTCTTTCGTAAGTGACCGCCATTACCCGATTATGCGCTATATATAAGGCACGGCACACGCATTGAAATCTCCCCGCGTATATAGTCGCGGAATAAAACTGTTGCTATACGAGGTCTCGGCTCTTGCGGCACGTTAATCGTCGCCCCGTGTGTATAATACCCAGTATTTTCACTACAGTTTTATACGTGTATACACCCGAGTACATACAGTCCACCACGTAACAGCGAGTCTTCCCTCGGGGCGCGCGTCAGTGCACGCTCAACTGTCTCACTGCTATTTTTTTTTTTTTTTTACTATCTTCTCCCTCTCTATCTTTTTGTAACGTTTGTAATCCATTCCAGGAAACGATTGAAAACGACGGTGTGTTAGCTCGCAGCCGTGAGAGTCCTAGACGTTTTCATGTGTACGCGATATTATAAACGTACTATTATATATATCTGGTGAGCAATGAACAATTGCAAAATACCAGTGTAACAGAGGTACGAAACTCCGAGTACGGATAATTCGCAAGCGTTGAGTTATTAGTCAACGATCAGTCTGAGCGGTTCTTGTGAATACAAGAGTACGTGAACGATGCTGCGCTCATGACGATTGGTGAGAAGTGGCAGAAGAGAGTGTTCTACATAATTTAACATGTAATACAATGTGGAATACGATCTTTTAACTGTTATTACCCGATATATCCGATGAACGTTTTGTCGAGCATAATCTATCGTAAAATCGAGTTCTATAACACCGTCACATATTTTTTGAACGTTGCATTGAAAATCAACTAATCGAAACCTCCATGCACCATCTCGGGTTTGTCAGGTTAGTCACATTGACTCCGTCAATTTTGAATAGTTGTTCAATTTAATTTTCGTCAGTTTCGTGCATTTGAGGAAGTCTTCTAGTCTAAGCGAGGCTTTTTTTCGAGGTTAAACGAAAAAAATTCATAGGTACTGTTAAATATTTAAACATCGGTCTTTTTTCCACTAATTTATCGATACATGCAGGTACTCTGCAAATTTTTTTCGAGTACAATAAAAACTATTTAAAGATGCTACGCGGTTTCAAGTCGCCATGATTCCACGATCAATAGACTTTTTGGTTTTGTTTGTTTCAGATGAGTAGAACGTCCGGAATCATGGTCACAGTCGACATGGAATCATGGTGTACCATCATAACATCAAAATCGTACCATCATAAAATTTCTTAGCAGTGGTGCAGAAACTTTTGAATATCTATTAAAAAAAGGCGCTAGAAAGGGTGGTCCGTACCCTTAAGTATTCGTGCTAATTTAAGGGGGGAAATAGGGTTAGGACAGCGTTTTCCCAATGATTTTCATGCATTTTTTTATAGTATAAAAAATGACTATAATTTATTGAAACTTTGAGAATATTTTAGACATATATTTAAGTATATACTATAACATTTTTGAAGAATTTCCTTGAAAAACACCGAAGATATTAGCGACCCCATACTGCAGGTCACAATCAGACTCAGCATTTTGCGTACATTCTGGAAGCCGCAATTTTCATCTGAAATCAAACGAGGTTGGAATTTACTTTTATCATATGTCTCTCTTCTATATGAACCTAAATGATATCAAAAAAATATAAAATTTTTTACAGGGGTAAAAACAAAAAAGCATGATTTTTTGCCATATTTTGCAACTTTATTTAAAAAAAAAAAATTATTTTAAATAATTTTTTTCATTCAATTCATTTTTTATACTATAAAAAAATTCATGAAAATCGTTGAGAAAACGCTGTCCTAACCCTATTTCCCCCCTTAATGGCTTATAACAATAGAACGAGTCGAAATTTTCATTTAAAAATTTGGGAACATATTTTTCAATAGTTTTACTAACAATTTATGAAATTAAAAAAAAATCGATTTTTTGAACCGTCTAACTCTATTTCCCCCTTAAAAAAAAACGGTGATTCACTTTTTGAACGATTTTCAATGAAATGTTGGGTTTCTCAGAGAAATGGCTACTGAATTAGTAATCAGCGAGTCAAAATCCATCGATATAGCGCCCTAAAATAAAATTAAAACATTCAAAATTTTTTTCCATTTCGGCCAAACAGAAGTGGCTTCACTAAAATCGCTGTAACGTTGTTTCCCGATGGAGTCGAAACCCCACTCTGTGCTCATTCTTTCTCTAACCGTACAACCTTTAAAATGTCGCTTCGTTTATTGAGCTACGATTTTTTTTCGATTTTTCACAGATTTTCGAAGTTGGACTATCGATTTTTGTGAATTTTTCCATACATACCCCTTCTAATTTTTTCCGCCGATTTTCAAGCTGCTCTCACGGCTACAATAATTGAGATATCGGGATGATCCAAAATGCATTCTCTAAAAAGGAAAGTACCCGAGGTGTCCCCTCCGATTTTGTTGAAACTCATGGATGTTATAGAGCATTGAAAACTAAGTGACATGTATTTTGTTTTTATCTGCGGAAAAACGGTTTCAAGGGGTAAAACCATCCCCCAAAGTCACACAGGTCAAGGGCCGATTTTGCAGTTTCACATACAAGCGTTGCATCGATTTTGATGAAACAAAAATTAAAATGTTTCTTATGCGAAGGAATGGGCATTGATCGAAATACCCGCAACAATATCAATCAACACATTTGACAATGATCCAACGTCGTTGATGGAAACCTTTCTCGTTCCTACTTTTCGCGATCTGCGTTATTCTGGAAAAACGAATATGGACACATATTTGCGATACGAGAAAAAAATAGTGTGTATGGAGTTACGGGTACCGTATAGCGTCCCACAGGATCAACGAGTTCGAAGCCCGGTTGCAATATGCAGTGTCACGCTCGTTATGCAAGTTTTCGTTCGTTGCCCAACGAGAAGACCGAAGACGAAGACGACGAGGATGAAGAAGACGAGTTATACGTCGGTGCGAGCTGGCTCAAGCACACGCGCCCTCTGTGGGGCTGCTGCTGCTGCTGCCCGTTGGTTTATCGGCAATCCGGCTTTATGCCGGTGCTGCCGTTTCTTGGTTGGTTAGCCGGTTGGGTTCCCGGACTGTATCTACCGGTCGACGCGCTCTCGAGACCATATACTCACACTTTGATACATATATGTATATACGCTGCGTAGTTCTATTCTCTCCCTCTCTCGCTCGTCGGGCCCCACGAACTTGCGCGCGAAGCAGTCCCCTCAGGTTCTTGTGGGGCCCTGCGTGTACACGCGCGCGCGCGCGCGCTCTCGCGAAGGCAACTCTCCACAGCGCGAAGTAAGAGAACGTCCTTGCAAGGCCACGATGTCGTCGGGCGCCGACGCCCAAGCACACCAGAGGCCACAGCAACAGAGCAAGCGCAAAGTCTCTCTCGAGTCACAAGCCAAGCAGGCCCTGCTACGCAACACACTCTCTTGCTTTCTCGCTCTCGTACGCACACTCGCGTCCATCTCACTTTATTTTTCTTCTTAGCTTCCCGTCCTCTTCCTCACAAGCTCTCACTCGCTCTCTCTTTCTCTCCCTATATATATACATATATATAGGGAGAGAAAGATATATATATCTTGCATCGTTCCACTCATAACACGAGGTAACGTTGTTTCTCTCTTCTAGTCTCGCTTCCTTGCCTCTCTATGAGCCAGCTCTTTTCCTCTTCTTCACACGGCTTCGTCCCATGGAGGTTCTTCCTCCTTCATCGCCAATCGACAATCTTTTACTGCTTTTTCTTCTTCGTCTTCCCCTTCTTCTTGTTCTTCGATCGAGCTTATAACGTCTTCTCGTTGCCGTAGTCCATCGCGAACGGTCCACAAGTTCACCAACGGTTGCATGCCGTAACGACCTATCATTTCGCTCGATCGCCTCAAGAAACTGTCATATCATCTATCCGAGCGTACGCGAAGAATCGAGATAGAGGGAGCACCGACGAGACGGCGAGGACACGAAGAGACGACCCTTCTGCCGGCCAAGTTACTACACCCATCTCGAGTTCTGGCATTTATCGAAGAGGAAGACACTCTAAGAGGGAAACCAGAGAGATGAGAACTTCGGGCCAATATGGCGGTGAGATCGGTTCTCTTCGCGCGACCGCCCACCTGCCCCGCTTGCGCGCGCTTCGCTCTTTGTCCGATGAGATATCCTCGTGGAATGCAGGCCCACTCTCTCCCTCCTCGAGAGCTATAAACTCTCTCGTGCGAGTTTTCTCTCTCTCTCTCTATATATATATATGTAATCTTTTTCTCTCTCCAAAGTCTTGTCCCATCTTTATTCTCCTTATCCTCTTTCCTCGATCGTCCCAAGTGAGGCTCTCTCGCACCCTCGTAAAAGCGCGATTGGCACGCTGAAAGACGTTACTCCCCGTGAAGATTTTATCTCGTGGGTAGTTCGCCACGGTCCCGTGACGTTGCACAATCCTATATACTCTCTTGTACGATGGACTGGCAGAGAGATACGAAAAAGAGAGAGAGAGACTTGTTTTGCTTATGGATAAAACGCTCTATGAGGTTATGGCGATACGCAATCGTTGGTCAGACACCATAAGGATTAGTTGAACTAGCGGAGTATGCCTTAGAGCGGACCAATTGCGCGTACCGTTCTCATCACGCCCAGTTTATTTGCCAGAGCGTGTTGCAAGGATTCGAGCCTGTACGAGGAAGACGTGACCACCGTTCGAAAGAAAAACTATTTTTGATGGCGTTTCATTCGAACAGCAACCCTTAGAACGATGATTAGGCTAATGACTGCTGAGTACAACACATTCGATGCTATAATTTCAATTCGCTATAATCGAATAATGCAAAAAGACTCGATTCGTAGAATCTTCGCTTTTCTCGGTGCACCTAGCCCAAAGTACTGATAAACTTCGATTAAACCTAATACTTACGGAGACGCTAGTTCATTTTCAATTAAAAAAAAAATTCCAAACTAAGAAACAAAGTGAATTTACGAATTTCAGTAATTTTCAATTCAACAATCGTAAACCCGCTAATAAAGGTCTACGATTCCGCGGAATCTCTGTAACGCGAAAACGCGTAAATTTTCCATGGATTGCTCTCGGGAGAGAGAGCAAGTTGGCCGTGTTTTACTGACGCAACACAAAACCGCAGCGTGTCTCTCGCAGTTTTGTCCTCGCGTCCGTTCACGCCGAACGTTGATCATGAGCACCTTCCGATTTCACGAATCGAAAGAGCGAATATATCTCGCGCAAAAAGGAAAACGCACGTTCTTCATATATTCCGCATGTTTTAACGTGCGGAATATATGCCCCTTCGAGGCCGCCTCGCATCGAATGACAAGTTCGTGAGACGCGAAGCGTTTATCCCGCAAGACGCGTGAGAGACGAGCATCGGTATATACATACGTAAATATGCGTCCGAGAGATTCGTTGCGATATTAGTCAGCGCCAATCGAATCGGCGGACGTCCTGCTCCGCGAGAGTCCACTCCGCGAGAGTCCACTCCGCGCTCTCTCGTTGACACGTTGATTCTTCCCCAAGATGTCCGCGTCACTGGAGAGCAAGATTGCCTAGTTCTATCCGACTGACGTGTCTCTCGCTCTCTGCCTGCTCTGATCGTCATGTCCCTCGTCGTGGTAAACGTGGGAACGAGATCTCACGAGAACGCTCCGCGCACATTCACCACTTCGTAGCCACGACCAACACGCGCGCTATCTACAAGATATTTTGTATACATATTGCGCTATTATATAACCTGCCAATTGAATGGGACGAAGCTTTAGCACCAAGAAAAATTCTCGATCCTACGTTCATCACCAACGCCGCAACCGTTAAAGTATCCCGAGTATATACGATGTAGTTGAATCCTTGCGCGCCAACGGCAAAACTATGAATCGTCAACGAGTCCGACATTCCTTGCGAAATAGTGCGCAAAAAAAAGAGTCACAAGCACGCCATGTTTTCAATGCTAAACACTGCAGGGTACGTGGCAATAAAAAGAGCCCATAAAGCCTTGGTAGCGAGGGCCTTGACATCCAGGATTCATCTAGCGCATGCGTTATACTCGTGTAAACGTCCTTTCATTGTTTCGACTTTGGTCGAAGACTCGATGCAGTTGTAACGACAATTTTACGATATTGCCGGAGCAGGTATTACGTTTCGTACACGGTGGTAACACGGTACGAAGCGTTGGATATTCCGCGAAGGGCTTCGGGACACTGGGGGATTATTATCACCCTACATTCCGTTCGGAGATGTTACAACGAAAGATTGCGCACGGCCTCTGTCTCTGCAGGCCGGTTAAAAGAGAAAAGAGCGCGTACATATATGTGTGGCATTAGTAGGGAAAAGAAACAGCGTCTGGAGGCTTCGTGAGCAAACGACGAACACGACGCAATGCAGTCGGCCCACTTGCCCCGAGACGTGCCCCCGCGATTGCGCTCTTTGCTGCCGCTTCGAATGTGGCATTCATACGGAACGCTATGTGGCTTCGCGGACACATGCGGCTCTTGTACGACTCGCTCGACGGTTAATGGTAAGTGTGTGTACTTTTATCCGCGCGCGGTTTGTGGACATCACTCGTTGTTGCTCACGGTAGAAACGTGTGGGCGCCTGGCTCAATCAGCCAAGAACTGCTCGGGTGCAATAGCTCTTTTTTCTCTCTTTCTCCTCTGTCTTTCACTCGGCTACTTGCAAATATTTGCCCGTGCGTTATAGGACCGCTGCCACATGCAGCCCATTTCGCTCGATCCTCGGGCATGAGGCAGGGGGGTCTCTCCAGCAGCGCGATTCATTCAAATCGCAACGGGGTTATAAATAGGCAAACTGGTATTTAAAGCGAGGGATTAATATTTCATGCGTTACGGAGAGCGAGACGGTTGCGCTCCCTCTATGCTATTGCTGCACCTCGTCTCGGGGTCCGACGACCAAGAGAAGTCCTTCGTGGGCTGAAGGGAAAGCTCTAAACGCGCTTCCTGCAGCAGTCTATATGGGCGAAACTATATGGGCGATATATTTCACTGTGCGTCTGAACTACTGAATGCCAAGATATATGTGCGCACGCGTATATGTATATTGTTGCGCACGGAACAATTGGACTTGATGGCTAGAATGAAAACCAAGTGGTACAGACCATATCTCTTTCCGTACAATCACCAGTGGAAAAATAAAACAGTGCCAGGCAAAATATATCGAGACTGTATGACATACTTTTAGATATTTTGCACATATTTACACCAAAAAGCATTTGTTTCTTGTAATTTTAGTATATATGATTGGAGGGGAAGCCCATTGTGACGGGCTCAAAAAAAGGTCCTTTTTCACGAATTTTTGTTTGCTACTTAATGAATTGCTTCAGAATTGGGAGAATTGTGTGTTTTTAAGGACACTTTGAAGTTGTTTTATACAAATTTTCATTGAAAAATAATACAAATTATGGCAGTTATATAGAACATAGTGCCGATCCGTAAAAATGTTTCTTTTAACGGTGGAATCCATATCTCGGACATGGTTCATCCATACATTTATGCAGATTATGAAAATATTTTTGTTGTATATTTCAGATGAACCATGTCAGAGATATCGATTCCACCGTTAAAAGAAACGTTTTTACGGATCGATACTCTGTTCTATATAACTGTCATAACTTTTATTATTTTTTAATGAATGTTTTTATAAAACGACTTCAAAGTGTCCTTAAAAACATACTATTCTCCCAATCCTGAAATAATTCATTAAATAGCAAACAAAAATTCGTGAAAACGGACCCTTTTTGAGCCCGTTACAGTGGGGTTCCCCTTTAAGGGGGGAAATAGGGTTAGGACAGCGTTTTCTCAATGATTTTCATGAATTATTTTATAGTATAAAAAATGAATATAATTTATTGGAACTTCGAGAATATTTTATACATAGATTTAAGTTTATACTATAAAATTTTTGAAGAATTTCCTTGAAAAACACCGAAAATATTAACGACCCCATATTGCAGGTCACAATCAGACTCACCATTTTGCGTACATTCTGGAAGCCGCAATTTTCATCTGAAATCAAACGAGGTTGGAATTTACTTTTATTATATATCTCTCTTCTATATGAACCTAAATGATATTCAAAAAAATAGAAAATTTAATTTTTTACAGGGGTCAAAACAAAAAAAGCATGATTTTACAACTTTATTTGCAAAAAAAAATTATTTTAAATAATGACAATATTCCGATTTTAGGTTCATATAGAGCGCAATACTATGAAGAAAGTAACTGCCAATTTTCAAAACGATTGGTTGAAAACTTTTCAAACTAGCGTGTACGCAAGTTCAAAAAAAGTCGTTTTCAGAAAAACGCGTTTGAAAAAATAGTGACCGCTCGGTTATACACGTGGCGCGCTCGGGGCCTGAAAGAGAGCTACTCACTTTAATGGCTTATAACAATAGAACGAGTCGGAATTTTCATTTAAAATTTTGGGAACATATTTTTCAATAGTTTTACTAACAATTTATGAAATTTAAAAAAAAATCGATTTTTTGAACCGTCTAAGCCTATTTCCCCCCTTAATGTATAACGTGAAAGATGCGATTAATTGGTAATATAAATTGATCAAGCTTTTGTAACGACTGCACCACTAATCTCAGTATTGCAAGCTCGTAAGGATTACAGTGTCCTTCGATCTAAAAAAAAAATGCTCAAAACACTGTGTCCCGTATTAGTATCATTGTTTCTGTGTTCTTGAATCACACGAAGTACCTTTTCATCGTAATGTTATCTTAGACAAAGTCGATCCATCCACTCCCAGAGTCTCATTCATAAATTTGACGATCTAGCAACTCGCAATCGTTTATCGTTGTGTGTGTGTTTGTCTGGTATTGACGTAACTCCCGATAGTGCCTAAAAATGTTGCAAAGTACTTATCGCGTGTACAACACATATATAAACCATAGTTGAGATTTATCAATGGCGTTTCGACGGAACAACTCTGGGAAAAAACGTCGGAAAGAAAACAAACTGGAGAGAAACCAAACGAACCCTGGTTTCTCCGAGAATTCTCTCTGGTCATCGTTTATCTTGTACGCTCGGTAACATAACCAAAACTCGGATTTATGACGAGCTGTCTCACCAAGGAGGAAAAGAAGAGATTTTTTTTTATTATTGCACTCGATATTTATGTAGGATTCCTCATAAAATTTACGACTCGAACGCGCCCACGCTGAACCGCGAGCACGGATACAATATCCATCGCCTCGTTCTATACATCGAGAGACAGAGAGCTTCACTTCTAAATTGCCGCGGTAAATGTCTGTACAACACCCTACATTCCCTACAACATGTTTTATTTGTTGCACCAAGACGTTAACTCGATTCGTATTACACGTTTATTTATTTCGGTGTCACCGTCCGGGTAAGATGAACGTTTTTTTTTGTTTTTTTCCAAGCCACAGTATTCTCGCGCACTCTGATGGAAAAGCAATCGACTCATCTTTTGCGGTAGGTATATATATGCACGCTCGTGTCGCTCTGAGATCTCGTGTGATCGTTTTGACACATAATACACGTAGTATCCGCACCTCGGGGGCTTCCGAGAGAAACTCCGTCGACTTCGCATGAATGAGAGTTCCCGTTATTTCTCTCGCAGATTCCGACAAACACGCGACCCGTCGCACAGATGACTCTCTCACACGGACGCGCGCGCACACACGCATATATTTGTACATCCGCAAGTGCGGTAATTGTTTAAGGCGTTTAACGCACTCGGCAAATGTGCCGAATGCGATTGTCGGTAATGTGTGTGAGTTTTAATTAACGCGTGTAATGTACATGAAGCAAAGAACATCGGAGGTTTGGTGAACCGGCTGCAGAGAAAGATATTCCCGAATAAAGATGCGGATAAGTGGAGTTTCGTGTCGTTCGGGTTTCACACGGACCGCTCTCTCTCTCTCTCTCTCTCTCTCTCTTTCTCTCTCGCGATCTTTCAAACACCATCCCCAAAATTCCAATGTTTGTTGTTAATTCCGCGAGGCCACAATGTCGGATGGAGTGCTGATATGCGAGATAAATATGAGCTCAAACGTGTTAGACTTTGGTGAGATTGAAAACACAAAAGTGCCCTACACTATTCTCGATCGTTGAAGGGGGGAAATAGGGTTAGACGGTTCAAAAAATCGATTTTTTTTTATTTCATAAATTGTTAGTAGAACTATTGAAAAATATGTTCCCAAAATTGTAAATGAAAATTCCGACTCGTTCTATTGTTATAAGCCATTGAAGCTGAAAACGACTTTTTTTTAACTTGCGTACACGCTAGTTTGAAAAATTTTCAACCAATCGTTTTGAAAATTGGGAGTTACTTTCTTCATAGTATTGCGCTCTATATGAACCTAAAATCGGAATATTATCATTATTTAAAATAATTTTTTTTTGGCAAATAAAGTTGTAAAAAATGGCAAAAAATCATGCTTTTTTGTTTTGACCCCTGTAAAAAATTGAACTTTCTATTTTTTTGATAGCATTTAGGTTCATATAGAAGAGAGACATATAATAAAAGTAAATTCCAACCTCATTTGATTTCAGATGAAAATTGCGGCTTCCAGAATGTACGCAAAATGCTGAGTCTGATTGTGACCTGCAATATGGGGTCGCCAATATCTTCGGTATTTTTGAAGGAAATTCTTCAAAAATTTTATAGTATATACTTAAATATATGTATAAAATATTCTCAAAGTTTTAATTAATTATATTCATTTTTTATACCATAAAAAAATTCATGAAAATCATTGAGAAAACGCTGTCCTAACCCTATTTCCCCCCTTAAACGCTGAGAATGCGTGACATGGGAGTTAAGTTCTGGACTACAATCCTTTTAGGCTTTTATAGAAAGCTCTCGAAATTCAACCGTTAATCAAGATATCGAGCTGAATTAGCATTTCGCGTCATTTTCATGCACGTATGGAGGCTTAATTGATAGGGGACGGATTATACCTGAAGAGACATCTAATCGAACAAGTGACTTTACCGAGAGAGTTAGTGACTATTTTTCTATTCGAACTTCAGATTGTTTCTTACTGAGATAATTCTTTAGGTATTTTTTTAATTATGAAAGTTGAAGACGTCAACAAAATGCGTTATTAACAATCTTCATCATCCCTCGTTGTTCAGGAACAGAGTATTTTTTTCGTTAAACTTTAAGGCAAGATTGCGCGAAGAAGTTTCTATGGCTACGAGCATCTACGGTATGTCAAAGATAATTGGACAATACGTTCATTTTGTTATCCACAATTTGTGCATTCGACGAATTAATATCTCGAACACTACCTGATCTTAGATATCAAGAAATACTGGAGTTAACATTAAGGGGGGAAATAGGGTTAGGACACCGTTTTTTCAATGATTTTCAGGAATTTTTTTATAGTATAAAAATGAATATAATTTATTGAAACTTTGAGAATATTTTATACATATATTTAAGTATATACTATAAAATATTACCGACCCCATATTGCAGGTCACAATCAGACTCAGCATTTTGCATACATTCTGGAAGCCGCAATTTTCATCTGAAATCAAACGAGGTTGGAATTTACTTTTATTAATTGTCTCTCTTCTATATGAACCTAAATGCTATCAAAAAAATAGAAAATTTAATTTTTCACAGGGGTCAAAACAAAAAAGCATGATTTTTTGCCATTTTTTACAACTTTATTTGCAACAAAAAAATTATTTTAATAAATGATAATATTCCGATTTTAGGTTCAGACAGAGCGCAATACTATGAAGAAAGTAACTGCCAATTTTCAAAACGATTGGTTGAAAACTTTTCAAACTAGCGTGTACGCAAGTTAAAAAAAAGTCGTTTTCAGAAAAACGCGTTTGAAAAAATAGTGACCGCTCGGTTATGCACGTGGCGCGCTCGGGGCCTGAAGGAGAGCTACTCACTTTAATGGCTTATAACAATAGAACGAGTCGAAATTTTCATTTAGAATTTTAGGAACATATTTTTCAATAGTTTTACTAACAATTTATGAAATAAAAAAAATCGATTTTTTGAACCGTCTAACCCTATTTCCCCCCTTAAACGTACCAAGCAGGGTTCAAACCCCTTTCAAAATTTACTTTAAATTCGTGCATTCATTATTATTTCTTTCGCATATCTGACTTTCTGTAAATTTGTTTGATTATTTTATTAGAAATAAGAAGTTATGTTACGAATTATTTCCTTTAACAATTAAGACTTTCTTTCTAAAAATCAACGTTTATTTCGTAAGGGGTCAAATGACCGCTTATGCGCCGGTACGTTTAGTGTTAATAGAAACGTTGACGTTAAGAAGTAATCGTAATAACAAAGTTGTTTTTTTTTCTTTCTCGAATTTCTCCATTTTTATTTTATTATTAAAAAAAAAACTAATGAGATATATTTTTAAAAGGCATAAACTGTCGCTGAAAAGAAAAAACAAAAAGAATTGCTACCAAAACGGGTTTGGTCGGTAGGTGAACGGCAAATGGGGTTATAATCCGCTCGCCTACGAGGGATCGAAAGCGACGGATCGTAAAATATAAAAGCCCCACGGAATCGACATTCCATTCGGTGAGTGCACTTTGTACCGAATGAATTCCGATAATCGAATCCCATGGTATCACGAGAGACGAGAGACGAGAGACTCGCGCATTATAATTAGATTGAACGGGGGCGCAACGATGATTTTGCAATGTCCATAAGAAACGGGCGGCGTAACATTAGTTAAATTAATTTGCAATCGGAGGAGAGAGAATCCTATTATTCAAAGACACTGCGCCGCGCGAGACCGGATGCGATTAAGATCGAAAGGGTTCCTCGTGTGCGCAGCGTGAGAGAGCAACGGTAAAACCTTTAACGCGGTGCAGTAACTCAAACGTATGGGTAATGAATCTCCCTCACGGACGTCCTATACGAAGAGAAGAGAGGGACCAACAGCGAGAGCAACTTCCTTCGCGTTCTCCATTGCTGCTGATGCTCCGGCTGCTGCTGCTGCTGTGTGCTATGAATGTTTCACGGTTTCTCCTCTCTTTAATACGAAAGGGTATAATATAGCGTCGGTATTCGCGAATTCCCGTATTATACTCAACCCGTAGAAAAGCTCCTTTACAAATGATAAATGTCATTAATCAATTGTAATATTAACGCAGAGGATTAACATTTATCCTTCGCACACTTAATATTAGACAAAGTCGAGAAAAAAAAAAGAGTTCAATCGTCATCTCGACATTATGATCTAACTTTTTTCGCATATTTCTTCCTCTTTTTTTGCGTTACAAACCCACCAAGAATATTACAATCTTGCAAGGATTATATTAAACGCCTTGTCTCGATTAACAGAATTTATCATATGTAAACTTGTTTCGTCCGGAAGAATTCGAGGATTAAATTACAATCAACGCTTTTGCTACAGAGGTGCGAGTCCCGTTCGAATGGATTATTAAATAAAATAATTCTTTTGGAATTCATAATTACGACACTCTCTCAAAACATCAAGGTAATGAAAGCTGACTCTATTAACAAATTAACAAATGTATTTGCCCGAAAAAAGAATAGTTTGTTGTTGTCAATTGACGCATTGTTCCAGAAGAAAAGGGGTTTCTTTCTGATGAGGTGAATTCTATTTGATACGAGCTGTGCCGCGCGGTTTCACCCCCGTTAAATTTCCGTCCCTTGATTCAACGCGCCGCCGCCGCTCCTTACGGTCACAGCATAAATTTATATGGCGTAAAGCCTTCCCGAATAAGCCGACTATCCAATGAAAAAAGAATTGTCCAAATCGAATTAGTATTTCCTGAGATTAGCGCGTTCGAACAAACATACAAACATACAAACAAACTCTCCAGCTTTATTATAGTAGCAAGATAAGGTGAACTCTTTGAGAGTGGTGTGAGCGTAGAATTAAGTAAAATTTACCCCCCCCCCCCGTCCCCCATTCATAATAAATTATTTAGAATAATTATTATCATATACTAAAATCCATTAAATATTAACATTTTCAGGACAACATAGTCCGTAATCGTTATCGTAAAAAGTATTTAAGATAGTTTTTCATTTAAGCAACGTTGCCAATGCCGTGGTTTTACTGCCCGGCTGATGTGGCCAATTGGTTGGTTCGTCGACCGTCGAGTAGCGCTTACCGCCCTCGTCTCTGAGAATGCTGGTCGAGCGCGAGAGAGTTTGCACGTCGAGGAGTGTGATTGTTATTAAGATTTTTTTCTTCTTCTCAGAATCTTGACATTGATAGTCCTTCTTTGCTCAGTACTCAACCCGTTCTCTCGACGATGAAACTGGTGGAGAGACCGGGGATAGTCTAAGTTCGTCAAAAGCAGCTCAACTCAACCGCAGTTCATTCTCTTAGCGATCGTATAACACCGCTTGAATGACAAAAGCCCTCTGTTGTCTACTATGTGCGATGAACGATGCGCGTGTAGTGAACGTATTTTCTTTTTTCTTTTTTTTATTTCATGACTCGACAACTGTGCAGCAAGCACCGGCGGTGGTCTATTCCCTTTTTATTGCCTTAGCACAGCCACCTGAGCGTTTTAACTTTTACGGGCTTAATAAAAGCGCCCTTACTGAAGTTTTTTACGTTCTGTTGCCAATATATAAATAATATATATATACAGGATGTCCCAAAACTAGCACGTCAGAGTGACACGAGGGTTAGTTTGACTCCGGACCTATAAAAAAAAACAAATATGACCTCAGTAAAAGTCTCATGCTTGTCGAGACAAATTGTTTTCTTTGATTTTTCGGACAATCGCTACCTGGTACTTGTTATTCTGATACCATTGCTAAGACCAAATCGTAAGCAAATCAAAGTCCAAATTCACACCAAATCCTAAAGTGGTCAGAAACACAAACGAAAACAACGAGATAACAAGAATAGCGATTGTGCGAAAAATTAAAAAAAGATGATTTTTCTGAAAATCGCTATTCTTGTTATCTAACTATTTTCGTTTGTGTTCTGACCACTTCAGAATTTAGTGTGAATTTGGACTTTGGTTTACTTACGATTTGTACTTTCATCGCAATGGTAGCGGAATAACAAGTACTAGGTAACGATTTTCCGAGGAATCCGAAAACACGATTTTTCTCGAAAACTATGAGACTTTTACTGAATTCCCATTTGTTTATTCTGAAAGGTCCGGAGCCAATCTAACCCCCGTGTCACTCTGACGTGCTAGTTTTGGGACACCTTGTATATATAGTATCGATCCATATGGTTCCATATGGGCAAGCCACTAGTGTGGCTTATAACGTGTTCCCACGATCTCCCTCAATGCTGTTACCTTTAATTGTTTGTTGTATATATCGAATCTCGATAGGATCGATTCCTCTCGCTTTCGCCGAACGATACTTGCCCCTAAGGTATGGCAATGCTATTTGCTACTGGCACACACGGCGCAAAACATTCAGCACAGGTTGAGCTATCGATACGTGTCACGACGGAGACTTAGTCTCTATACATATATACTCAAACACACTGGAACGTATGGGGACCGAACAACCGTCTGGTATGAAACTCGAAAAGCGCGATACATCAGGTAATAGCAGAAAAGAGAAAGATCTGATATATATATATGTGCATTTTGTGCCAACAGTGACTTAATGTGATGCAAGCAATCGCGGCGAGAGTCTCTCTCGGGAAAAATCACAAAGTGTACTCAATCCCCGAGATATTTGCCTATGTAGATTTCCAACTGGCTACACACGATTCCACGTGCGATTATTCAACCAACATTGATCTCTCGCGAACTCTGATAATCTCGTAACATTTTTCAAACGTTCAAATTGCCCGACCACGATATACACCTTGGTTACATTTTTTTTCCACCATTTCTTTTTTCATTTTCTTTTTCTTTTTCGTTTAGTATGCATAGTTCGCTAGGTTATAGAGGAATTATTACGTCTGTGAGGAAATGAGAGCGAGAGAGCGACGAGGGCGAGTAAGACGTGGTTTCGTTCATAATCGAATTACGTAAATTTCGCCCAGAGGGTGTGTTGGCAATTTTCTCTATGGTGCGCTCTGTATCTGGAGATCAAAGCCATTGTGTGACGAGAGAGGGAGAGAGGGAGAGAGAGAGAGAGAGAGAGAGAGAGAGAGAGAGAGAGAGAGAGAGAGAGAGAGAGAGAGAGAGAGAGAAAGAGAGCAGGAAGAGGCTTTCTTCCTGCTCTGACAACCTCCTTTGATAAGGATTACGTGTCTCGATTAAAACAATGAATAAACTGCACAGAAAGCGAAATTACGCGACAGGCGAAAATTCACTAAATAAATGTTATTTGGGCCCAATGGTAATTCCGTTGATAATTACGTATGGAAGCGACGAAACGTGAATTATGAGATAGATTCGAATAAGAAATGAACAATGCTCTAACTCCATGAAGAAATCATTCTTTCTCGTTGTTTCTAACGAGGCCAATGTTCACTTTTCCGATGCGAATAAAATTTGTTTCGGAAGTAGTGGATTTCCATTTATCTATAAATGATTGTTTCACATTGCACAAACTCGATTAATTGTTCCTAAAAAAGCTGTACATACTTTCGAAAAAAAAGAGTCAATGAAGAATTTTAAAAAAATTAAGAAAGGAATAGTTTTTCACCGTAAACGGCTGTTTTAGAAAAATCTTTTTGATTGCGATAAAGTTTTATTAATTCAACTATCATAAAAAACTAATATTTCATACGAATCTTCGTCGGATCAAAAGAAACCGTACTTCAATGAAATAAATTGATCTTTCAACTGATTCTTCAGCGTAACATTATTCGATATTCGAAAAAAAAAAAGAATCGATATTGACAATTGGCGCGGTTATACGTTACGCATGACGCAAACCAAACAGACATCGTTGCAGTTTGTCTTCGTTTAACATTGACGGCTCTATGGTTATTCAATTGCAATATATGTATATATATATAACCGCGTGTAGGCGCACAGAGAAACGATAGAAACTTGGTATATTGATAGAGTGTCGAATCAATATAATAGACCATTTACATTGTGCACCCAATAAATAACGATCTCGCTAAAAGCAATTACAAGACGTTCGCGCGCACCAGAGTACCGCAATACCATCAACGATATTCCTCTCGTCTCTCTCGTCTTACAACTATACCGTGAGCGTATATATATACTTGTACCGAAGGACGTTAATACATGCTACTAAATTGATTTACGCGAATAGGAGCTCACCCGCGTCGATTCCAATAATTCCTAAGAGCTCACCATGTAATGGTAACACTCGAGCTCCTCAACCACACGCGCGCTACTTAACTGTCCGTACTGAAACTGGACCTCTCACTTTCTCCCCCCTCTTTATTGTCCCTCCAATACATACAAATTGATCGTAAAGTATCGTTCGTACTATGGACATTTTCATCGGTAAATAATCAACATCAAACTGTGTCAAAATCGCAAAAACATTAATGTAACCGAGTAATTTGTTAGAAGTGCTTTAAGAAAAACGAAAATTCCATTAGAGCTTAACACTAAACGTACAAAGCGGGGGTCAAATGACCCCTTTCAAAATTTACATAAAATCCGTACATTTATTATTTTTTCTTTCACTCATCCGACTTTCTGTAAATTTGTTTGATTATTTTATTAAAAATCAAAAATTATGTTACGAATTATTTCCTTGAATAATTAACATTTTCATCGGTAAATGATCGACATCAAAGTGTATAAAAATCGGGAAAAACGTTAATGTAACCAAGTCATTTGTTAGAAGTGCTTTAAGAAAAACGAAAATTCCATTAGAGCTTAACACTAAACGTACAAAGCGGGGGTCAAATGACCCCTTTCAAAATTTACATTAAATCCGTAGATTTATTATTATTTCTTTCACTCATCCGACTTTCTGTAAATTTGTTTGATTATTTTATTAAAAATCAAAAGTTATGGTACGAATTATTTCCTTCAATAATTAACATTTTCATCGGTAAATAATCAACATCAAAGTGTGTCGAAATCGAGAAAAACATTAATGTAACGAAGTCATTTGTTAGAC
Source organism: Oxytorus armatus (assembly GCA_958009045.1). Taxonomy (NCBI): domain Eukaryota; kingdom Metazoa; phylum Arthropoda; class Insecta; order Hymenoptera; family Ichneumonidae; genus Oxytorus; species Oxytorus armatus. The sequence goes on along the minus strand of OY253751.1, from coordinate 9,015,189 downwards.
GTGCTTTAACAAAAACGAAAATTCCATTAGAGCTTAACACTAAACGTACCAAGCGGGGGTCAAATTATCCCTTTCAAAATTTACATTAAATCCGTACATTTATTGTTATTTCTTTCACTCATCTGACTTTCTGTAAATTTGTTTGATTATTTTATTAAAAATCAGAAGTTGTGTTACGAATTATTTCCTTAAATAATTAACATTTTCATCGGTGAATAATCAACATCAAAGTGTGTCAAAATCGATAAAAACAATGTAACCAAGTAATTTGTTAGAAGTGCTTTAAGAAAAACGAAAATTCCATTAGAGCTTAACACTAAACGTACCAAGGGGGGTTAAATGATCCCTTTCAAAATTCACATTAAATCCGTACATTTATTGTTATTTCTTTCACTCATCTGACTTTCTGTAAACTTGTTTGATTATTTCATTAAAAATTGGAAGTTGTGTTACGAATTATTTCCTTCAATAATTAGGAATTTCTTCCTAAAAATCAACGCTCATTTCGTAAGAGGTCAAATGAGCCCTTATGTACTGGTACGTTTAGTGGTAACGAATGACATATAACGCCACGTAGAATTTTTATTTTATCATAAAAGTTCCAAGTTAAACCGATCGTTTTTTTTTTTCAGTTGCATTAATTTTCCGGGACAAAGCAAAATCTTACAAAACGTACAATGGATGAACACTGTCTGTAGGATTTAGTTCGTACCCCAAAACTCGAGACACCTTAAAAAAAAATTTGAGATTAGTTTTCATTGGTGTTTCTGACATTACCTCAAAGTAACTTTTTCTTTTTGTTTTTCCTTTTAGTAGTAATTAATACTCGATATTTGTGATCGCGTGAGAGGAAAAAGAATTGCACGCGAAACCGAATAAAATCAAGATTATATAAAATCTTTGCGTTTAAAAATCGACGGAAGAGTACAAAAGCTCGGTGATCGATGAATCTCGACAGTTGCGCAAAGAGTATCCTCCCGGTAACATTGTCGAGACCATGATTTATGCAAGAAAATGTTACGTGTATATATAGAATGTCCCGATCAGTGGGAACTCCCAAGACGATGAGAGATTGCTCGGCGGATATATCTCGTCGTACACATCGTTGTTTTTTGCAATAAAAGATCGTATCTCCCGTGTCGAGAGGAGATCCTCGAAAAACCGCGGGTTGGGCGATCTGGAGCGCGCATAAGGGAATTGATCGCGTATACTAACACACACACGCACACACGAATACGTAAAAACAGCGGGGCACGATATGATGCGGTGAATCTCAAATTTCACGTAAGATGCAAGTCTGAGAGCGGTGACACACGCGCAAAGTATTGTGGGATGCGTCCGCGAATCGAGCGGGAAATGTACGTATCCGCGAACGAAAGACCAGAGAGAAAGACCAGAGAGAGAGAGAGAGAACGAATCTGTTCGCGAGATCTCTCTCTCGAGGAATCTATAATTAACATCGTTGGATGATCCGTGCGAGTTATATAGCGGTGGATTTTGCCAGACAGGCGACGAAGACGAAGACGAGACGATCGAGATACCATATAGTATAAGCGACCGCGCGGGAGGCTGTATTTGCGTGACGATCTTGTGACACGAGCGCGCGCGCGTGTGCGGTCTCGCGGCTCTCTCTCTCTCTCTCGTCTCTCTCGCGGATCGTCCTATGGATCTTTGGATCGTATTACCCGATACTTGTACCTTCGGGTATCCGCTATTCGGACTCGTTTTCCTATGTCCGTATATATAATCAGCTGCAGGACCCTGAATTATGCTCGCGATCCCAGAAATTTTGTACACAATCACGCAAAGAATCGAAACAATTTTTCGGTACTCTTGCGAGGCCGCAGAGAAGAAAAGTAATTGCCAGTTGGTAAGTATTTGCTAAAAGGATTTCTCAATTTCTTCTCTCAGGAGGATTCCGAAAAAAATGCCGCTAACATCATTACGTTTCGGGCCAAGTATACTTATTTTGAAAAAATTAATTAATTAAAAAATTAAAAAATCAACAATTGCAACATACAAAAGAAATGAAATTGGGTAAAAAAAAATTCCATCCAATTTCACTAACTTTTGTTAAGGGTTGTCGCCACGGTAGCGGGTATAAAATCATGTGCACATTTAACAATTTTTTTTGATGAATTATGAAAAAGTGATTTATTTACCAAACTAATTACACATCTCTTTAGTATAAATATCAAGCTAATCAAAAATATTTTTGTTTGTTATACAAAATGGCCGACTACTGCTATTTGCTTTTGGTATCTTTTTTTTTTATCCGCTCCGCGGCGTGACATTTGGCATCCACAATTTTTCATCTATAACAAAAAAAAAATCTCGTTAATCTACATCAGAACACCTAGAGAAGTACGTACGAAATTTCTGATTAATTAAAAAACTTTTCATTTTATGAGCAGTTTTATACGAAATTATTCACTGGAAATTCACGTTTTAAGTTCAAATGCCGACTATATTCGAATAAAACAATATTTTTCAAATTCCGTACGTACTTCTCTAGGTATTCTAATGTAGATTAACGAGAATTTTTTGTTTGTTCTAGGTCAAAAATTGTGGATGCCAAATGTCACGCCGCGGAAAAGAGACACCAAAAGCAAATAGCAGTAGTCGGCCTTTTTGTATAACAAAAAAACTAAAGAAAACATTTTTTTACTACCTTGATATTTATACTAAATAAATGTGTAATTAGTTTTATAAATAAATCACTTTTTCACACAAAAAAAATTGTTAAATGTTCACATGATTTTATACCGGCTACCGTGGCCAAACCCCTTAAATAAGATACAATTAATCACTCCTTTCTACATCTATCCTATTTTTAAAAAATCCCATTTCTATTCTATTCTATTTAACTAACCTTTGTTAAATAAGATAAAAATAATCACTCCTTTCCCCATGAGTTGATTGATATTGTGCAATAATACTATACGGGTACGGTGGTATTCGGAAGAATCGAAAGTGAAGTTCCTCGTTACGTCGTGTTATCGATGTAGAGGAAAATTTCATTTAGACCACGGGGAACGAGTATAGACACACACATATGTTATATACAAAATTGTCGATGAGATCGATATCATATATTGCTATTGGAATCAATGTCGTCTCTGTCCGCGCGGATGAATATAAAGGTACAGTTTCGAAATATCCCTCCTGTTGTTCCTCAACGATAATACAATGGTTCTTGTGAGAGATAAATTAAAGAGTCGACGACGTTGTACTTAATACAAAAGGAAGAGTCCTCGGAGAGAGAAAGAGGTACTCCAGTGAGACGACTATTCGAAGACGAGAGAGTTACTTCTCTTGACCTCGAGACAGAATCGTGATATGCGCCTGTACCTCTTAAAAGAGCCCGGAGCACACGATTAACGATGTGCTCTCGCCTGCGAACTCGCGCGCAGCGCGCTTGACTACCAATGCGGGCTCTCTTTTACGGTTCCATATACCGCGAAGCTAAATTTCTCCTATATATAGCTTATACACATCTCGCTTAAGAATCATTCCCTCGCGTAGTCGTAACACAACAACAAAAGCGTTTTACTCTTCGCCAGTTCATCTTACCCAAGACTTCCTCATATTCTCGCAGATATTTCCTTCCATGTTCCAGCATTCGACCATTCATTCAACGTTAAAACACAATCTGTCTTCAATGGCTAAGACGCGAATTTTGGAACAAAGATCGAGATTAAGACCGAGCTTAAACGTGAACTTGAGCGTAAACTTAAGAGCGAGCTTCGCCGCGAACTTAAGGAAAGGCTAATCCACTAACGTAATCTCAAACAATTTCTAACCCATTTTCCTCGCGGACTTACTCTAATGAAAAAAAAAAAAAATAGTGGGGCCGTCTGCATAATTGGCAGACGGACCTCACTTTTTTTTAATGCAGAAAAGTAGGGGGAAGGACTTTCCTCCCCTTGACCACCAACCTAAGCATGAGTTTAATCGCCAACCGGAGCAGAAATTTGTTCCGGCTGGCCTGATGTAGGATCAGGCCCCGTTCAAGAATCGATAAGGTTAGCCTGATCAGACTAACCGGATCACGCCCAGATCAGGGGCGCATCATATTCTGATACGGCGTCGATTATCAGGCTAGCCTTACATTGCATATATCAGGGCCGAATCAGGTGCGGCTAAGGCATCCGTGGCAAATCCTGATCAGGTTACCCGGATCACCCCCACATCAGGGCCGGATCATATTCTGATGCTGCGTGAATTATCAGGCTAGCTTTACATTACATATATCAGAACTGGATCAGGTGCGGCTAAGGCGTCCGTGGCAAATCCTGATCACGCTAACCGTATCACGCCCAGATCAGGGGCGGATGATATTCTGATACGGCATGAATTAGCAGCGCAGCCTCAGGTGTTGACAATGAACTTGTGTTAACACAAGTTCATTGTCAACACAAGATGAAATTTTGCATTAAAATGAGTATCTTTCGACGATGTAATGATAGATGGATGATGGATGGAGGATACTCATTTGGGAAACCTCTGTGTCGTATTATTTCGAATAATGCTTCTTAAGAGATTATTCGATTGACATTTCAATAATATTAATAATAATAATAATAATAACAATAATAACAATAATCATGTGATTGGCAGCAGTGGACGCGCGGTCGGTTCGCGGCTTCGGCGGTCTGCTACGTTAAGTAAGCGGTCACCCATCCCAGTACTGACTGCGATGGGTGACCGCTTAGCCGTTTACTGGCTTCTTGTCTACCCACTACTGAACGGGAAGCAATTTTTCTGAGTTTGTCAAACAACCGACAAAAATATACGCTGGAAATACTAATAATGAAAGGAAATTATAATATAGTATTTATATTATTATTATTATTATTATTATTATTATTATTATTATTATTAATATTATTATTATTATTATTATTATTATTAATATCATTATTAATATCATTATTATTTTTACTGCATCGATTTTTCAATCGAGAACCTACACCACCTTAAAATTAAATCTACTACGAAGACAATTTTTAATATAATTCACCATCTTCATGGTTGGACTACATATAAGATATTCCTAGAAGTAATTCACAAGTGCTCAATAGAGTAGTGGTTACAGCGTTAGTTCGTTAGGTCGGTAGGTAGACAGATAGGTAGGTTTAAATAGCACAACTCCCGATTGGAAAATTAATTTTAAACGACCGCAATTATCGTTTAAACAACAAAAAACGTCTAAAAATGACTGTTAGTACAGTAACATTTTTTTTTTCAATATTTTTCGGTCCAATTTGAGAATGGAGGCTAGTGAGAGAGGTTGCAGGTTCGAACCCCGGTGGAGGCCGTTTTTTGTTTTTTTTTTGTTTAAGATTATTATATGGGCCAGCTAACAACATAGGATGGCCAATAACCTAATTCTCAGAAGATAAATAGATTTTATTCATTTGAAATTTGAAAATTGGAATTCAGTGCCAGATCGGTGCCGGATTACGGCCGGATCAGGCCTGGATCCGCAACTCCGTTACATGCCGGATGTGGGCCTGATACGGATCCTGATCAGGGCCGTGCCAGGCTGATAGGGCAGCCTGACATGGACCGGATTTAAGCCGGACCAAATTTCCGCTCGGGAAGTTATAAATTCGGAATTTTGTAACTCGGGGCTTAAACTCGAGTTTATTTAAAAGTCCATACGGGTTATTTAAAACTCCATACGGGTTTTAAATTCTCGTCGATAAGATTTATGGTCACATTAGAATTAATCTCGCACAAAATCGAAGTGTACCTACGCACACCTGATGTGCGGCCCGCACACCAGACGTGCGGGCCGCACATTAGGCGTACGGGTCGCACGCGAGCCGCACACAAGCCGCGCTCAGGCCGGGCACAACCCGCGCCCGCGCCGCACCCGGACTGTACACGCGCCGCACCCGTATCGAAGCGAGAAGCATTGTAACATTATAACGACGAACCTCTTTTGCATAACGACGAATGTTCTTTCCGAACAACTTTTTGTATCGCATTTGAGAGGAATACCTCTCGACGTGACGACGAGAGATCGTCGAGAGCTCGGGGCATTGCGCGGAGTCGACCGTGCGGCATACGCATTCTCTCCTCCCCTACTCGCGAAGTCTCGCATCTATCGCGGAAGAAAGACACAAACGTTAACGAGGAATTTGGCCCAAAGTCGGGACGAAGACGAGAAACTATAACCGCTGGAGACCCTATTCATTCCACTGCACTCTCTTGTGTAGCAATCCATATGTTTAGCCGCCCGGCTGCCTTTTTGCCCAATATGAATTTCCGATTCTTCGAAAAAGGCGAGGCCGCGCTTCGGACCGCTTATAGGATTGGGCCGCACGTCACAGAGGGGATCGAACAGTAACATCGATTCTGCTGCTAACCGTACATTATCTTCATTATTATTATCATTCTTGTTGTTGTTATTATTATTATGAATGTTGCTTAATGTTGTTTTTGCAAGAACTGGATAGAAATACACGGCTGCGTCTCGGGGCCAAGAAAAAGAAAATTGTTAATGGTGGATATACGAGTCCATACGATTGTAGAGGGTGAACAAAAAGTCCTGGATGGGTCAAATATCTAAAAAATAAAGCGTATTTGAAAAAAATGTTTCATACAAAAGTTGTAGGGTTTCAAGTGACGTATCGGATAATAATATCAGGATGACCTTGAAAAACGTATTCAAGGGCAAGTGAAGGACATTTTCAATTTTTTAAATGAGATCCCGTAGTTTTCATTGCACATTCATGCAGCTTTCCTCGAGAGCTTTTCAAAACACTACAATTAAGTATATTTTCATGGAGTACTTTTCGGGTTATGGAGCTTGAACGTTACAGTACCGCCAGTATTAGCATTATCCAAGGCGTACCGCGTGGAGTTTGCATGGTCGGATTTACATATATCTCTCTCTGTCTGTGTGTGTGTGTGTGCGGCTCGTGTGCGGGGCGTGTGCGGCTTGTGTGCGGGGCGTGTGCGGCTCGTGTGCGGCGCGTGTGTGCGCGAGCACGCGCGTGTGTGTGTCACAACAGAAACAGTACCCTAAGGTTCGTCACTCCCGTGGTATTTACTGACTCCAAACCTTCTGTGCTGTGAGTGTGTGTGTGTGTTGTGAAATGTGCTTGTGCGAGAGTATTTACTAACTATTACAGCAGATGTTCGAATTGCTTACCTTCCACCGATTGACAGTATGCTAACCTCAGTTCAAAGGAACCCCTTCCATTCCTCAATATGTCGACGGTTATCAAACTCATTTCGGCAGTTATTGTTTGTTTCAGTTCTTCGATGCCCACAGGTTTCGTTTTATAAACCCACTCTTTCAAGAAGCCCCATAAAAAAAATGGAGTGATCCACTGCACAGACGATCCTTCAAGTCACCAGTTTCAATGAAACGCTGAATCGTTCCAATAACTGTGGATTGTGAAATTGAGTTTCGTCCATTGAAAGTTGCGTTGAAAAGATCACGTGTCTCTTGATATGACCTCTGTTTATCTCCTTTCATCATCAACAGATAAATGCGTTCTTTCCGACAACAAATGCATTATTTACTTCTTACAAAAAAGGAGAAAGTCAAGTTGACGAGCGAAAATATTTTTCTCGCGAAATTGAAGACAGAAGAATTGGAGAGAAAATTATTCCTCGTGACAAGCCTTTGCGCGAAAACGTAAAATACTCGACCGGAAAGACCGTATTGGAGCTACGAATACAGAGAAATGAAGACTAGAGAGCAGGCGATACACAAAGTTGTTTGGAAAGAACATTCGTCGTTATGCAAAAGAGGTTCTTCGTATAATGTTACAATGCTTCTCGCTTCGATACGGGTGCGACGCGTGTACAGTCCGGGTGCGGCTCGTGCGTGGCTCGCGTGCGGCCCGCACGCCTAATGTGCAGCTCGCACGCCTGATGTGCGGCCCGCGCGCCTGATGTACGTCATATGTTCGATTTGTACATACAAATGAGACATATGACAACTCAAAATTTTGCCTGCTCTCTTGAATCCACGAAATCCACGAGAATACCAGTTCTCCACGGTTGGATATTTCAGAAAATAACTAAAAAAAACTTGTAGGAAAGTTTCGTTTTTCTCAATACATTTAACGACCAATCGTGCCGCAGCTTCCGTTAATCAAATCATCGGAAAACCCTCGAGGCTCTCTGCCGTTATATATTTTCCATAAATTGATAGCGAAAACTCATGCATACTTCGTACATAACTTCGTGCATAACTTCGCCGACGAAGATTCTGATCTTCGCGTCAAAGTCGCCAGAGTGTCGCGGGATTCTCATCGTGAAAGCTTCGTGGCAAACGAACGACGCTCATATACACATAGACGTGGAATCTTCGTTAGAGCCCTGGAGCACTTTTCCGGCCTGGTCTCGTCGTCGCGACGCGGCAAAGAACGTTCTCCTATTGCGCGACGAGAGGAGAGCGCGATAAATTTCAATCGGCGACTCGTCGTCGGCGGGACTGCGAGTATGTGCCGCCTTCGTCGTATTGCGAACGATACGATCCGCGCCTAACGAAAGAGACGCGTGCGTTCTTAAACGTTTAGCGATTAGATCGGCGAATGCTACCGTGAATAAAGAGTGCAAAATGCCCGATTCACTGCGTGCCTCAAACGCGTGGGATAACTTTGTAAGATACAATTGGATTGTTTTATCGGCGCCATATTGTAAAAAAAAGTTCCTTCGATGTGTATTCCCGCCCGGTGAGTATATCCAGTGTTATTCGAGCAATGTAATGAAATACTCCCGTTATACTCTCTTAATGATAAATCTCTATATACAGGGTGTCCCAAAATTAGCACGTTAGAATGACGCGGCGGTTAGATTGGCTCCGGACCTATCAGAATAAACAAATACGACCGCAGTAAAAGTCTCATGGTTTTCGAGAAAAATAGTCTCTTTTGATTTCTCGTAAAATCGCTACCTAGCACTTGTTATTCCTCTACCGTTGCTATGAAAGTCCAAATTCACATCAAATCCTAAAGTGGTTAGAAACACAAACGAAAACAGCGAGATCACAAGAATAGCGATTTTCCAAAAAATCACAAAAGACTGTTTTTCGAAAAATCGTTATTCTTGTTGCCTCGCTGTTTTCCTTTGTGTTTCTAACCACTTTAGGATTTGGTGTGAACTTGGACTTTGATTAGCTTGCAATTTGCACTTTCATAGCAACCTCAGCGGAATAACAAGTACTAGGTAGCGATTTTTGCGAGAAATTAAAAAACACGTTTTTTCTCGAAAACCATGAGACTTTTACCGAGGTCATATTTGTTTTTTTTATAGGTCCGGAGCCAATCTATCCCCGTGTCACTCTGACGTGCGAGTTTTGGGACACCCTGTATATATATATTTAAAAATCTGGTTCCCTGGTTGTCTACATAGTTGAACATCGCGGGGAGAATATCAAATGTCCAAGGCTGCTTCCGATTAATTTTCAAATAAACGCTCAGCTAATATTATTATTCAACCGCGCTGTATCGTTATTATTCTGTTAATACTGTTATTGCATAACCGACAGCGTGCGGTATCGTGTTTTTTTCTTCTTTTTTTTTCTTTTAATTCTTCAACTTTGTTCACTGAACGACGCCGGAGCAGTCTGACCGGACAGACGGTTAAACGATATTACGTGGCTACTACATAGTGTACTCAGACGTTTCATATACACGTATATAAGTACTGTGTTGTACCGTAAGATAATACGAAGCCGACCTACATTTTATACCTCGCTCACGGCTACTGCCGCGGTTTTTCCCATTGTTCCACGAAAACCATGACGTCAAAGCTCTTACACGCTCCACTATTTGCCATATGGTGGCTTATATCGTTTACACAATGGAGCATTTGTACGAGTACCCTCTATTGCATCCCCCGCGATTTTTTAATCAAACGATCGGTATTAAATCTTGAGATCTTAAAGACAGCTCTTACGAGAAAAGATGTGAGCATCGTTCAAATGAAAAATAATATAAGGCGTCAATTAGAGAGGAATAATCTTTTGGACTTCTTAATATTTAGGGGGTCGAGTCACTATATGTGAAAAAATAAAATAAAACCGAAGCAATTTTTGTACCACAAAGTTTAAATCAATTACTAGTAAAGTATGTTGTTCGCGGTCGAAAAAAGATTTTTTTCTTCCCGCACAGACTCCTGTAACTTATATATTCGTCTCTTCAGGGTAGTTCGATTTTTTTCCCGTCTATTCGGTAAATTCTGCATACGATTAGGAATAAGCAGGTGAAACCGTGGGAAAAACAAAATATTTACGAAATGTTCCATCGGATATACGAAGCAAAACGTTACAATTTCTCATTTTCCCTGACTATTCATAAGATTTCTGTCGTAAAATCATTTTCAATTACTTTTTTTTGTCATTTGAACGATCGCTAAACACAAAACTCGAAGTATAACTATTTAGCGGATGCTCGCTTTCATATCCGCGTACATTTTTCTAGCGTTACTTTATATATTTTTAAATAATTTTCACACATAATCGCGGCCCATTAACGATTCTGTTAATCGTTTGATTCTTCCATTTGCGCGCCAATTACACAGCCTCGCATTAACTCGCGAAGCAATTGGTTCTACTGCGAACTTTACGATCGTGCGTTTTTGTTTTTCCACGATGGTCAATGACTAGATATATATCTACCTAATTCAGGGAAGAGAGGAAATGCATTGAACGAGATGCGTATTATAAACGTAGACAACAACGACAACTACGAGCGTAGACTTGAAAGTCGATGTATATAAAAGTGCTGGAACGAAGAGACAGAGAGAAATGAAAGGCCAACGGAGTCTATATAATGATTTGCGAGTACGGTAATAGAATATCCTCGTTATTGCTAGAAAATCCAAGTGAACGATAGAAATGTGCTCAGAGATCAAGAATCCGTGTGTATGTGTCTGTGCGCGCGCGCATATAACCGGTGAGAAAATTGTGAAAACGAAGAAAAAGTAAATCCAATGAGAAGAGAGGAGAATCGAACGTGAAACGGGATAAGGAGATCGTCAGAGAAAGAGAAGAGGGAAAAGAAGGAGCGATGGGAGGGGGAGATTCGCGAAGGTCGAATCAATTAATCCGCGAGCAGTTCTCACATCGACAGGGACTGCGAGTGGGTAATTGCAACCGGGTGGACTCCCCGAGTCCATTTCCAAGATCTCTCCTCTGTCTCTCTCTCTCTGTTTCTCGTTCTTTCTCTATGTCCCTCTCTTTGCACCGATATTTCCTGCCGGTCTTCTTGCCGCTCTCATTAGCGTCGTTTTGTTTTTCACGCGTTCTCGTGAAATATTGCTTCGGTACGCTGCCCGCTCGCACATCTCAAAGGATCGCGAAGAAGGGGAGGGAAAAGACGAATAGACGCTCTCTTTCCACTGACGCACGCGAGTTGCTCTAACTTCGTGTTTATAGAGAGCGAGAGAGAGTGTGAGAGGGAGAAAAATCGTAGTAGAAAAGTCCAGTGATGCACGGACCACGGATATAAACACAATTCTGTTATATGGGAACCGGGAAATTCTCTTGTTGAAGAAATACCCGACGCGAAGAGTTCTTCGATTACAAAAGACTGAGAGAATTCGAGAAAAAACAATTGTGAGGATGAGGGGAATAAGATTCGATGATTACGTTAAGGGCGAGAGAGAAAGGGAGAAACAAATTCTATACAAGAGCAACGTGTGGTTCTCTTCCGGAATGAAGAATTTTTCGTGCGATTGATCGAGTACATGAATACATTCAGAAGCTTTGTGCAAAAGAACAAAATTATGAGGAATCAACGTACAAATGTTTAAATATTCGTTTAACTTCGAGTTCCTTTTTATGCCTTTGACTCTGTCTTATAAAAGTAGATTCGAAAAACAGAAATTTTTCATCCCAACCCTTATGAAAATTGAGAAAAGGCTTGCGACTCTTCTACGAAAGAGACAACGCACTCAAAATAATTGAAAAGATAAACACATAGATAATATGATTGTAAGCGGAACAATTTTTTATTCACAAGCGTTACTTCGTCGTCGGCATTACGAAAAAAAATGTGAGTATATGCATAGGGAGATCAAGGAGTACGCAAAAAATGCGCTAATGTGAGCGGGTAGCAGAAAGTTTCTCGTACGAGACGAGATACGCGGCGGAAGACACACGCCGGAAGAGAATAAAAGACCGAAGACAAAGCCGACCGCTGTTGAAAACCGCGCGCGGCGGCGCTGGGTTGCTCTCGAGCAACGAAGAAGTAAATCAGCTGGAACACACTCTTATGGCGGTACGTCGTGTGTGTTAACGCGAGAGTATGTTATAAAAATGCGCCCTTACATGTGAAACAAGATGGCACACCGCAGGATCATCTGCATCGCCGCGCGAGCAGTATCCTCTTTGACGGCATGTACCCCCTTCCCCCCCTTCCCCCAATAGAAAACCCGTTGTTATCATCGTGGCGCGTGTACCACCACAGAGATAACAAGAGAGTCTTTCATCTACCGACGAGGATCTCAATTTCTTTTTTTTTGCCGGGCTCGGAACGATCTGTGGGCTTCCTGGATCTTCATACACACTTGGTGACTGTCTGCACCATTCGAAGTACTTTTTTTTTAGGGAGAACCGCTCGATGAAGAAACTAGAGGAAGAATTCGTACGTTTTAGTGATTAAGGAAAGAAAGTTTTCTCACAAGGAAAGTACCCGAGGTCCCCCTCCGATTTTGTTGAAACTCATGTATGTTATAGAGCATTAACAACTAAGCGACACGTATTTTTTTTTATCGGCGGAAAAACGGTTTTAACGGGTGAAACCACCCTCTAAACTTGCACAGGTCAAAGGTCGATTCTGCAGTTTCACATACAAGCAGTGCATCAATTTTGATGAAACAAAAATTAAAATGTTTCTTATGTGAAGAAATGAAGAGCCCACCAGATAATTTAAAAAAAAATTATATTTTAAGGGGTTGAAACACCCTTGAACATCTACTTCTTGCACCCGACATTAAAAACTTGCGAATCGATCGGAATGAAAATTATGTTGTTTTATAGAGGAACAAAAAATTTTAGTTTACGTATTTTTGTATTTGGGCAACAGAACAGTTTTAAGGGGTTAAGCTACCTCTATTTGAGTTTTTACATTTCAATTATCTCCTTGTCATGCCAAATGTGTTTGCCAATACGAACTCTTCTCATTAAGCTAAAATTAATGATTCACCGTTTTTTTTTTTTCAATTAGTACGAATACTTAAGGGGACGGACCTCCCTTTCCAGCCCGTTTTTTAATAGATAAAAGTTTTCGACCCACTGCCAAGAAATTGAATGGTGGTACGACTGTCGTGTTTAGATAACTACGCAAATCGTACCATAAGTCCGATCGTAATCGTAAGTTTATCTGAAGACCAAAATTGTACCATCATAAAATTGCTTAGCAGTGGTTTAGAAACTTTTGAATATTCATAAAAAAAAGGCACTAGAAAGGGTGGTCCATACCCTTAAGTAGTACCCTTAAGTATAAACATCTATGAGTTTCAACAAAATCGGAGGGGGACACCTCGGGTACTTTCCCTGTAAGTCTACTCGAGCCGTTTCGAAAAAGCCCGTTAAAACCCAAAATCGATGAAACGGGAGCCAATTTGGAACCATTTGAAATTTCGAAATTTTTAGGTTTTCGAAACGGTGGGCAAAAATGGAAAAAAATGTATTTAGTGTTTTTCAATGTTTCGATACCCTAATCGACCGGAAATTTTCCGCTGATTACGAATAACACCGAGTTTTAGTCGGAAACTCAAAAAATCAATGGGAACAACGCGAAAATCGAAAAAATCACTTTTTGATTGATTTTCAATGAAATTTCGAGTTTCTCAAAGAAATGGCTACTGATTTGGTAATCAGCGAGTCAAAATACATCGGTATAGCGTCCCAAAAGAAAATTTAAAAATTCAAAATTTTTTTGCATTTCGGCGAAACAGAAGTGGCTTCACTAAAATCGCTGTAACGTTGCTTCCCGATGGAGGTGAAACCCCACTCTATGCTCATTCTTTTCGTAACCGATCACCCTTTAAAATGCCGCTTCGTTTATTGAGCTACGATTTTTTTTCGATTTTTGGCAGATTTTTTAAGTTGGACCATCGATTTTTGCGAATTTTTCCATACATACCCCTTTCTCATTTTTTTCGCCGATTTTCAATCTGCTCTCGCGGCTACAATAATTAAAATATCGGGATGATCCATAATGCATTCTCTCAGTCTCCTCGAGACGTTTTGAAAACGCCCGTCAAAACCCAAAATCGATGAAACGGGAGCCAACTTATGACCAGTTGAAATTTCGACATTTTTAAGTTTCCGAAAAGGTGGGCCAAAAATTATAACAAATTTTTTTTCTTTTTTTTCAATGTTTCGATACTCTATCCGATCGGAAATTGTCCCCTGTTTCCAAATAACACCGAGTTTTTGTCGAAAACTCAAAAAATCAATGTGAAAAACGCGACAATCGAAAAAAATCAGTTTTTAGAGCCGCGCTCTGTGCAAGAAGATGCAAGAAGTAGATGTTCAAGGGTCTTTCAATCCCTTAAAGCCTTAAAATAAAGAAAGACGGTGAATCATTAATCTTAGCTTAATGAGAAGAGTGTGTATCTGCAAACACATTTGGAATGACAAGGAGATAACTGAAATGTAAAAACTCAAATAGGGGTAGCCCACTCCCTTAAAACTGTTTTCTTGTAGAAAAACAAAAATGCGTGAAATTTAATTTTATTTCCGCTATAAAACAGCACAATTTTCATCTCGATCGATTCGTAAGTTTTCAATGTAGGGTGCAAGAAGTAGATGTTCAAGGGTGTTTCGACCCCTTAAAAGATTTTTTTTTTTCATTATCTGGTGGGTTCTTCATTCCTTCGCATAAGAAACATTTTAATTTTTGTTTCATCAAAATCGATGCACTGCTTGTATGTGAAACTGCAAAATCGGCCCTTGATCTGTGCAACTTTAGGGGGTGGTTTAACCCCTTGAAGCCGTTTTTCCGCCGATAAAAAAAATACGTGTCGCTTAGTTTTTAATGCTCTATAACATACATAAGTTTCAACAAAATCGGAGGGGCACACCTCGGGTACTTTCCTTGTCAGTAAAATTCTGTAGCCAGATTGAGAATCATTTTTTGAGGCCAGCTTTTCGGAAAAAATTGTTGCGTGACGTAAATATATTATCATTGAAGATAAAACCCTTTCTTTCCTTCGCCTTTTTCCTAGTGATTGTAACAGAGGAAATAACAGCTCGACACAGTTCATACGGTGTTTGCCAGTTGTTCAGAATTACCTCTGCAATTGATTACTTCAAATTAGCAATTATATTTCAGCATTATTTATTGTTTTACTATTAGTGTTTCCATCGGATGGCTTTTCATGTTTTTATGTCACTTCCCCTTTGTTCCCACATTATACCACTATAATTTCCGAGTATTCGTTACATTCAAAGGAATCCGTAATGAATATTACTATTCCTTTTTTCTCATTATTTATATATCCAGGAAATATAAAGTTGAAAAAAAAAGCTAAATAATATCGTTTCCGCGCTTTCTGGAAAACGAAATGAACGTGATATTGCCGATGGATTTTTTTTTTTCATTTACTAAGTACGAACCTCAATCTCATCTGTGCAAGAGTAATTATATCCGTGATATCGCGAAACACGGGAAACATTATATTAAAAGGTTGTTAAATCAGCTACGTGAAGAAAAAGACGAGACACGTGGCTACTTCCTCGACTACGTATCGCCGTGATTCTCCCGGAAATAATCACGATGGAATTCTCGTCGTCAAACTCACATCGATTGCCCCCGTCGTTCGTGTCACAATTTTACACCGTCCTACTGGAATTGATATTTTATCGCGTTTTTATCGAATTATGTACCAATAACATGAGTTTGCCCGTAATATTCTTGAAACATTGTGTATACAGGAGCGTCGAGTGTATCCGGCATAGTTGACCACACCCGATGCAGAAAAGTCAATAACCGTCGAGAGAGAAATTGCAGTGGTCACACGATAATTGTCGGAGTTTTATAAATTTATTGCCCATACAATTATTCCACAATTAAAACAAAAAACACTTTTATTCCCTGCAACAATAGAAATACAAAGTGGCGTAATAAAAATTTAGTTTTTTACTCAAAAAAAATATAAAAGTCGTTCGATTAGTTCAAGAGAAATCTATTAATTTTTCAATTGACAAAAAGAAACGCAGTGACTATCGTTAATAGTCGTCGCGCAATATAATCATACAGTGTGGAGTGTTATAACGCCACGGAATATTGTCGGATTATTATGAAATTCTTTTTATCGCTACAACGATCACCCAAAATAATTGGAAATTTCGAGATCAATTCATTGCACGTAAACTTTTAAGGGTTTTGAATTAGGGACGAATTTTTAGGAGTGAATCATCTCTCTCTCTAATACTTCATCACTTAATTTTTTTTTCTCTCTTTGCGCGCCATTCCGTGTATATGTTCAACGTCTCCGTATACATCGGCAACCCCTCACCCCCCTTCGGTTTAATGGGGGTCTTCTGGCATCTCTCGGGGTAAACGATTCGTAATATCCAGGTATTCGCCTCGAGAGCTTTGCAATTAATGGCAATAACGCGAGATTACGCGGGTCGCGGCCATGTCGCGAGTTCCAGCGGCGCGTCTCAACCCTCTGCCCCCCTCGCACTCCCCTGCCCCATTCCCCTTGAATATCCTATAGTTTTCCGTGAAAGTCTCATAGCATGTGGTAAAAAAAAAAAAAAAAAAACGTTAACCGAGTACATAAGTAGCTCTCCGATGTTCCGCGTTTGATGCACTCTTGCGGCGGTATTTTAGTTTAATACTGTACATATAGACACACATATACATATGTGGGACATTTGACGCCAACTCGAGCTGACACTTGCCATTTTTTATGTTTTTCCATCAAGTACGTTTTACAGTGATACGAACAAAATGACTTGTGCGAATTTTCAGATTTCTTCAGAAAATCATTGTGATAATAATCTAAATTGTTAATTTGACGATGAGGAACGTTATCGATTGTATTCAAATTTACGATTAATTCCTCGATAGAGAACAACATTGTTGAGTAAATCCATCCAAAAGCCAAAAAGCAAGATACAAATTATTTCACTCAAATATTGGAATTTTTCTTTCATTATTTATTTTATTGAAAGAATATTTCTATGTGATATGGAAAAATCTTGAATGAAAAAAGAAAACCAATCAATTTCGAATATATTATTTTTATGACGTTAAAAATGACGAGGTCGAGTTAACGTGGAATGCATCATATGTACAATATAAGGAATGAAAAGAGCGTTAGTGAGACAGAGAGGGAAAAGTGTGCGTGAATCGATGCGAGTAATCGCGGCACGTTCACTCTCAACACGCGCGTAGATCTTCGAACGGAGATTGTTTCGCGAGAAGAGCCGCGAGATTACTGTCAGTAAAGTTTCGTGAATTTCATTGTGCCAACCGTCATATATAGTACTATGTAAACTCGAATAATAATCACCTGACAATTAATTTTGGACATTATAAACATGTTTACTATTTTTTAGCATATCGAGAATTATAATTGGTTGTGCGGGTAAATTGTTCTAATTATTAAATTGATCTGATTATTCGAATTCGCGAATTACTGTTTTATTTTTTTCTCGTCACACCGATGTATTCATAGAAATTTAGCGAAATCTCTTGAATCGTATAGACAAAAATTTGATAAATTAACGATTTATTTTGTAACAAAACTATTATGCATAATGATAACAGAGAAAATTTTAAATTCCATGTAAATTGTCTAATTGTTCATCAGATTGATGTATTCATAAAAATTTAGCGAAATCTCTGGAACGATATAGAAAAAATTTGATAAATTAACGATTTATTTTGTAACAAAATTATTATGAATAATGGTTTCAAAGGAAATTTTAAATTCCATGTAAATTGGCTAATTGTTCGTCACATCGATGTATTGATAGAAATTTAGCAAATTCTCTGGAAATATATAGAAAAAATTTGATAAATTAACGATTTATTTTGTAACAAAATTATTATGAAGAGTGGTGTCAAGGGAAATTTTAAATTCCACGTAAATTGGCTAATTGTTCATCAGATTGTTGTACTCATAGAAATTTAGCGAAAACTCTTAAACGATATAGAAAAAATTTGATAAATTAACGATTTATTTTGTAACAAAATTATTATGAATAGTGGTTTCAAAGAAAATTTTAAATTCCATGTAAATTGGCTAATTGTTTATCAGATTGATGTATTCATAGAAATTTAGCAAAATCTCTTGAACGGTATAGAAAAAATTTGATGAATCAAACAAAATTACAGACAAAATTATTTTGAATAATTGTTTCAGAGGAAATTTTAAATTCCATATAAATTGGCTAATTGTTCATCAGATTGATGTATTCATAGAAATTTAGCGAAATCTCTTGAACGGTATAGAACAAATTTGATAAATTGACGATTTATTTTGTAACAAAATTATTATGAATAGTGGTTTCAAAGGAAATTTTAAATTCCATGTAAATTGGCTAATTGTTCATCAGATTGATGTATTCATAGAAATTTAGCGAAATCTCTTGAACGATATAGAAAAAATTTGATAAATTAACGATTTATTTTGTAACAAAATTATTTTGAATAATGGCTTGAAAGGAAATTTCGAATTCCATGTAAATTGGCTAATTGTTCATCAGATTGATGTATTCATAGAAATTTAGCGAAATCTCTTGAACTATATAGAAGAAATTTGATAAATTAACGATTTATTTTGTAACAAAATTATTTTGAATAATGGCTTCAAAGGAAATTTTGAATTCCATGTAAATTGGCTAATTGTTCATCAGATTGATGTATTCATAGAAATTTAGCGAAATCTCTTGAACTACATAGAAAAAATTGAATAAATTAACGATTTATTATGTAACAAAATTATTATGAATAATGGTTAAAAAGGAAATAAAAAATTTGATATAAATTGGCTAATTGTTACGAGCTATTTTTAATTCTGCAAAAAAAAAATGTAATATTTTGAATTTCGTCGTAATAATTCCGAAACGAAACATCGAACTAATTTGTTGATTGACGAATAATTTCCTCAAGAAGTTATTATCAATTATTGTTAATTGTTTTTTTTTCATACGATTATAGACCGTTGTGCTTTGTGGGACAGGTAAAAAAACGGATTCAGTATCTCGTGATTTTTCGTTACGGTAAATTTCCCGGTGGACACGTGCTCTCGTCGTACCCACCATAATACATAAATCTCCCTTCCTCTCTCGTTGATGTTACGGAGCGGTACACGCTCTCGTTAAGGTGATTACCGCCAAAGGCTATCGCGTTTGCACTCTATCTCTTTCTTTCTCTCTCTCTCTCTCAGTCTACCTCGTGACTTTGTCGCATAAAATTAATTTAAAACGCGCGCGCGCGCACGGGGGTATTATAAACCCGAGCACAGTGTCGAGGTGTAATGAGAATGGCAAAAGGAAGAGGGAAGAGAGAGAGAGAGAGAGAGAGAGAGAGAAACAAAAGATAATAGGTTGGGAAATCTTCGTGGACTGTTACGTTATCGTAAAACGCGATTGTGTCGGAAGTCCTGCACCCAAAGACATACATATAAAGGGCATTTCAGACCAAATTGACAGGGATCTGAATTTTGTATTTAAACATTTTTTTTCGCATATAATAGAGCCACGCGAATAAATATTTTGCACCAATCAATTTTCATGTCAAATTAATAATCAATTTTTTCACATTTTGACAAGACATGGTCGATGAAAAATGTATATATATGATATACTACTCTGAAGATAAACGCGCCACAAAAATAAGCGCCATAACAAAAATGAAGAATCACAAATCATTAAAATTTGCTTCATAACGAAACTATAAAATGTTATTTAGAAAAAATCTTTGTATCCGAAAGGTATTTTTAATGATTATACCACTATTTATATTCTCGATTGTTCCTCTGTGGTGATATCCTTTTTTAAATATCGCGTATAGAAAAATATGAAGAAAATCGATATAAAGAATGAACCCTCATTTTTTCTATTAACGCCAAATACCGGAACCAAGATCACTTCGGTAGAAGTATCGAAAATATTCATTTTAAAACAAAGAATTTGCGGCAAAAATGAAAACAAAAGAATCGCGAAAGTCCAACAACATTACCATTTTCGTTCTTAGCGGTTTAAATAATTTTCGCCAAAAGATAAACCCTGAGAATTAGCCTTTTTTTTCCTATCCTACAAATATACCAGAAAAAAAATATATAAATAAAAAATATATTTGAGTGTCACGTTGATTTGTCCTGAAACGTCCGATATATAAATAATAATGACGATGCTTCGGTCGTTAATCGTTAACGATCGATACGATCCGATCGATAACGAACGACGCTACAATATATTCATGTAATTGGCCTGGCGTGATGCTGGAGACTTAATGAGAGCGCGCTATATAAAACAGATAGAGACTTTGATCCAGCGATTGTATTACATATTCTCCTACATTGCGTTTCAAACACCTCAGAGCAATTCAAAACTCAACACGCGCACACACTCACAAATGTACGAGTACCTCGTATTAAAAAAGACAACACGATGAATGTGTATTTCTCGGGCGATTCAACATTTTTATTGTAAAATAATTGAATTTCGTTGAATGGTTACGCGACGTGAAGTTTGTATACATCCATGACATCCTCGTTCGCAATTCCTCGACATCTTAACAAGCGACCAACTCTATATACCCGATAGATGGTAGATGAATGGCGAATGCATATGAACGAGTGAGAGATAAACCGATGAAACGTTCAAATGTGCGTCTAGCATAAATATTTATTGCTATCGGGCGCCCACGCGTTAAATAACGCTCACGATATTCTCCCATCGGTAGAGAGACTGTTATGTGTTTACACACACACGCGCGCTCTCGTTTAACACAAAATGAATAGGAAACGAGCTCGCGGACAGCGCCACTTAATTTCGACGCCAAGCATTAAATCGTTCTATCCCGGTGTCTATGCACAAGCATTATAATAATATAACGTGGCACGAATCTATACACAAACTATTGTAAAATAAGTATGGAAATACATAAGGTATCGTTGCCCTCCCCTAACTCAAGAAGGGCGTCAAGACTATGGGGTTAAATGAACGCGAAACGTTCTTTTGAATTTAAGTCCTCTATTTTTGTTTTTTTCTCTTTTTATTCGATCTTTAGAGATGAAATGTCTACTCACCCGTTCAAACGAGTATGCAACTTCGGAAAAGAGTCATGCCGATCGACCGTTGAGAGGGAGGTAACGATCTTTAACAACCAGCTGTGATTAAATCGCTCGTATAACGTCTAATTAATTCCGATAACCATCTCTCGCTGCCCCACCGGAGCAATAAGATATAGGCCAACGATCGAAAGAGAGTCTCTCGGCTTTACGTACTTAGTATACCATTCATTTAATAACACACATTTGTATTTACACGTGTGCGCGTGTGTGTGAGATACTCCTGAATGTTGCAATTAACGTGCGAACGTCTCATCTCATTATGGGGCTTGGCTCTCGTAACTTGCGAAAATTTCTTCACTCCAAAGACATTACCTGCTTAATTTGCTCCTGTATTTTCCTACTCCCAGTTCCACGCATAAATGTCGCCTCTATTCGCGGTAATTTAATGCTTTATAGATACTTAATGAGCACGAGAAAACGTCATTGAATCTCATCTTACGGAGGACCTTTCAATGATGCAATCCTCCACGGGTTCGTGAAGTGAGAAGATATTAAAAATTGTTTCGTCCAATTTTTCAATAGGGCATCAGTGATTTTAATGAGAATACACTGAATATGGCTTTTTGATGGAGAACAAAAATTATAATTGCCGATGATAGTCAGTTTGCCCGGTAATTATGTCACAGTTAATTAAACCGCACGATTTATGACGCGATTCGATGTGCGTTACGATCTTTTGTTTGCTAGCGTTCGATACGTTCGATTTGTTACTTAAATTATGTTCATTATTAAGGGAGGAAATAGGGTTAGACGGTTCAAAAAATCGATTTTTTTTTATTTCATAAATTGTTAGTAAAACTATTGAAAAATATGTTCCCAAAATTTTAAATGAAAATTCCGACTCGTTCTATTGTTATAAGCCATTAAAGTGAGTAACTCTCGTTCAGGCCCCGAGCGCGCTACGTGTATAACCGAGCGGTACTATTTTTTCAAACGCGTTTTTCTGAAAACGACTTTTTTTGAACTTGCTTTTTTGTACACGCTAGTTTGAAAAGTTTTCAACCAATCGTTTTGAAAATTGGCAGTTACTTTCTCCATAGTATTGCGCTCTATATGAACCTACAATCGGAATATTATCATTATTTAAAATAATTTTTTTTTGCAAATAAAGTTGTAAAAAATGGCAAAAAATCATGCTTTTTTATTTTGACCCCTGTAAAAAATTTAATTTTCTATTTTTTCGATAGCATTTAGGTTCATATAGAAGAGAGACATATAATAAAAGTAAATTCCACCCTCGTTTGATTTCAGATGAAAATTGCGGCTTCCAGAATGTACGCAAAATGCTGAGTCTGATTGTGACCTGCAATATGGGGTCGCTAATATCTTCGGTGTTTTTCAAGGAAATTCTTCAAAAATTTTATCGTATATACTTAAATATATGTATAAAATATTCTCAAAGTTTCAATAAATTATATTCATTTTTTAAAGTATAAACAAATTCATGAAAATCATTGAGACAACACTGTCCTGATCCTATTTCCTCCCTTAATCTCTCCGATTTTTGTCTGTCCAAAATCTTTTTGGAAATGATTAAAATTACTCTTTTTCAGTCAAGAGTTTTAATGCCCGAAAAATTGAAAATGCTGTTACGTATAAATGAAATTCTTTTAAAAAATCTGAAAGGTACCGTTTAATCGTTCGTTTTGTGTCGTCCTACACGTAACTAGGAAAAAAAAGTGCAGTGAAGTTTGCACATGACTTCCTCCTCTTTTTCAAAGATTTACAATTCTCCGTCTACGAGCAAGTGACTTTCTTCTTTTTCGGAGCAATGTGTAAATTTTTATTTCCACGTTTTCCCGTCCTCGTCAATATTTTTCATAGTGTGCGCGTTTTGCTTGAGAAAGGTCGAAAGGATTTTACGAAAAATTCAAAATTTCATAAAGTCTTGAGCGCTTTGTTGATTCTCACGAAATTTAGTATCAAACATACATTAAAAAAAACTCTCAGTTAAATCTTTTTTTTAGAACAGATAGTTTTTCGAAAAATTCAAAATTTCATAAAATCCAAACCAATTAAGCGTTTTTCGCCAAATTCAATATCAAACATCCTCGATCAGTGACCTATTTGTGTTGAGATTTCTGGCTGAGAATCTAAAAATGTACGAAAGTTATAACAATCACGAAGATATTTTGTAGGAAAATTCAAAATCTTCTAAAATGTCTGAAAACCTCAAATTATTTTAATAATTTCACCGAAATTGAGGTGGTTCGGTTCTTCTGCCCACGTGTCAAATGTAAGCGCGATTGCTGATAATTCTTGAGACATGGCAGTATGAATTTTTGAAGCCTGTCGCACGCCATGATGTTGAAGTTTGCATCGTTGGAACGTAACGAAAATAGGTATTAAAATTTTTATTCTCATTATTGCACTACTTTCTCCATTTAGGTACCACTTCTTAAAAGAGACCCCATAAAACGTATTAACCATTTTTGTGATCGATAATCCAACCTTAAGACGGATTAATGGTATAAAAAAAATCTATTTTCGTTGCATTCCAACGATGCAAAATTCAACATCATCGCGAGCCCACGCTTACGAGGACATTTTTGACATTTTCGCTCACGGGGAAAAAAAATGTCACACGCGGGGACATTTTTTCTCGATGTGGTTTTGCAACGTTTTGACACATCCTAAATACAATACTACTACAAAATCTGAGCATTAATTTGTTGTTTTCGCGGGAACAAAGTTTCTTTAATGAGGAAACAAAAATCAATGACGGTGAGAGTCAATTCGTTCATATGACCTGGAATGCCTCATATACATGTGTTTATGTATATAGGATGAGACCGGCGAGGGGCCGCGGGGATCACGACAACCCTATATTCGAAGAACCATCAATATTAATTAGTCGCGAATCGTGGGATAAAAGCGGTTTTAGAAGAATATCACAAGGAGTGTGTGAGATAAACGTGTATATAACCGGGAAGAGGAAGGCATATGTATAAATATATAGAGAGAGTGGTGTATCTACACTGTAAACATTACTCTGATATACAGTTGATAATACAGGCTCGCGCCCCGAGTGGCTGTTGTATCAGCGCAATGTGCGGTCCAGATCTCGTGAAAACAATGGGAAACTGGTACGAAAGGGTCACGACCCACACGATACATGCCAGCCGGAAGAGTAAAATCACCGATCCCCGTTGGATTTCGAAGCGAAGGAGGCGCTGTGCCCCCCGCTCCACAAGAATCATTTGTACCGGTGTATAATATAATAGTTTATTGTTGCACATATAGGTAATTTTATGCCAATATTACCAATCGTCAATGAGTCCAATAATCGCCGCATTATTTTTTATATCATTCTTCCATTCCACGAAAAAACACTCGAAACATTTACCTACCATTTTAATCTAGCTATTATTTTCCGGTCGTATTTTTTTCGACGTTCAAAAACGCTCCATACTTTTTTCAATAACATTTCATAACTTGCGCGTCCGGATCAAGTTCAGATCATTTTAACTCAATTTCGAGATTGGGAATCAGTTTTGAAATATGTGAAAACCAGTATTTTCACAATATTCCATTTAAAAAAAACCGGAAAATCAATGATAATATGAGAAAAATATTTATTTTGGATACTGGAAAATGACTTTTACTCTTGGAAATATTTTTAAACTATCGTCGATTGGTCGAGAATTTTTGATTATTTTTGTGAAACTTGTGAAAATAAGATTGAGGAATTTGTAGAAAAAATATTACGGCTGGAATTTTTTTAAATGTCCCGAAAAATTGTGGCTGTTTAAGGGATGGAAAAAATACTCAAAACGTTTACCTACTATTTTAATCTACCTATTATTTTTCCGTCGTATTTTTTTCGACGTTTAAAAGCGGTGCATATATTCTTTACAACTTGGGCGTGTGAATCAAGATCACTTTGAATTCACTTTCGAGACTGGGAATCATTTCTGAAATATGTGAAAACATTCCATTAAAAAAACCGGAAAATCAATGAAAATATGAGAAAAATATTAATATTGGATAGTAAAAAATGATTTTTACTCGTGAAAGTGTTTAAAAACTATCGTCGATTGGTCGAGAATTTTGGATTATTTTTGTGAAACTTGTAGAAATAAGATTGAGGAATTTGTAGAAAAAATATTACGTTTGGAATTTTTTTAAATGTCCCGAAAAATTGTGGCCGTTTAAGGGATGGAAAAAATACTCAAAACGTTTACCTACTATTTTAATTTACCTATTACTTTTCCGTCGTATTTTTTTCGAAGTTTAAAAGCGGTGCATATATTCTTTACAACTTGGGCGTACGAATCAAGATCATTTTGAAGTCACTTTCGAGACTGGGAATCATTTCTGAAATATGTGAAAACATTCCATTAAAAAAACCGGAAAATCAATGAAAATATGAGAAAAATATTAATATTGGATAGTAAAAAATGATTTTTACTCGTGAAAGTGTTTAAAAACTATCGTCGATTGGTCGAGAATTTTGGATTATTTTTGTAAAACTTGTAGAAATAAGATTGAGGAATTTGTAGAAAAAATATTACGTTTGGAATTTTTTTAAATGTCCCGAAAAATTGTGGCCGTTTAAGGGATGGAAAAAATACTCAAAACGTTTACCTACTATTTTAATTTACCTATTACTTTTCCGTCGTATTTTTTTCGAAGTTTAAAAGCGGTGCATATATTCTTTACAACTTGGGCGTACGAATCAAGATCATTTTGAAGTCACTTTCGAGACTGGGAATCATTTCTGAAATATGTGAAAACATTCCATTAAAAAAAACGGAAAATCAATGAAAATATGAGAAAAATATTAATATTGGATAGTAAAAAATGATTTTTACTCGTGAAAATGTTTAAAAACTGTCGTCGATTGGTCGAGAATGTTTGATTATTTTTGTGAAACTTGTAAAAATAAGATTGAGGAATTTATAGAACAAAAATTAGGGAATTTAAAAAAAAATTGTGGCTGTTCAAGGGATGGAAGAAACTTTATGAAAAATAGTGATTGCGATACGTTAGACGGACGTTATATTTCTGGTAAAGTTGGCACAGAGTGCCCCGTGTAAATATATGCACTGCAGTAGAGAGTGTATATAGATAGATTTTTCTAGTGCGCATACACCATGTACACTAAAGTTTATTACGTACGCACGGGGTGATGCACAAGTGCGCTCTATGTGCATATATACCCGGGCTCGCTGTCCGGGACGTCGTTTAATTTGACGTGCAATTATCCCGGTATAGGCGGGGCCGTGCATAATCGCGTGCGAATACGATCGAGAGTCCGGTGCGTCTATTTTATATACGTATATATATATGAATATGGCTTGAACGCTTGGGCGCATACGGTTGAGGCCTCGGGAAGCGCTCTCGGAAAACTTGCCCAGCATCCACCCAGAAGAGTTAGCGCTCATAGCGCTATATAAAGGGAGAGAGAGAGAGGGGAGAGAGAAGAATATGAGAGCTCGAACATTTCCGCATTCGCGCGATAATCCGCCGTCGGTTACGCCTGCATGCTCAAACCGGAGAGAATATAACCGAAGCAGAGATGATGCCGGAGACTCATCACACGGATGTATCGTCGTTGACGAGAATGGGCCCGAGCCAATCAACGAACACACATAGCCAGTATGAATAATCTATTTTCCTTCTTCTTTTTCTACTTTTATTTCAACATTACCATGGATATCAAAGGAAAAAAAATCGTTATATTGAATATTCAATCAATTTTGCTATAAAAAAAACGATTTAAAGTCAATCAGAGCATTCTGGCATAATAAAAATGTGAAAAAACCATCCAGAATCTTAAGGGCTTACATACCCCTGAAATGTTCAAAAAATCAATTTTTTTTTACAGATTTTTATTCTTTATACTTTTAAGAGTTAAGAAAAAACTACCTACTAGAAACTTTAAACACAGTTTTTCTCGAAACAATGGTTTTAGACAGTGTCAGCACGATAACTCAGTCAATTTTTTATATTTTTTAACTTTTTTTTTTTTTTAAATCTTCATAATTATTTCCTCTATAGGTTGACGGGAGGTTTTTTTGAATTTTTCGGTTGGACAATTTTTAATAAATTATTAAACACTAATTTTTCCTTTTTAAATTGCACACTAAAGTTTGAAATATGGTAATTTCTTTATTTTGAAAAAAAAATAATAATAATTCCCTCCGTCAGACTATTACTACTACATTATTTTACTAGAATCTTTTTTATTTTTGCAGATTGGATGATTTTTGGTGAAGTTATGATGTCGACAAGGAGGCGCCATGATTTTCATCGGTAGTCCATTTATACCCGTGAAAAGTAATGTTGATATTGAAAAAAAAAATTTCTAAATTTGTTTTCTTATAGTTGAAAAGTTAATAAAAAATGTCAAATCGACAATTTAATTTTTTTTTTTTTCACCATATAACCTTTATAATAATTTTTCAAATTTACTCGGTTTTCAGCGCGCGCAGCGATATGTGATCCCTAAAACAACACTTCACAAAGATCTTTTCTAATATAATTCAATTGAAGCATTCTCTCGCTGGTCGTAGGGATAAACAGCTCGACGAGAGATTGGTAATCACGTTAAAAAGCCTTACGAAAAAAAAATTCGAGTGACAAGAGAACGAGAAACTTAATGCAAGCGGGGTTTTAGGTTCAATCGAATAATTAATGGGGTCCATAAGTAAACAAAATAAAAGGATAGAGACTCGCGGAGAGTTTGGAGAGGAAAGCATTAACCACAACGACAATACAATCGTTCTTCTGGTGGTAAAAGGGAGAAGCGAACAAGAGTGTCGGTTTTTCTCTCTTTCACTGGTTATAGGGACTTCCTGATGGCGTCGGGTAGTGGCTTTTAGCCTCCACGTAGCACACGTATCTCTTAGACTTGATATATTTTATATGCATATGGGAGAAAGAGAGAGAGAGAGAGAAAACCTCTTTGGTCATTAGTGGACATTACGTGAAGCAAGACCAGTGTACTCGGTACGGTACGTCACTGTATGCAAAACCGCGAGAACGCTTTATGTCTCGGAAAATATATTACTGTTCTCCGCAGAGCTTTAACCGCTATCGCACTTTTTTTTCTACCTCGAACTATACTCATTTACAAAGGTGTTTCGAGTACTCTGGATGAAGGAAACTCTCAAAAGAGTTGTTTTCGTTGAATGGATTTATATAATTTATGTTGATGTGCCTATACTAGGCTATACACCCGTTTGTATAGGCCGCAACAGGTGTTTGCGAGATGATTAGAAATAAAATAGGTGTCCCGTTGGCGAGTAGTGGGTCAAATCAATTAGATCGAGATTTCTTAAATTAAAATGTCATTCAAACGACTATTTATATTTCAATCAAATATTCCTTTTTATCAACTTAATATCAGTTTTGATGTCGTTTAAATAAATGTCGTATGTAAAAACAAACATAATTCGTATCGAACAAAAATTCTTTCGATGAAGATAAAATGTATTACTGTGGAATTTGAACAATTTTCACGACTTGATTACATGTTTCTCGTTCAATTGGTATACATTGTCTTTTTTTTTTCTTCGAAAAATAAACACGTTTGGATTCGAATAAATTTGTTTTTCCGTAAGCATCGATACCATTTTTGAGAATATTAATTGACGGATTAGCTTAGAGAAGATTGACACCGGATAATATCACGTTTTCTCTCCTATCTCCCTTTCACGTTTTACGAGACCATTGCTCTTGACTTATCCGTGTCGGAAATGAATTTGCAACTTCAACGTCTGCGAACTCGCGTTATCTAATAATCACCGCCGGTTATATTACACGCCCGAGGGATACGATCTTAAACATCTTCACTTTGTACCGTAAACCTCGTTGTATTTACCACAATCCGTGTATCCCATTAGCGATAATTACGAGATCGAGTACGAAAACATTTGATTATTCATTAAAAAGAAAAAGAAACGACTGTCGAGAGTTATCTATATACGACGCGAATGAGTCAACTCGCGTTCGTGGTTAGAGCGCAAAGAGGGCGTCAGCACCGAGTAACGGAGTATGGAATTAGAAGTGTAAATATACGTATACTTTTTCCTTCTAATTCCATTAGCTATAGGGTGTCTCGGAATCCAAAGATGACAATTGAGACAAACAAGATGTTTTATCATAAAGGAATTTTCACTTTTGATGATATTTGCTCCAAACAGTCATTTAGATCCCAACGTAAACGACTCGTTAACTAAAACTTCTCTAGATAATAAATTTCAACGTTAAAAATATTCATACAGCGTTTCAAAATGTTATTAGGATGCTTTTTCGTAACATTGAAATATCGCAAGTGGGAGTTGGCATAGTTAAACCACTATTCGCGGGTGTTAATCCTGTTTTACTCCATTTTTTTTTAACCTAGTGTCTCGGAGACATTTAGCTACATAAATATTTTCACTTCCGATAATATTTGCTCCAAAAAGTCAATTAGATCCAACGTAAACGACTCGTTAACTAAAACTTCTCTAGATAATAAATTTCAACGTTAAAAATGTCCATACATGGTTTCGAAATGTATTAGGATGCTTTTTCATAACATTGAAACATCGCAAGTAGGAGTTGGCATAGTTAAACCACTACTCGCGGGTGTTAATCCTGTTTTACTCCATTTTTTTAACCTAGTGTCTCGGAGACATTTAGCTACATAAATATTTTCACTTACGATGATATTTGCTCCAAAAAGTCAATTAGATCAAACGTAAACGACTCGTTAACTAAAACTTCCCTAGATAATAAATTTCAACGTTAAAAATATCCGTACAGGGCTTCAAAATGTATTAGGATGCTTTTTCTTAACATTGAAATACGCAAGTGGGAGTTGGCATCGTTAAACCACTATTCGCGGGTCTAAATCCTGTTTTAATCCAATTTTTTTTAACCTAGTGTCTCGGAGACATTTAGCTACATAAATATTTTCACTTCCGATAATATTTGCTCCAAAAAGTCAATTAGATCCAACGTAAACAAACTCGTTAACTAAAACTTCTCTAGATAATAAATTTCAACGTTAAAAATATTCATACAGCGTTTCAAAATGTTATTAGGATGCTTTTTCGTAACATTGAAATATCGCAAGTGGGAGTTGGCATAGTTAAACCACTATTCGCGGGTGTTAATCCTGTTTTACTCCATTTTTTTTAACCTAGTGTCTCGGAGACATTTAGCTACATAAATATTTTCACTTCCGATAATATTTGCTCCAAAAAGTCAATGAGATCCAACGTAAACGACTCGTTAACTAAAACTTCTCTAGATAATAAATTTCAACGTTAAAAATGTCCATACATGGTTTCGAAATGTATTAGGATGCTGTTTCATAATATTGAAACATCGCAAGTAGGAGTTGGCATAGCTAAACCACTACTCGCGGGTGTTAATCCTGTTTTACTCCATTTTTTTAACCTAGTGTCTCGGAGACATTTAGCTACATAAATATTTTCACTTCCGATGATATTTGCTCCAAAAAGTCATTTAGATCCCAACGTAAACGACTCGTTAACTAAATCTTCTCAAGATAATACATTTCAACGTTAAAAATATCCATACACGGTTTCGAAATGTATTAGGGTACTTTTTCATAACATTGAAACATCGCAAGTGGGAGTTGGCATAGTTAAACCACTATTCGGGGGTCTTAATCCTGTTTTACTCCAATTTTTTTTTTCAATCCAGTGTCTCGGAGACATTTAGTTACATAAATATCTGTTACATGGTATTCACGCTGTATGTACGACGTGTACAGTCACAGTGCGGAAAAGGCGACACAATGAATAAGCCTCGAGAAAGAGAAGTAGTTCGTAAGACAAAAATGATACTTAACACCGGTTGATTACTCAAGGACCTGGGTGTCTCGTGACCCACTAGCGAGTTCGCTGATACGCGTTCTTTAAAGTAACGTACTATATCGTCCGGCTGGACGGATTTTAACCGTTGTAAGTATGGTGTAACTCGTAGCTATATTCTTGAACGTTAGGACTTTGTTATATCTCTCTCTTTCTCTCACTCTCTCTCTCTCTCTCTCTCTCTCTAATCGAGGAATATCCTTCGGTATTGCTTAACCGTTTTTCTCTTGCAATATGCTTCGTTAATCAGAACCGCATTGTATACTATCTTGCGGGTTCTTCCTCACAGTTAGAACGTTTTTCTCTCTCTCTCTCTCTCTCTCTTTCTCTACTTTGAAATCGACCAAACAGATCCACAAGATCGTTATATGATTGCTGATATAAACGACAGCTGTGCACGGCCTTGCCACGGAAAGTTACCATCAGATCTTTCTCTCTCTTTTTCTCTCTGAAGATCACAGCATTCAGCTCTCTATGTAGTAACTATCTGATAATGGTCCATATGCCCAAAGTCGTTACATTCTACATACACTATTGACAACGGAAAAACGCCTTGTTCAGAAAAGTTTATTTCACGATTGACAAAAAATTGTGCAACCAAAAAAAAATAAATTTACACCTTGTGTAAATGTCGAAAAAAAATATCGTTAATTTCAATAAAATTCGTGTTTTCGGCTTCTTCACAGAAGAAGCATTGTTTTTGTGAGAAGAAAGAATTCTTTTCTAATTTTTACACAACACCCATTTACAAAGAAAAAGTCCGGTGTGTCGTGTGTAGAGATTGGCAAAAATAAAAGTTCTGTAAGACTGAAATGGCTTAACGTATCAGAATTTTGTACGCAATTGAAGCTGCCAGTAGCCCTTCTCCAATATCATTTTCATGACGTTCCCCACGACCGAACTACTCGTTCAGATTTAACGATTTTGGTTGTTTTTTTTTTTTTCAAAAACATTGTTCCAATCGCATTGCCGCGCATAACTGACAAATGCAAACATGAAGAGTAACCGGAGCGCGTATACATGCGTGTAACTATATGCAGAGGCAGGGATATATACATATACGACGATTTCGCAATTACTTTGGTCTGGCCAAAGATATTCAAAGGTTAATCCTCATAGGCAACTCCTTTCGCGCGTTATATAGCCCCGCGGAGAATTCAGAGTACAGAGAAGGGTTATACTTGCCCGTAATTAGTGCTCGCCCCGTCGGCGAGCTCAGTACTTTACATATATATGCCTGTTCTTCGGCTTCGGAGTTCGTTCCGCGCGCACATCACCGGCATCAGAGCGGCGGTGTGCACAGTGGCAGAGAGAATATCGCGCCCGTGAATTAACGCGCCGTTGCATAATTTCCCTTTCATCACGGAATCCTTACCTCACGGACGATTTATGAGCTCGGTGATTGCACGTAAGCGTAAAAGTATCTTAAAAAAAAAGAAGAAACGAAAGAAAAAAAACCACGTTTATGGAATAAAAGTATGAGACGAACGACGATAAAATGATCATAACGCTGCCAGTGAGGAAATTCGTGACGATGGTTATAATTTAGATATTGTAGAGTATAAAAAGAGTGTGTGTGTGTGTGTGTATATATACTAAAATCTTTCGACTTATCTCCTTACGGGATAAAGTCATGCTCGCAGCGGGGATGGATAATATATACGAGAAGGAGGATATATAGACTCTCGGCGAACGCCCAAAGTACCGTTGGAATCTCTGGCGCGGGTGAACAAAGCGCAATTCCGGAAATGGTTTTACGATCGTGAACTCTCTCCGGGCATTAAATCTTTCATCCAGGTTGTCAGCGATAGACTAGACGTGAGAACACCTCAGTATCACGAAAACTTCGTCGGTAAAATCTACATTTTTTTGTTGATGTAACTTATTTCTTTACAACTATTGTATATTAACGTTTAACAACCATCTCGTGGATTTTTGTATAATTATTTTTGGGAATGAAGAGTCTTTAAATGTTTTTTTTTCTCTTTTTTTTTTTTATTAAGGGTATCGTTAAAATATGTGAAAAATTAAAACCGCTACAATTTTGTTGGCACAAAACTGAAAGGAATGATTAGTGAAGTACGTTGTTTTGGGATTGAAAAATGAACGTTTTCCCTCCTGGCAGAGTCCTGTAACTCCTACATTTCCCTTGCAAGCGAAGTATGAATTATTTGCTTTTCTGGAAATTATCCGCATGATTCGAAATAAACTGCTGGACAGATCAATATCTTCGAAGGCCTGAACTCTTCGTTAAGGGAGGAAATAGTGTTAGGACAGCGTTTTCTCAATGATTTTCATGAATTTTTTTATAGTATAAAAAATGAATATAATTTATTGAAACTTTGCGAATATTTTATACATATATTTAAGTATATACTATAAAATTTTTGAAGAATTTCCTTGAAAAACACCGAAGATATTAGCGACCCCATATTACAGGTCACAACCAGACTCAGCATTTTGCGTACATTCTGGAAGCCGCAATTTTCATCTGAAATCAAACGAGGTTGGAATTTACTTTTATTATATGTCTCTCTTCTATATGAACCCAAATACTATCAAAAAAATAGAAAATTAAATTTTTTACAGGGGTAAAAATGAAAAAGCATGATTTTTTGCCATTTTTACAACTTTGTTTGCAAAAAAAAATTATTTTAAGTAATGATAATATTCCGATTTTAGATTCATATAGAGCGCAATACTATGAAGAAAGTAACTGCCAATTTTCAAAACGATTGGTTCAAAACTTTTCAAACTGGCGTGTACGCAAGATCAAAAAAAGTCGTTTTCAGAAAAACGCGTTTGAAAAAATCGCGCGCGCGGGTCCTGAAGGAGAGCTACTCACTTTAATGGCTTATAACAATAGAACGATTCGGAATTTTCATTTAAAATTTTGGGAACATATTTTTCAATAGTTTTACTAACAATTTATGAAATAAAAAAATCGATTTTTTGAACCGTCTAACTGTATTTCCTCCCTTAAAACCGTCCGTACGAGATAAGCGCGACGGATTTGAAATAAAACCAAAATCGTAAGAACTACATTGCTAGAAACATCCTGAGATACAAAAATTTTCTACATTTCCGAAAATTGATCAACATTTCTGAGACCGAAGGAAAATAGAATAATTTGCCACGCTTATCCCTTAGGGAATATTGTAACAAACAGTTTACGACTCCGCAGACAATGATCCGTTCAGCAGTTTGTTTTCAATCGTGCGTAGAATTTGGCGAAAAGGCAAAAAATTCATACGACGCTTACAAGACAATTAGAGGAGTAACGGGAGTCTGCCAGGAAGCAAAATGTTCGTTTTTTTTCGATCGAAAACAAAACATACTTTACTGGTCGTTAATCTAAACTTTGTGTACCAACGAAATGACGGCTTTTTAAATTTTTGACACATTTTCAATAACTCGAGCCCTTCAAACGATTCCACAAAAGTCATTAATTCGTATTTATCATTCCGAAAAGTTTATCACGACTACTGGACTTGCACAATCGTTTCGAACGTTTTATTTTTTTTGTCTTCTCAAATCATCAATTATTCTCATTTGAATAAAATCACCGCGAGATTATCGTGTTTGTCTGATTGACGGTTCCGTAATCCAATCTGCATGAAGACTTCATAAATCATATACATAAATATTCATAAACGTTCTCGTGGCGACGTGCGAGCGTTTGTAATATTGCGACTGGCGCCGCGGCCGCCACCGCGAGAGAGTGTCCCGCGCGCGCATGAAAGTTGCCATTTTCATAAAATATAAGAACGCGTAGGTGTGTTGCAAAAAAGAAAAAAGAAAAAGAATGGTAATTAACGATGTGTTGATTATTAAGTATCGAGGATACTTATAATATTCATCGTCGATCGATGATTCTCTCGCTAAATGACGGACGAGGTTGGGCTTTTCGAATTTCGTAATATATCGGGGAGGCCGCCACTTGGTTTTCTATATAAGGTGTGCTTTTGTGCGACACGCTGACGCTGACCTCGATGTCACACTTTTGTTTTTTTTAAATAATTGTCAGCGGGACACACGATAATTTGCGAGATATTTTTCATAAACGTCATAATTATTGGATAGAGAGAAAATTTCGTATTGAATAAATTGTATTTAAAAATATAATGAAACATTATTTAATAATATGCATTTTAATAAGCGAAAATTGATTTGTAAGGATAAAAATTTCTCTGGGCAAATTGGCCGAAATGATAAATTTTCATGATGTTGAAGTTTGCATCGTTGGAATGCAACGAAAATAAATTTTTTACATTATTAATCCCCCTTAAAATTGGATTATCGATGACAAAAATCGTTACAAGGTTTTGTCGGAGTCTCCTTCAAGGACCTGGGCCTAAATGGGCACAAGAAGCAAGATCAATACTGAAAATGAACATTTTAAAACCTATTTGCGTTGCGTTCCAACGATGCAAACTTCAACATCGTAAATTTTCATTGATTCGAATGTATTTTCGTTCGACTCAAATACAATTTATTCAAATAT
Source organism: Oxytorus armatus (assembly GCA_958009045.1). NCBI lineage: Eukaryota > Metazoa > Arthropoda > Insecta > Hymenoptera > Ichneumonidae > Oxytorus > Oxytorus armatus. The sequence goes on along the minus strand of OY253751.1, from coordinate 8,979,555 downwards.
AAAATAGATCAATTTTTCACAGTCCGTTCTCGATTGGCTCGCATTATCGCGAATGATTTATTATTGCACCGCGAGATGAACGATTTGAGATTCTGGGCCATATTATTGGTGTCCCGTTAGATGAGGGTGAACGAACGGGTTCATCATCCCCCCATCTTTCTCGTTCTCTCTCTCTCTCTCTCTCTCTCTCTCTCTCTCTCTCTCTCTCTCTCTCTCTCTCTCTCTCTCTGTCTTCGTCGCTCTCTTACGAACGAATTCGAGGATCCTAATAATGGAATAGATTTTTTTTTTCATTTCGTTGTTGTTGTTCACATTGAAACTTCGATTACAAGCGAGACGTTGAGGCCAATTATCACCGCGATCTTTTAACCTCTGAGGGGGGGGGATTCATCCGAGCGAGAACTCTTTGCAAAAGATTCTCTCACACTTTGTCGAGGATCGAAGCGCGAATACGAGAGAGGGATTCTCCCTCTCGCGTGTTCTCGCTCTCTCATACTCGCGTGTCTCGCGTTGAAATCACGTTTGTCGAGCTCATTGCACTATATCGACGAAAATATCCGCACGCGACGAGTCACGAGAGAGATAGGAAGAGAGAGAGAGAGAGAGAACAATTCTCGAAGCTGTGGAACAGAAATATAATGGACCCTAATAATAACATTCACGATTTGACTCAGCGATGACAAACCACATCTAATACACTGCCCTGACTGGGAGAATCTTTCTGGACTATCAATAAAAACCGTTTATTTCATCTACACACGCAACTCTAAGCAAATTCATGAACAATAATAGTCTCGTACTTTGTAATCTAACATAGATCGGGCACTGTTGCTGATTGTTACATTTAAAAAGACACGAATTTGTACATTACACGCGTGGACAATAAACACAAATCTACGTTTGAATGGAATGAAATTGGAATGATTATTCTGGCAATATAGTAATTTTATCGAAAAAAAAACACAATAAAATATAAATAATTATTGTCAGTGTTGAAAAAACGAAAAATGTTCATACTGTCAAAAATTATTTATATTTTATTGTAAAAGTAGGTAATAATTCATTCGGAATTATTAATAACATTGTGGGCTAAACGATGAAACATTTAATTGCTAATATAAATTGTATTTAGAGGAGAGAAATTATCATTGAATTACTTAAGAAAAGTGATTGAAATACTCGAGAAAGTTTCCTACAAGTGTGTCGTTTATTCGTGAAACCAAATTACGTCGTGAATAGATGTGTTTAAAAAATGGACCAGCAGTTGATTCCGATGAAAATGACTTTTATCAGCTCAAACGTTCAACTTAGGGACTTCGCGATTCCTTTGCTATCGGCTCCCTTACTTAAGGGTGAACACCACTGTGACCCCCTGTTTTTTTTCACATTTTTCAAGAATTTTTTTTTGTTGGAAAAAAAAGAGATATTCGAAAAAATTTTTTGGGTTTTGTTCCTTGTTTATTAATGTATCAAAAAACATTTTTGTCACATTTTTCACGCCCCATGGTGGCGCTGGGGAACTCTCTTCAACGTCGATCTGAAAAAAAATTCCGAGTTTTTTCGTTAATAATATGATATTTTGAAGAGAAGTACATAGGGATTTGGAAAAATATCGTTTAAAAAAAAATAGGCACGCCTTTGAAATTAAAGTTTATTTTAAAGGCGTGCCTATTTTTTTTAAAACAATATTTTTCCGAATCCCTATGTACTTCTCTTCAAAATATCATATTATTAACGAAAACACTCGGTATTTTTTTTCAGATCGACGTTGAAGAGAGTTCTGCTGCGTGCCGCGGAGATGACAGCACCTGACACGAGAGCTTCCCCAGCGCCACCATGCGGCGTGAAAAATGTGAAAAAAATGTTTTTTGATACATTAATAAACAAGGAACAAAACCCAAACAATTTTTTCGAATATCTTTTTTTTTCCCCCAAAAAAAAATTCTTTAAAAGTGTGAAAAAAAACAGGGGGTGACAGTGGTGTTCACCCTTAAAGTCATTATACTCCCAATAATTCTTAACAATTATTGTGCTTTCATTATAACTATTGGAATTTTTAACCATTGCCCATATCACAGAGTTACAGGACGTCAAGTACATGAATATACGTATTATACGCAAGATAAGCTCATGTCGTTGCACATTATAATTGAAGCTGAATCATTGAGGGGGAAAAAATAAACAAAAAATACATATATAAGCTCTCACCGCTATCGTGCAAATGGCGAACAATGCGAGAGAGTACATAAATCTGTGAGACAATAAAGGTGAAGCATCGGTAAGACAGTGTGGATCTGTTAGGGATCTCTCGGTGCACCGAATGAAGAAGAAGAAGAAGAAGTAGAAGAGAAAGAAGAAGAAGATTAATAAGAAAGACGAAAGAGTCACAAAAGTAAAATACATCTCTCTCCTTTCTTCGTGTATTATATACACATACACGAGGGGAGTTATGAACAGTTATTTATCCATGTCTTGGCTGCATATATAGAACCTGGTACCTAGCAAAGGCCTTGGGCGATATGCTCCCACGCAAAGTGGGCCTGTTGGAGCTCGGAAATGCCCCGGAGCGGGACTCTCGGTCGCTGCTTTCTGGGCCGCAGCCTCGATGCCTTACTTCTTCGTCTTCTTCGTCTTCTTCCTTCCACTTCTTGCATTCGCGGCGATAGCACAGGACGCGTTGAATATGCCCCATTCCGCCCCCCTCCTGCTCTCCACGCCCGCGGGACTTACAAACACTGTAGCATCATCAACGCGCGATTTCTTTGTAAGCTTTTGTTTTTTTACCGCGAAACCGGCAATGAGAACAGGCTGATGTTACGAGTGAGAGTAAGGGAGAGAGATAAACGAGTGTCTTTTGCAAAAAGACACGTATGCTTGCACGTGCGCACATATTTCACGTTCTGATCGGCTGTCGAGTCGCGAGCACAAGCAAGGAATTCCGAAAGGGCAGAGAGATGCTCCATTTTTTTTATTCTTTTTTTTTTAGCACTTCACTGACAAAACTTGCCATTGTTATCGATTTTGGAATAGACCATTTTTTTTTCTGTACAATGTAATTCAAGAATTCAATGTAAACGGAGAAAGTACAACAGTGACAGTGCTTTTCATGAGAGGAAAAAAAAATATGATGGCATAACAGACTTGGAATTTCCAGGCACGATGGAAAAAAAAAAGGTGAAATTTTTTCGATCCATCACGTTTTCACGTGGTTTTTTTGAGTTTACGATAAAGATTAGTTCTCGTTAGTAATCAGCACAAATTTTCCAACGGAACAGAGACTTGGAAAAGTAGTTGAAGAGATGACAAATGTAATCTCCGGGCTGATATCTAATCGAAACTCGTAATAGTTTGTAATAGTTTCCACTCTGTCGTCCTTGTGACGTTCCGTTCAATATGACCCAGTTAATGAATTTTCTTGCTCGTGTAGGCCTGCGATTCGTGAAAGGTTGGTGCAGGCTTTTACGTACCGGACTCACCGAGAGAATAAAACGTTAAGTTCGAGAAGTCCAGGTGGTGGGCGCTCGCGCGGTCGCGTTAAGACGCACGGCGGTGCGCGCCAGTTTGACCCACATGTCGAGAGTGTCAGATATACAGACGGGATGGGGGCCACACCATTTTGTTTGCTCCAGAATCTGTCCGTACGAGTTCCCACATATATATATTCTCATAGCTGCGAATTAATGTAGAGGATACTCTGATTGGGTTTGAGGGGTTTTTTTTTTCAAATAATATTAAAGGAATTTCAATTAATAATAAAAAATAATAATTTTTTTTAATTTTCCTATTGTCGTGTGTTTTTACGTATGACTCTTCCCAATTTTCCTTCTATCACACCCTACTCGTACTATGGTAAGCTAACTCAACTTGCGCAGCATCCGCAACTGCTTTTATCGATTAAACAATAATTAAGGGCTCACATACCCCTGAAATTTAAAAAAAAATCATTTTTTTTTACAGACTTTTATTCTTTATACTTTTAAGAATTAAAGAACAAAAACTTTTAAGAAAATTCCACTCCGTTACAAAGTTATAGCAATAAATGTAACCGGACATCAGGTTGAGACGGCTGTCTACCAGAAAATTTAAACGCGTTTTTCTCGAAACTATGTTTTTAGACAGTGACGGCACGATAACTCAGTCAATTTTTAATATTTTATAACTTTTTTTTTTTTCTAAATCTTGATAATTATTTTCTCTGTAGTCTGACGAGAGATTTTGTTAATTTTTTGGTTGGACAATTTTTTATAAATTATTAAAAATTATATATTTTTTTTAATTGTATAGTAAAGTTTGAAATACTGTATATTCTTTATTTTTGAAAAAAAAAAAAAAAAAAAAAAACATACAGACCCTCCGTCAAACTATTACTACTCCATTATTTTACTGGATTCTTTGTTATTTTTGCAGATTGGATAACTTTTGGTGAAGTTATGACGTCGACAAGGAGGCGTCATGGTTTTCATCAGTAGTCCATTTATACCCGTAAAAAATAATGTTAATATCGAAAAGAAAATCAAAAAAAATATTTTTCTTATAATTGAAAAGTTAATAAACAATGTGAAATCAACAATTTAATTTTTTTTATCATATAACGTTTATAATAATTTTTCAAATTTACTCGGTTTTCAGGGCGCGCAGCTATATGTGAGTCCTCAATTCAATGAATTATTATTTATTACTGTTAATTTTGGTACAATTCTACGATACTTTCTTCCTCTCACAAACTAACATTTCCGGCAAAGGGATTTTTCCACAGATATATACCAAACATGTTCCAGTTACTCAAAAAATCTTACCGGAACAAAAATTTCCGGTAGAAAGGATTGGGAGGGAAAAGCGTGGAAGTAAAAAAATTGACGCAATGCTTCCTCATAATTCTGTCTCGTCCACTACGTCAGAGGGTTTTAGTTGTTGTTGTTTTTTTTTTCTCCAATTTTCAACACAGTTCGACGCGTAGCATCGAAAAACAAAATGCCGGAACATTAGATTATAATTCGCGTCGATCGAACATTGTCGAACATCGGTCGATGAGTATACAGATTTTATCAAGACGTCAAGTAATTCATTATCTACGACATGTTATCGTGGCGCATGCGGTACGGACGAATCGAGCGAGAGAATTCACGGTCAGTGGCGCGTGCGTCAAGGTTCGATATTTTCTAATAACGCACGAGAGCATTAGAGCATCGCGGGGAGTCTCTGAGAATAGGATCTCTCGACAACTTAAACCACAACGATAACTTAACGGAGCAGCCGGCGTTAGTTTGACACATCGTTGCACAAGCTACACCAGTAGATATTTCGTGAGATTGCTGAATCGGGTACGGTCAACGAGAAAAACTATAGATGATATACTTGAGTAAAGGAGAGGGAGAGAGCCCTGCATATTATAAAGTCTGGCCCCGTCGCGAATGGAAATTAAAAAAATTAAAAACGATATACGAAAAAAAAAAAAAAACAACTAAGAGTTTCGAATAAAGTGAAACCAACAAATTTTCTCGTATAATTCTGAATTATTAATTCGTAACAAATATTAATATTCTATTTACAATATTTAATATTTGTTACATTAAATTATGAATATCCGTAATTACGTAACTAGAAAATTTATAATTTTCTTTTTTTAATTCCAATGAGATTCTCTTCTCTGTACGACTTGCATGTAGCGTAGAAAAAAAAAGAGAAACTTAATTAGAATATCTCTTGTCTGCTTTTTTTTCTTTTTTTTTTTTTTTCGTTTGACACTCTCGATCTCTCTTGTTCTCTTTATCGTCCGCGTGTTTTTCTTATAGGTATATATATCTACCCGTTGCAAGGCCAGCTCAAATATGTTACACCCGCATATGGGACACGGATCTCGCGTTACATGTCAGATAGCAGTTATATATTACTGTATACATGTATTTTATAGATAGGGAGGGAGCGCTGGTGGTGGACGCTGTACCGCAAGGTCAGCGTTAGATACGATCTATCGGTGCAGGAACGCGCGATGTGTGTCTGACAGGGCAGAAAAGGCGCCCGGCTACACCACAGAGACGCTATTTTATTGTAAGTAAATCGAGAAGAGTATCCTCGATGTATGTTCTAGATTTCGTGAGATATTAGTTTTTTTTCTCTCTCTCTCTGTCTTTCTCTTCCTTTCTCCTCGATTTAAAGTCGATGAAAGGTCCATTATATTTAAAGAAAATTGAGTGACGAAGATTAATCAAATTACTAATACAAATTGAAAAATTTGCTCTACAAGGATCGATAGCACAATTTATATTAATATCCCCGTTGAAGGCTGGCAAACCTCATTGAACGCCAAGAATATACCATAGACTCATACGAGGTCTGTTCAAAAAGTATCGCGAATTTTGAATTTCCGCGGGCTACGTATATTCGATTTTCGTTTTGTTTCTGCCGTTAGGGTGGTACTCATGTCCCTCACTTATGCTGAAAAAATCGGCCATTTTGAATGTTTAGTTAATTGTTGATAGCTGTTTTGGTTAGACGTGTTTTGGCTTGTCTTCGATTTTTGCCTATTCCAAAAAATGGATCGAAGAATCTGTATCAAATTTTGTGTGAAAAACAAAATTATGTGCGCGGACGCATTCCGAATGTTGACTGTGGCATATGGTGAAGCTACCTTGGACCAAAGCAACGTTTATCGGTGGTACAAAATGTTCTCAGAGGGCCGAGAAGATGCGAACAACGAAATGCGTTCCGGACGCCCGAGCCGTCAACAACAGACGAAAACATTGATGAAGTGAAAAAAATAATATTGGCCAATCGTCGAATCACCGTTAGAGAAGTTGCTGAGGAACTAAACATATCGATTGGCTCGTGCTATTCGATTTTTACCAATGATTTGGGCGTAAGACGGGTCGCCGCGAAATTCGTGCCAAAATTGCTCAATTTCGAACAAAAACAGTGTCGCGTTAACATTGATAAGGAGCTGTTGGACTCGGTCCGCGACGACCCAAATGTGCTGCAGAGGGTTATAACTGGTGACGAATCATGGGTTTATGGTTATGACGTGGAAACCAAAGCTCAATCATCGCAATGGAAGCTGCTTTTTTGGAATAGGCAAAAATCGAAGACAAGCCAAAACACGTCTAACCAAAACAGCTGTCAACAATTTACTAAACATTCAAAATGGCCGATTTTTTCAGCATAAGTGAGGGACATGAGTACCACCCTAACGCCACAAAAAAATCGAGAATCGAATATACGCAGCCCGCGGAAATTCAAAATTCGCGATACTTTTTGAACAGACCTTGTATAACTCCAAAGTTAAAGTTGGGGTTAGTTTCACCCCTAATATGACCAGGAAAACTTGAGCATGGAGACGAGATTAATTTTTTTTTCCGTTTTCAATAGTTTTTCTTTGAACTGATGTACAATATGTTGAATACTTGATTTAAAGTTTCTAATTCTTCTCTAGGATCAATTTCACACGAATCTTCAGTTTTGCTAGATTCTTGCAAATTTACCCTGCAAATCTGACGATCTCTACGTGTTATTCCCAAACGATTTAATAATTAGAAAAATCGCTGGATGGAACTGTTTTGACTCGGAGTGAACTCTGTCTTTTCGTTTCTCTTTCTCTCAAATATCGCAGTATATATCTAAAATCTAAAGTGTCGCGCGGCACTGAAATATTTGTTTTTTCTCGCGTGAAATTTCCGATAAAAAATATTTAACGAGAATTCAGTGACGACGACTAATTAAATTAGTAACACAAATTGAAAAATTTGCTCTACAAGGATCGATAGCACAATTTATATTAATATCCCCGTTGAGGGCTGACAAACCTCATTGAACGCCAACAATATACACTTATATAAATCCAAAGTTAAAGTTGGGGTCAGTTTCACACCTAATATGACCAGGAAGACTTAAGCATCTACACGAGATTAATTTTATGTCCCGTTTCCATCAGTATTTCTTTGAAATGATGTACAATATGTTGAATACCCGACACCAAAAGTTTCCAGTTCTTCTCTAGAATCAATTTCACACGAATCTTCAGTTTTGCTAGATTCGTGCAAACTTATCCTACAAATCTGACGATCTCTACGAGTCTTTCCCAAACGGTTCAATATGAATTAGGAGAATCTTTGGATGAAACTGTTTTGACTCGGAGAAAACTCTGTCTTTACCACTCTTTCCACTTCGATATTTGTTTTTCTCGCATGAAATTTCCGATACATTGATACATTGTTCAATTCTATTCAATACACGTTTAAAAAGAAATCGTCACGTCGCAAATAGCTACGGTTAACATATCTATAATAAATTGTCATTTGTCCAAAGTCACGTAACGATTAAGGCGACGTGAAACATTTGACACGCGGCGCAATGACATCGTTCAGCGAACGTAATATCGGTGCAGTGCGTTATCACGATGATATCCTTTGAATTTTCGCCGACGACAATTTGTTCTCCAGCACGCCTCGTAGGCAGAGCACATTAAGCTCGTTGTTGGTTCTTCTCTATGAATATACACAACCAGCCGGTGATTCGTCCTGTGTACATTTACGCCCACACATATATCGTACACAATAAACGTATACAAATAATTGGAATCACGACTACCGGCTGACAGGCAAAAGGTCTTGAGGAGCACGTCAAAGTTCCGTGATCATCCGCCATTTTGTCGTACTAGCTGTCGGCGATACGTGCGTGTAACCTCCGTAGCTAGGCGACGGGAACGAGGAGCTCAAGCTACCCTACTTTAATATTCATTAATCATTCGATTAATCGCACCGTTCGCGCGAGAGACTAAGATCCAAGCCGAAGGCATCTTCGCTGTATACTCGCGGTTTATATATACATATATATATATATATATATATATAGCGTATAACATCAATGATAACCGCGCTTAGAGCACGAATTACCGATTGACCGCGAGCGAGAAACTTTCCACTTGCAAGGGAATCTGATATCGCGAGTTTGTGTGCGCGCGTGTGTGCGTGTTTGATGCTCGGGGGCTCGCGAATCGAATGATTTAATGGCATCGGTCGATCCATCAAGTTCGCGCGGCATTCATTGATCTGTATACACGGTTAAAAGAGAGGAATGAAAGCGCGCTCCTAGAGAGTCAAGTCGCGTCTTCCACCCGCGGAGTGAACCTTCTCGCTTATATATCCCCTTCGCGCACTCTTCGTCATCCCTTTTTTCTTTCTCCCGTGGCAAGAGATTGAATAAGCTCGAGAACTCTGTATGTGCACGTATACAAAGATCACGAGAGAAAGAGGACGAAAAAGAAATGAAGAGAAAATTAAGAGGAAATGAAAAAAAAAAAGAACAGACGAGAAAGGACTATGATGCGAACGCGTAGCTCTTATCATGACGTATGGTAAGTATTTTCTCTCTCGCGGTCTGCTGAGACATTCTTGCACACATCGGTGGCTTATATCCCGCTCCCACCCCTCTCCCTCTCCCTCTTTCTTTCACAAGAGGAGATTCTCACAGGCCTGAGGGAATAAACGGATCGAGCGAGCGATGGCCTCTGGCAGAGACGCATTACCTGCCGCCTTACGAGACGACAACGACGACGGAGACGGCATCGAACGATCTAAAGGGTTGCCCTGACACGACAATGAGATTAGAACGCCCGGCGGGGTCTCACTGACTCATTCTTCTTGCGCACATGAGAGACGCAATGTCTCGCCTCGAGTATTCTCATAGATTATCCAATTTCGTTGTTTTATGGGGATCTCGGTGAACACAGCCTTGACTCGATCGTGGATCTAACCTTTTGGATCGTCTTGACATTTGTAGAGAAAATTCTCACCCACCCCCCGCCGATATTTCACGCGCGTTTCCATTTACAGAATATTAATTCCTTCCCGGTTACACTTGTCGACCTTGTTACGCGATGATCACACGGGGTCACAATGACCATAGCATTTTTTAAATGGTACCAACGCTCTTGATTCAATTGGTTCCACAAAATTATGGTACTGACTTTGAATATTGTGAAATACGGAAAAACCGCGTTTACGTAAGAAAACAAATGATAACATGTTTGCAAAAAAAAACACGAAATATACAATTAACTGTTTTTACTTTTTAAGATTCTTTCGTCACAAAATCAATGCCTGATATTCATGAGATATGGGTACTTTGAGAAATAAACAAATAGTTTTGTAATGTGCCTTCCAAAAAAATCTATAATTCTTAAGGTTTCCCTGAGGGGGGAACTTCAAACTCCCAGTAGAGGGCTAGAAAACCCCAATAAACGCCAAGAATATACACTTACGTAACTCCAAAGTTAAATTTGGGGTTAGTTTGACCCCTAATATGACCAGGAAGGATTAAGGTGTAAGTCTGGTAACTTCCCAGGCAGAAATTTGGTAGGGTGTCCCCGTTTCCAGCCAAATCCCGATCGGGATTTGTCAGGATCTCCCTATCAAGGGATTCCCTTCCGGATTCCAGGTGGATCCCAGGTTCTATCCCGATTATCGCTGATCGAGAAAACTTCAAATTGTATAAATAAAAGTTTCTGATTTCAATAATCGGATTTAATATTATTTTTCTATTAAATATCCATCGATAATTTTTCAACATTTCAGCAAAGAATTTCCTTCTAGGATTCCAGCTGGATCCCGGGTGGTATCCCGATTACCACTGATCAGCGAAACTTTAACTGTATAAATTGAGGTTTCTGGTTTCAATAATCGGGCTATTATTATCATTTTCCCGTAAAATATCTGTCGATAATTTTTGGGGATTTCAACAAAAAATTTCCATCTAGGATCTAGCTGGATCTAGCTGGATCTAGCTGGATTCCAGCTGGACCGGGGCGTGCCCCCAGATAACGTGATTGATAAGGTATATTTTAAAGTGTGCGCGTCGCGTGTGTGTTTTTGTGTGTGGTTGTAAACAAGACTTACAAAAGTATTAGCGCAAGGAGGAAGCCCGAAAGTTTCCGTAATTCCGCTTCTCCATCATTAAATCACAGCTTCTATAAAACTTTTATACCGAGTTTATAAATACGAGTTATAGATACGATCCAAAAAATAATAGAATTCTCTTGGGCATAAAGAAATAGTGAAAAATCAAAGAATTAAAAAAATGTCACCAAATATTACTTATAAGCAATAAGTATATTGCTTAAGTTGGTATAATAGCAAATGTACTTGTTATAAATGTAAACAAATTATATATCCATAGAGTGATAGCGGCATAAGCCGCGCGGTGAAACACAGTCGCCGGTCTGTGTGTGTGTGTGTGTGTGTTGTACTCGTATATACTTTATTCGTACGCATGCCGTACCGACACCGATTGTACATTGTATTGCGCGAACTTCTCATAGTGCAAGAGGTTTCAAGCCCGAGTTAGAGTGATTTTTTTTGCAGTTTTACGTGTATATTCTATGTACAGTTGTAGTGATAAACAAAAAGAACAATTGGTTTATTCGTTCAAATATCGTCGCATAAAAAATCAAGAAAATAGAAATAAAATTCAAGGACAAAGCCGGTAGTGGCGAAACATAACCTATAAATACGCATCGTGGCGACCACGTTTTCTGTGAATCATTGCGTCAAAATATTTTTGGGCATGTAAGTCCGAGCTTATATATTAGTTTTCAGTTTTGTGTGAAAATTATATAATCTATCGAACTAATTAAACGTAAGGAATCGGGTTGTCCTTAAAAATCGTCGTTTTAATCGGAAAATCGTGAAAAAAATTCGACAGAGAATTGAAAGATGCAGAAAAAAATTAATGCAACGATGAAGGAAATGAATTTACACTCGGGTAAGTACTGAAACGGTACAAGCAGTGCATACAAATGAAAACGTAATTTTCTTTGTTATTGTTAATGTTTCTAGGCATCTCAGGCACAGATGAAAAAAATTATAAGTTTCAACTTGTACAGTTTTCTCAAAGTCAAAAAGAAGGTCTTCTGGACGTTGATATAGTACCTGCGTCGTGGATTTCCTGCGACTGGAAGACAAAAGTTTGTTTTATAAAATATCCCCAACCGCCATACACAAAGAAATCTTGTGAATTGCTCCAGGGCAGAGTTAAGAAAGAACAACCGCCACTAAGATTTTTCTTCAAACTTTAGGTGCATATGATGTGGCACTGCAGCGACTCAAAAAGTTACGAACCGAAGCCTATGCTTTTACTACGGATGCAGAAGAAAATCATTTAAAAAAAGCAAGTCGTATCATGGAAGCATTTGAAAAAAAATCAATGGAGGAATTGCTTGATGTACCAAGCCTACAAAATGGAACAGATGGTATGTTCATAGGTTTTTTGGAGAAAAAACATTATTATTATTATTTTATTTCAAATGGGGGCTGTCAGAAAAAATCTTCAAAAAAGATGGATGCCTTTTAGGTTTGTAATAAAATAAAAAATTGGGTACCAAATCCTAGAAGGGGACGATTACAGATGCTTCGATTTAGCCTGGAATACTGAACATACAAAAATGTAGTTAACAATTTGTTTTCCTTTCTAGTACCAATCGAAAAATCGTCGAGGAGCTCCAGTTCATCATCTACTAGTTCACAAGCTGAAGTATTCAAGGTGTCGAGGAGAGCTCGAAACAAATCTTTTTGACGTCAGAACTCAACTGCAAAGGTTATACGTCCTCAAACATCTTCACAGTCATCGATCAAGAAGTTATCAAAAGGTTATGCCATACCAAACAAGGCATCGACATCAGTTTCAAGTAAGAAAGAAAATTTTTAATAATTTACGTTTCAATAGAAAGCCTAAAATGAAATAATTGAAAGCAGGTTCATAGTCAGTTGTATCAACGGGGTCGAGTTGGCAAAAGATGAATAAAAACTGCGACACTGTTGCTTTTAAAAAATACTACTCGAAGAACACCAAAATAATCAGATATATTCATAATTGAAACAATTTTTTTTGTAGCGTAATTCATCAGAGCAAATATTTTAATTTGCTCAACTTGTTGCAAGGTTAAGTTTGCACTGATAAGCGCATTTGGCTCTTCATGAGAAGATTTTGTATGGTCCGACGATACACATTTTCATTTAAAGCTCATGCGCAGATATCCTCTGCCCATGGGCTTCAATTGAAAATGTGTGCCATCGGACCACCAAAAAAGCTAAATGGGCTTATCGGTGCAAACTGAGCCTTGCGACAAGTTGAGAATGTTAAAATATTTGCTCTGATGAACTACACTACAAAAAAAGTATGAGATATATTCATAATTGAAATAATTTTTTGTAGCGTAATTCATCACAGCAAATATTTAACATTCTCAACTTGTCGCAAGGTTCACTTTGCACTGATGATTGACTCTTCATGAGAAGATTTTTTATGGTCTGACGGTACACATTTTCATTTGAATCTCATGCGCAGATATCCTCTGTGCATGAGATTCAAATGTGCAGAGGATATCTGTGCATGAGCTTCAAATGAAAATGTGTACCGTTGGACCATACAAAATCTTCTCATGAATAAACTGAGACCTTGCGAAGCCAAATGAGCTTATCGGTGCAAACTGAACCTTGCGATAAGTTGAGAATGTTAAAACATTTGCTCTGATGAACTACGCTACAAAAAATTATGAGCTATATTCATAATTCTCAACTTGTCGCAAGGTGCACTTTGCACTGATGAGCCCATTTGGCTCTTCATGAGAAGATTTTTTATGGTCTGATAGTACACATTTTCATTTGGATCTCATGCGCAGATATCCTCTGCGCATGAGCTTCAAATAATAATGTGTACTGTCGGACCATTCAAAATCTTCTCATGAAGAAACTGAGACCTTGCGAAGCCAAATGGGCTTATCGGTGCAAACTGAACCTTGCGCTAAGTTGAGAATGTTAAAATATTTGCTCTGATGAACTACGCTACAATAAAAGTATGAGATATATTCATAATTGAAATAATTTTTTGTAGCGTAGTTCATCACAGCAAATATTTAACATTCTCAACTTGTCGCAAGGTTCACTTTGCGGTGATGGTTGACCCTTCATGAGAAGATTTTTTATGGTCTGACGGTACACATTTTCATTTGAACCTCATGCGCAGATATCCTCTGTGCATGAGATTCAAATGTGCAGAGGATATCTGTGCATGAGCTTCAAATGAAAATGTGTACCGTTGGACCATACAAAATCTTCTCATGAAGAAACTGAGACCTTGCAAAGCCAAATGGGCTTATCGGTGCAAACTGAACCTTGCGATAAGTTGAGAATGTTAAAACATTTGCTCTGATGAACTACGCTACAAAAAATTATGAGCTATATTCATAATTCTCAACTTGTCGCAAGACTAACAGAAAAGCAAATAGATGTAACTATTTTTTGAAATCTGATTTCAGCCGCACTTACGAGATACCACACGCACTCAGATGGATCATCTGTCAATGAGGATGAGGTATTGAAATATGTCGGAAATGCGATATCAAACGCAAAAGATTGGGATGGACGTCAACCCCGCCCGCCGAATTAACAAATCTTTACGTCATTGGCTTAAAAAAACATAAACAAGCTGTTTCCAAAGCGATAAATTAAAAAAATCTAAAATAATAAGCTATCGCCATATTTATCATCTATTTTTATAACCTAATTTATTAAGTATTACATAATAAATGTATATCATCTCATATTTCTCGGGTAAACAGATTTATTGCGATTTACGCGTATCTACGATGACCCTGTAAAATCCTTTAGGGATCCCGTCAGATCCCATATAACTCCTCTTGGATCCCAGCCGGATCCCAGTCGGGACTCCCGGTCGGGAGTCCCGACTGGAATCCAACTTACAAGCGTGACGATTCCCTGTTGGGATCCAATCGGATATCCAGTCGGATCCTGGCCAGAGACTGGGGATAATTGCTGGAATCCAGCTGGATCCCTGCCACAATTTCTGCACGGGTTAAGCCGATTTTCATGTCTTTTTTGAAGGGCGTTTTTTTGTAGGAAAATAAAAATGAATCGTTTTGGATATTTAGGATGTTTTTATTTACATATTAAAGATACAAAAAAAAAATTTTTTGAAAAAATTTAATAGTTTATTATTATTATTATTATTATTATTATTGATCGAAGTTGGCACCTCGAAAAAAAGCGCGTGGGTGGCCCCGGCGATTTTGGCTCTTGATGTTATCTAAAATCAAAAATTCTTGATAATTCTTAATCTATAGACATGTCATTCTGGTCGGAACTACTGAAGTTAAATTTCATGGATAAATAACAAAATGGCGGACTTTGGAAAAAAGTTTTTTTTTCCAAAGTCCGCCATTTTGTTATTAAGAATTATCAAGAATTCTTAGTTCAGATAACATCAAGAGCCAAAATCACCGGGGCCACCCACGCACTTTTTTTTCGAGCTGCCAACTTCGATCAATAATAATAATAATAATAAAC
The DNA here is from genome assembly GCA_958009045.1 of Oxytorus armatus. Lineage (NCBI taxonomy): Eukaryota > Metazoa > Arthropoda > Insecta > Hymenoptera > Ichneumonidae > Oxytorus > Oxytorus armatus. The sequence continues at coordinate 8,964,205 of OY253751.1, read as the reverse complement.
TATTAAATTTTTTCAAACTAATTTTTTTTTGTATCTTTAATATGTAAATAAAAACATCCTAAATATCCAAAACGATTCATTTTTGTTTTCCTACAAAGAAACGCCCTCCAAAAAAGACATGAAAATCGGCTTAAGTTGCCAGACTACTACATTAAGCATCTAGACAGGATTAATTTTTTTCTGTTTTCACGAGTTTTTCTTTGAAATGATATACAATATCTTGAATACCTGATTAAAAATTTCTAATTCTTCTTTAGGATCAATTTCACACGAATCTTCAGTTTTCCTAGATTCGTGCAAGTTTATCCCAGAAATCTGACAATCTCTACGAGTCTTTCCCAAACGATCCAATATGAATTACGAGAAGATCTCGATGAAACGATTTTGTCACGGTGTGAACTCTGTCTTTTCCTCTCCCTCTTTCTCTCAAATACCGCAGTATATATCTGAAGTGTCGCGCGACACTTTCATATTTGTCTTTCTCGCAGTGAAATTGCCGATTAAAAAGTCGCGTGAGATACAAGAGGGAAGAAACGATGGGATGCTGCGAAATAACTATAGAGAGAAATTGTACCGGGATGAGAAGGGGGCGTGGGGGATCGGACCACCGGCGCCTCAATAAGTAACGATGTCGCACGCGGTAACTTAACGCCCGGTGGGCTACGTCGTGCCGGGGCGCGCACGAGTACACCACACGCCGTTTTCTCAATCTCTTTCTCTCTTTCTCTCTTTCACCATCAGTTCGAACACTCGTTCGAACAACACCTACAAATACGGTCTCACAACCGTGATTCTTGGTCTCACCTCGTGTGTGCAAGTTGGAAAACGAGTCGTCGTAGCCCGTCGCGTTGTCTGTTCGCGCTACTTTACGACTACCCTCGTCGTTCTCTCGCACACACACACACACACACACACAGAGGAAATCAGAAGCTGCAGCAGGCGCGAAATTGCGGCTGCATCGGACTTCATGCGGTCTGCTCCTCGTGTGGTTTGCGAGCAGAGACATTACTGCTGAACCATTAAGCCGTATATATATATATTCTTGATTCTGTTTTTTCGCGAGGGTGGCATATCGTGGCCTCCTTGAGCGAGAGAAGTATATACCGGGGATAGGATTACCAGGGAGAACAATTTTTGGACCAAAGACCCCGCGACCGCGCGATTGGCAAATCCAACAAAACTCGCCTCTTCGAGTTCTCTCATTTTTGTTTTTATCTACGAATTGAAACGGGCGAAGCAGTCTCGGCAAAGGGAACCACTTTTGCCTCATACAGGGAACGTTCATTGCATTAAGGGGTAATATCCACCAAATTTGTTTGATTGTCTGGGTGACATCTGTATCACCCAGAAAAAAGATTTTATTTAAAGTGAACAAAATGTATTAATGAGAAATTTGTTCGATTTACCAAATATTTGTATCGTAGCGCGATTTATTAATCTCATTGAGGAAAAAAAAAATTGTCTCGATCGGATGAATCTACTTTCGCGCAAGTTTAAAACGATTTTTAGTCACGACAACATTTTCTTTATTATTCCACAGACGTTTTTTCATCGGCATACTAATGTTGAATATCCGTTGAATAATTCAAACGTTTTGTTGTGGTAACTAAAAGTTCGTTCGTCCGCAAACGCTGTAGTTGATGGAAAAAACGATGTTTTATTTATTTATATTATTCAGAGCGGTAATAAAATTCAGCTGATTCGAATGAAATGCATCAAAAAGAAAAGTATCTTTCGTTGGAATGGGATATAAAGATTTACTGAAATCGTACAAGAACGAACGCAATTTGTTTGATTCAAATAAATCATTTTTTCCCGGTGAAAAATATAAATAGTTTGTGAAAACTGTGGGGATCGAATTATGACGAGAAGTTAAAGAAGAAGAAGAAAAAAAACGAAACAAAATATCGCATGAATGAAAATAGATGGCATCGATTCAGACATCGGTTTAATGGCGCGTAACGCCGCGGAATGGCCATAATGTAAAATTAGGTTTTCACGAGAATATCGAAAAAGTATAATTCTCGCTAGTTTTTTTTTTTCTTTTTTTTTTTTTTGTCAATGAAGAATCGAGAGGAGATTCTCGCGAAACCACAATTCGTATATACCGACCACGGAATTCGTTGAGAAAAAACGCGAGGGAATAATGCGTATCGCGGCCTGTTTTCTGTTTGAATGAAAAATACAACAGGGTTTCAGGATCGACCGCGATCAACAATATATATATATATAGCCGCGAAAAGTAAATATATGTGTAATGTATTTTACGAAGGGAGATTTGTCGATATTTGCCCGCCGCGTGTTTCTCGCAAGAGATACCGATTCGTCGATTCTTGCTGATCGACAAACAGAGCGATTGCATGCCTATATCCATGTATATATATATAAACATATACGAGCGTGACTGTATCATTAATCGACCGGTGACTCGTGCGAAATTTGATCGAACCAGCCCTCCTCCATCCGCGGCTCTCGCCTGTTTATTTTATTTTTTCATTCCCCTCTTAGATCTCCTCATTCTCCTCTCACAAAATTCCACTGTGCAGTGACGCATGACACGTGCACAACGCGCACGAACGATTTGCATATTTGAAAGTAAGAGTCCCGAAGTCTCAAAACAGCACGAGTTGCTGCAGTAATGGCAAATAAATCGTTGATACATATACATGCATACCGGCGATCTGTTGAAAGCTCTCGGGGGGGACGAACGAGAGTTTCGAAAGGGAACCAGACACGGAGAACCCTATTTTTCTCTTGCCCAATCCCTTCACGGAGAAGTTCCGGGAATGATGGAAAGTTTTATGAATTTTTGTTTTAACTTTATCAAGGTACCTTTATTATCAGCTGACTTATGCCCCGTTTCACTGATGTGGTTTGAAAGGGGTTGAATTTTCTTTTAGGGAAAGATCACATTGAATTTTCAATTGGCACATCAACTTTTTAATATTTCGATTCAAACTTCCCCCGTCCCATAAAATTTACCGAAGTTTCAGAAAAAACAATATTAGTATCAATAATACTAATATTGTTCTGGTATGAACCAAAAATTCATCGTCACCTTAACATTTTTTTGCGTCTAGATCTACACGGCATGGTATTTTTATGTTAATTTATTCCTCGAATCAACGTTGACGACCCTCTACTAATATTATTATCGATAGCTGTGGATATTTCGAAGGATCCTCTCCCTTAAGGTAGTAGTCTGGTAACTTGGGTTCAAAAAATCAAAAAATTTTTTTTTGCTTAATTTGAAAGTACAATGTCTTGAGAATATACTGTGAAAATTTCAGACCGAAATTCGAAATACTTCCGGAGTTATAATGAATTTTCGAGAGCGTCTCGAAGTCGCACATTGAAGGTCGACTTTTCTGATCAGCCCGGGTCCTAACTTTTTTTCTACCGAACCGATTGCTTTCACATTTTAACAGGCTACTCTACACACTTGTAGTTCTCGTCGGAACTACCGAGAAATTTTTCACCCCTAACTTTTTATTTTAAAACCCCTTCTTTGCTAAAATAAAAGGACTTTTTTTCCAAAGTCCGCCATTTTGTTATTTAACCATGAAACTTAACTTCAGTAGTTCCGACCAGAATGACATATCTATAGATTAAGAATTATCAAGAATTTTTTATTTCAGATAACATCAAGAGCCAAAATCACTGGGGCCACCCACGCGCTTTTTTTTCGAGGTGCCAACTTCGATCAATAATAATAATAATAATAATAATAATGAACTATTACATTTTTTCAAAAAAATTTTTTTTTGTATCTTTAATATGTAAATAAAAACATCCTAAATATTCAAAACAATTCATTTTGATTTTCCTACAAAAAAACGCCCTCCAAAAAAGACATGAAAATCGGCTTAAGTTACCAGACTACTACCTTAATCCTCCCTGACAACTGGTGATTAAAGTGACTCAAACTTTACGTAAAAATTGAACTATCCCTCCGCAAAGAATCCCTCTAAAGGTGGAACTAATTTTTTTTCTTAAAGCGCCCGGTCTTGTGAATAACCATAAATTATATCAACAAAAAAAAAACGTTAAAAAAAAAATTATGATTTTTCTAGTGAAAAAGTTCATTTGCTACTCGACAATTTTTTTTCGAAATTGATTACGATTTTACTTCTCACGTTAACGCGGTTGTTCCATATTCCACAATATTCAAAGTATGTTCCATCATTTTTTTCGACCCATTTCTACCGAGACCGTTCGTACGGCAACCATTCAGAAAAGGCTAGAGTCATTTTGACCCCGAGTGACTAGAGCGGAATTAGGGAGAAGTGTAACCACGAAAGATTAAACGCACGAGTAAACTTATATTTGCACAAACTCGAGTAAACTTATTCAACTTAATTCAATTGAAGTTACCTGAGCAATTTCATTTCGCACGAGTTGCACACGATACTACATTGTAGAATAATAAATGCGAACCAAGAGAAGCGTCGCAACGGGGTATACGAAAAAGTGGGAACCAGAGTCTCGAGAGTTCCATAGGTACGAGACTTTGGATGAGAGGTAACACGAGAGGGGCCACCAACATCGTGGGGTCGCCGTCGTCTCCGGTTTCGAATTTGTCCAAAGTAATTAAAACCCCTCACGAACGATGCGAGAACACACGCGCACCCTCTCACCTCCCGCACACGCTAAACACACGACGAGGGCTAACATTTACCAATGGACTTTGCGAAATATACCACCTTCGTAAAAATCGAAGCTAGGACATTGCGTGAATCCAGCCGGATTCCCATCACAATTTCTACACGCGGTGGGATCCGAAGAACGTGAAGAGTTAGTGAAAAGGGGATGAGTTATATGAACCCGAAAGGATACGTTGGAATGAGACAAAATAAAATTAAAAATACTATATGTATACTAGGTATAAAAACCCTCTGCGAGTATGAGCCCTTTATATTTAAATTAGGAGGTCCCTCATCGCGAATTTTCATTTCCCATTTAAATAACATGGAAACATTTTTTGTTAAACTTTGGAATTTTATTAGACTTAAACCGTTGATGTTACGAGAGTTTTTTAGCACATTTTTATAGAACATTTGAAGCTCTACAAAAAGCTCTCTTGTGTCTTATCGATAAAAGTAACCGTACAAAAAATAATCGGTGATAATTAGCTCTGGATTTTCTCATATTTATTTGAAAACAATTAGTAATATATTAGTATTATATATTAGTAGTATATTTATTCATATTGATAACGAAAATTTTTAAAAATTTGAAATTTATGTACTAATAAACGAGATAAATAGAATCCAGAGCTAATTATCACCGATTATTCTTTGTACGGTTACTTTTATCGATTAGACACAAGAGAGCTTTTTTGTAGAGCATCAAATGTTCTACAAAAATGTGCTAAAAGACTCTCCTAACATCAACGGTTTAAGTCTAATAAAATTCCAAAGTTAAAAAAATATGTTTCCATGTTATTTAAATGGGAAATGAAAGTTCGCGATGAGGGACCTCTTAATTTAAATATGAAGGGCTCATACTTGCAGAGGGTTTTTTTGAAATGTCAAACAATACATTTTTCATTATATCGAGGAGAAAAAAATTAGTCATTTTATTTGACCCACCCTACTAATGTGTACATCGTCTACAGAATTATTTCTCGATAAATGGATGTTGGAAATGGCGATGAAAAAAAAGGGCGGGGAAAAAAATAGGAAAGATGAATATTGAGAACAGAAATAAAAATCGAATGAAACGTGTAAATAGTCTTGCCTGGTGTGCGGCGAAACTGGGCGAATATGTTGGATTACGCAGGAACGAATCTCATGGCTTGGGAATTGAAGCAATTCGTTCGGGATAAATACTACGTTGCGAGTACACGAAGAAAAGGAGCAAGAGAATGAGAAAGAGAGAGAGAGTAAGAGAGAGAAAGTAAGATATGGTAATGTATATGAGGGAAGAGGGTAGGGTTATCACGGAGAGCGGACAATTTCACGCGTGTTGAGCCCGAGCTATAGCTTTTATGGCGAGGTCTCAGCTCTATCTTTCGTCTGGTGCACAACTCTATACGATAGCTGGAGCAATTAGCATATCTTCTCACAATAAACCAAATGCTCTCATCTGCGGCACTGCGTACGGTATATGTATAAGCATTTTGTGTATGCGTGTGTCTGATGCGGTTCGCAGACAGAGATCTCAGGTTCTGGGAACGCAAAACGATTCGCTATATGCGAGAAATGTACTCGAGAAAAAGACATTTGCATCGCATCATTCGCTATCGCGCACGAATGCGACAAATGCATGCGGTATTATCGGACAACTATATTCTGGCTGCTGGTATTAGATAGAAAGAAAAAAAAGGTAATAGATAAATAACAAATCACTATATAAAAGCAGTCCGAGATAAAATTATCATCCCCCCCCCCCTCCCCCCCATTCGACTCTATTTAAGAGCTTTATTAAGGGACAACCCGACTGTGACGAGCTCAAAAAAGGTTCATTTTCACGAATTTTTGTTTGCTACTTAATGAATTATTTCAGGATTAAGAGAATGGTATGGTTTTAAGGATACTTTGAAGTTGTTTTATAAAGATTTTCATTAAAAAATAATAAAAATTATGATAGTTAGAACACAGTGCCGGGCCGTAATAATTTTTCTTTTAATGGTTAAAAAAAAATGTTAACCAGCCGCCATTTTGAGAAAAATTAATTAAAAAAAAACGGCTACCCTTATCGAAAACTACACTTATGGAGATTAAGAAAATATTTATGTTTTATTTTTCAGATGAACCACGTCCGAAATATGAATTCCACTGTTAAAAGAATATTTTTTTCACGGACCGGCACTCTGTTCCATGTAACTGTCATAATTTTTATTATTTTTTGATGAAATTTTTTATAAAATAGCTTCAAAGTGTCCTTAAAAACACTTCATTCTGACAATCCTGATATAATTCATTAAGTAGCAAACAAAAATTCGTGAAAAGGGACTCGTTTTGAGCCCGTCACAGTGCCTCCTTTAGGGGGGAAATAGGGTTAGGAGAGCGTTTTCTCAATGATTTTCATGAATTTTTTTATAGTATAAAAAATGAATATAATTTATTGAAACTTTGAGAATATTTTATACATATATTTAAGTATATACTATAAAATTTTTGAAGAATTTCCTTAAAAAACACCAAAGATATTAGCGACCCCATATTGCAGGTCACAATCAGACTCAGCATTTTGCGTACATTCTGGAAGCCGCAATTTTCATCTGAAATCAAACGAGGTTGGATTTTACTTTTATTATATGTCTCTCTTCTATATGAACCTAAATGCTATCAAAAAAATAAAAAATTGAATTTTTTACAGAGGTCAAAACAAAAAAGCATTTTTCTTTGCCGTTTTTTACAACTTTATTTGCAAAAAAAAAATTAATTAAAATAATGATAATCCTATTTTAGGTTCATATAGAGCGCAATACTATGAAGAAAGTAACTGCCAATTGTCGAAACGATTGGTCGAAAACTTTTCAAACTAGCGTGTACGCAAGTTAAAAAAAAGTCGTTTTCAGAAAAACGCGTTTGAAAAAATAGTGACCGCTCGGTTATACACGTGGCGCGCTCGGGGCCTGAAGGAGAGCTACTCACTTTAATGGCTTATAACAACATATTTTTGGGAATATTATTGTATTATTTTGGGAACATATTTTTCAATAGTTTTACTAACAATTTATGAAATAAAAAAAAATCGATTTTTTGAACCGTCTAACCCTATTTCCGCCCTTAAAGCGCTGCGATAGTAGGGATGAGAGGAGCCCCTTTTACCGCAAAGCTCTGTCTGACAGTGCAAATTTCCAATGGTTATCGTTCGCTCAGATAGTCGATTCTGCAAATTGAATTTAACGTTCGAAATTTTTTACTCAATAAAAAAATTCTTCACAAACCCATTCGCCATTTATTTTAACCAAACCATCTCTGTCTCCGCTTCTACTATTTCTTTCGAACAATTGGGAATAACATCGACCCATCGAGAAACGCAATCGACGAACTGAGAGTGCATTAATGCACACAAAAAAAGAAACAACATTATCATCGGTTCTGTGCGCTGTGTTTTTGCATACACGGCACGAACACGATGAGAAAAACAACAACGAAGTCCTGATGCGGACGCGAGGGCGAAGTATAATAATAATTAGAGAGGCCACCTGTTGGACCTATGTTTGGCCATTCGGGTGAGGCACGTGATGTCACGTGTGCGGCAACGAACCGTTACAAGCTTGGTGGTGAATTGTATGGAACTAAAGAAACCGAGTGACAACCATCCAAACTACTACGCGAGTCCCGATTGTTTTTTTTTTCTACTTCTCTCTTTTCTTTCGTATCGGGTAGTCCTTTTGCCCGCACACATTGGTTTACTCGTCGACTGACTCGTGCACATGATTTTCTATCTATCGACTCGGAGAATAAAAAGATTACACATAAAGTTATGTGTAATCTTTTATAATATTTTATTTTCTCTTTTCTTTTCTCTACATCAATAGTACAAGAATAACGGATCTTTTTCTTCGAGACCTTTTTTTTCACCGATCAGACACGTTTACCAATTGTTTTCACATGTATATTTCTTACGACACGTATCGTTTTTCCGCGGCGCACGCTCGTAAGTACGAGACGCACACGGGAAAAAAAACGACACGGTCTCGCATTTAGTTGTTTCTTTCATCGTTCCGATATAAACGGTACAAAGAGGAGTTTCATCGATAAAATGGGTTTTGTATCGTCGCGCACGTGCTTGGTAATTTTTAACTACCACGAGACCCGAGAAAAATGCATTTCATTCCAACGTGTTATATATTTTAAAACGCCTGCCGCGTCACTTGAACCGAGCAAATAGTCATTTGAATTATATAAAATGTCTACGGCCGAATGTAAAAAAGGGATCTTATTTCGTTTCATGATTTTAAATAAAATATACCGATATAAGTAATGAATAAATTGATTTTTCACCATTAATCTCGTAATTACGGTTTTCTCTTACCACTTTTAGCTGACTCGCTTTCAGGAATGTAGAGTACATTAATGATACATATCGACGCTGCTTATGAAAAGCAGCACGATTCAAATTTCTTACGAAAACTAACACGTTTCGAATTTCACCACGAAAATCAACACGTTTCGATATTCGACGCGAAAACTAGCATGTTTCAGCTTTCACCGCTGAAACTAGCATGATTCGGCTTCTACCGCGAAAAATGGCATGTTTCGGCTTCCGTCGCGAAAACTAGCATATTTCGATTTGCACTGGAAAAAGTAGTATATTTGCCGAACTAAATCGAATAAGATTCAGAACTTCCACAAATGTTTTAATAATTTTTTCGGGAGCACTATAAGGAATAAATGAAAAACATTAAGGGTGTATCGCCCGTACACCCTTAAACATTTATATTCGTTTTCTATTTTTAAAAATAATAACATTATTGAAAATACGATTCGCAAATACGATACGCAATATTCCACCACTCAAAAACTACAATTGTTCATCAATGATATTTTTCATGACTTCAAGTTTCGGAGTCAGCGACGGAATTGAACAAAATTATTGTTTATAAAAAGTATACTCTACTTACAGTCTGAAGAATCGTTCATTGTGTTTTTATTTCATTGAAAAAAACACAATCTTGGAGTGATCAACGACTAAAGTATGAAGTACAGTATAAGTATAAAGTACAGTTGATAAAATCTTAAAAACAATCGATCGAGAAATCTCGAGAAATGTCAGGTCTTGGACGAAGTAGCGAGAGGGAAAAAAAACTGACATTGTTAACTTTGCATACACCGCAATTGTTTTCGATTTTCTTTTCTCTAATTTTTTTCACCATGGTTTTTTTACTCCGAAATGACGAGGCATTTGCTGTTTGCCATCTTATGTTAAGCCTAGCAAACCAAAATTCAAACAATGAAATATGTATGAAATAAATTCAAACAAAAAATAAAACAGTATAAAATGACAAGCATAAATATTTCGTCAATTTGGAGTAAAAAAGGATGTTCAAAAAACGCGGAGTAAAAAATGAGAAACACTTCCAGTGATACTGAAACGTGCTAATTTTCGCGGTGAAAGTCGAAACCTGCTAGTTTTCGTGGTAAAAGCCAAAACATGCTAGTTTTCGCGGCGAATATCGAAATGTGCTAGTTTCCGTGGCAAAAGCCGAAACATGCTAGTTTTCGCGCAGATATCAAACGTGCTTGTTTTCGTAAGAAATCTGAAACATGCTAGTTTCGGTGAGCAGCGTCGATATAATGTGCACTAAAATGGATTCGAGTTTACACACCTACCGAGCCTTCTCAATACAGTGCACTTTGTACAAACTTTACACCGTACAAGTTTTTCCCGATAATATTTTCTTGTTTTTTATTCATCCACGCGAGACTCGAGATAAAGGAGATGAGACATGGCGTTTGAGAAATCGCATTCTGACGCATCATTGGAAAAATGACTTTAGTTTTTCTAGTATTTTTTAGCATTTCCATTGCAATATATAAAAGAGAGAGAGTGGGAGAGACCACACCGGATATCTATCGGTGACTAACGCATCCCAATCTCTAACATTTAATTCTCGAAGCACTCGTGGGCTTCACCGACGTATCCAACCACTCCACTTTACCAGTAATTAATGCCACTTAAACATACAGTGTTATAAATATATGTATATATATAATGTGTATGCTCTCTGGGCGATCTCCCGGGGAGAATTTCTACGAAACGTCGCCGGCGATGAAGAGCTCAAAAGCTCCGTACCCCAAGGGGCCATCCCGGATCTCGCAAAGATAGAGAAAGAGGGAGAACGAGTGAATGAACGTAATTCACAAACTCAATGATAACGATGAGTGGAATTCCCTCGAGCTGCCCGAAAGCGGTTACTAAAATTTTGCGCGATACACATACATAGATATGGTAATGTGAGAGAAAAGAAAAAAATTGTCTCGCCAAAGTGCGCAAGTCTAGACTCAATAATCTCAAAACCTAATTGAAGTACATCGCGCTATAGTTATACGGTCTGACATGAGCGTTTTCTTAACGAAAAAATTATTAAAATTGAAAAAGGAAAAATGACAAAAACCCAACAGAGATATTTAAAAAAGTAAAGTTAATTGTTTGCGGGGGCAGTTTGAGAAAAACAAATTTTCACACGTATCACAACATTTTGTTTTGTATAATTAGTATTTCCATAGTATACCTTTTTCACATTTGTACGTCACTTCCCGTCTCGTCCCATTTTCATTCCATTACTTGAGGTCCCCTCGGCTCCTGCCCCAGGCGGCACCATGTTACTGACTTCCAGTTGTATTACCATCAGAAACTCGAAAACAACTGGGAGACAGTTTTTTTCGATTTCGTTAAGGTAGTAGTCTGGTAACTTAAGCCGATTTTCATGTCTTTTTTGGAGGGCGTTTTTTTGTAGGAAAATAAAAATGAATCGTTTTGGATATTTAGGATGTTTTTATTTACATATTAAAGATACAGAAAAAAAATTTTTTGAAAAAATTTAATAGATTATTGTTATTATTATTATTGATCGAAGTTGGCACCTCGAAGTTGGCAGCCCGGGTCCTAACTTTTTTTCTACCGAACCAATTGCTTTCAAATTTTAACAGGCTACTCTACACACTTATAGTTCTCGTCGGAACTACCGAGAAATTTTTTCACCCCTAACTTTTCATTCTACAACCCCTTCTTTGCTAAAATAAAAGGACTTTAGTAAATAAGGGGTTGTAAAATAAAAAGTTAGGGGTGAACAAATTTCTCGGTAGTTCCGACGAGAACTATAAGTGTGTAGAGTAGCCTGTTAAAATTTGAAAGCAATCGGTTCGGTAGAAAAAAAGTTAGGACCCGGGCTGCCAACTTCGAGGTGCCAACTTCGATCAATAATGATAATAATAATAAACTATTAAATTTTTTCAAAAAAATCTTTTTTTGTATCTTTAATATGTAAATAAAAACATCCTAAATATCCAGAACGATTCATTTTTATTTTCCTACAAAAAAGCGCCCTCCAAAAAAGACATGAAAATCGGCTTAAGTTACCAGACTACTACCTTAAGGACTGTGGCCACGGCAGAATTTTCAAAAAAAATCGATAATTATTTTCCCACGCGCGGATGGACTTTAATTTTTTTCCGATAAAATGACATTAACATTGATTGTCGACGAGCGGAAACTTGTGAAACGTATTTTTTCGTTGTGCATTGTCGATTAGACCGTACATGATGCACTCGTTGCTAAATATTCCCGGGCGTTATACCAAAAGTAAACAAAATGATTAACAATAATTCGTTAAATTCCGTACATAATTAAAGCTTCAATCTAAATTAAAACCGTAACGAACGAATCGTTCGGCCAAAGGTTTTCGTGCATATACGAGAGAGGGAGCGAATTAGCATGAAGCGTGGGTATAACGATTCACCTCGCGCCGCCATATAGGCACTTGGCGAGAAATCTCGCGCGCGGCGCGAATCTCTTTTGCCGCTGAATATGAGCGCATATATATATAATCTGGAATAATAAAAGTAACCTACGGCTCACCACACAACTCTTTCGATTTCAACTGGCTCGTTCCGCGCACGAGTCTCATATTCGTGCGGATATATAAGATTTTCTGCGGAGTGCATCTCACAATCGTCGTGTATGTTGTGTGTCCTTATCTCTCTCTCTCTCTCTCTCTCTTTCTCTCTCTCTCTCTTTCTCTCTATTTCTCTCTGCTGTTCTTATCTCTCTCTTTGCTGCTTCGACACCAACTTCTATCGGATGCATATATAGAAATATGTGTCTCCTAATGATTCGCGGTACTGGCAAAGTCTCTGGCGCGAAATGACGACGATTCGCATGCGGCACTAAGTGGCCGAGGAGCTCGTCTCTCTCTCTTTTTCTCTGTCTCTCCGCGCTCTTCAATATAGATTCGTTTCGCATTCGAGTTCATAAATTTATGTACTCGCGGAACAATTACCATAATTGCCAAGCATGCGCCCCGCATACGGCGGGAGGTGGAGGGATGCAGCCTCAGACGCCGGAGACTATATGCATATATAGTGTATCCGGGCGTTTGTATGAAATTGCGGCAATAGGAAGCTACACGGAATGTCAAGGTTCTCGTTGCTATATGTCTCACATGTGAATACTAACGCGATATGACCGGCGGAATATTCCACCCCGAGAATTATATACGTGATGCTTAGATACTCGTGTAGAACGTGCAAAACTATAAAGTGAGATGTGAAATCGCTTTGATGTTTTTTCAACGTCAGCGAACAATGAGTACTTTTTTTTCACCACTATATACGTCCTACAGAAGATTTGTAAAGTTGTTGGAAAAATTCACGATGATTTATCGCGGTCAGCCGAATCCACAAGAGAATTTGTCCATTCAACAAAGTGTTGCAATAAAATATTTGTAAAGTGCGATAAATATGCGATCAATATTGAGACGGGTGATCGCGCTTAACCACGCACTGACTTGCACGACGGTTATTGAGCGGGAAAGCAGTTTTTCTTAGTTTCCCGCGCAGGGATCCAGCTGGATCACTGTGATTATCCCTTACTCTCTAATAAAGATTCGACTAGATCCCTAGCAAATTTCTCAATGGATTCTTATCGGTAATACAACTGAAAGTCAGTAAAATATAGCCGCTTTTGTCGATCAGGTTTTCCGCACTTTCCCTGTGCACTCGTGCAAATGCGATCCAGTAATGCATTGGAGAATAATGGCTGCGGAATCTGGTACAGGGGGGCGGCTCAAGGAATGGAAATGGGAACATTCGGGAAGGGTCGTAAAAACCTGAAAGGCATATATACGAGGGGGGACCCAAAAAAAACGGGAATTTCGTCATAATTTCTTTATTTTTTAATATTTTTACACCAAATTTTGATCACTTTCAAAGTATTCTCCTTTGACCACAACCAACCTCTGCAAACGATCCTTCCAATGTTCAAAACATTTTTTAAATTCACTTATCGGGATGTTCTGTAGGCCTACCAGCGATTTTTGTTTTACCTCCTCCACAGTGGCAAAACGCTTGATTGCTGCTTTGTTTCGGGGTCGTATCCATAGCACCAGGATTCATTACCAGTAATTACCTTGGAAAAAAGTTCAGGGTCCTCTTCGAGATGATTTTGAAGTTCAAAACATGCCTGAAGTCGACGCTCCCTTTGCTCGTCTGTGAGAAGGCGAGGGACAAATTTGCCTGCAACTCTGCTCATGTGCAAATCTTTGGATAAAATCCTCTGAATTGAACTCCATGATATCCCAGACATCTCACAGAGTTAATCAATGGTTCGGCGACGGTCTTCACGAATGAGAGCATTGATTTTGTCGATGTTTTCGTCACTTCTTGACGTTGAGGGGCGTCCTGAACGGGGTTGGTCTTCAATTAACATTTCTCGATTTTTAAAACGTGAAAACTACTCGTAGACTCTGGTTTTACTTAGGGCAGCATCTCCATAAGCCGTCTCAAGCATTAAAGTAGTTTCCACGGCCGATTTCCCCAATAGGAAACAAAATTTCACAGCCGCGCGTTGCTCTCGACAATCGGCCATCACGTTTTCGCCGAAATGGAAAAAGTTGTTTCACTACAAAAATTCCCACGGGCTAACCGATGCACTCACGGCGACAAAACTTCGCACACTAACTCAGGAGACGTGTCCCCAACGGACACCTGGTCGTGCAATGGGTTCCCCCACTCTCCCTCCCCGCCGCAGCGCAATTCCCGTTGTTTTTTGGGGTCCCCCCCTCGTATGCGATGTAAACACTAATAATACAAACAAAAATGTTTATAAAATGATGTTCAAAGCTTTTATATAATGCTGTGCATTTTTTCTCTCTCAAAGCGCAGATTGCTCATTCGTCACGAGACTGCGTTCTCGTGTGAACCGAAAATTATTGTTAAAAAGCGAGAAACTCATCACCCTCCCGAAGAGTTCAAGTTATTTATGAATCGTTTCATTCGCCAGTAACGTCGCGTTGTGTTTTCGCGAGAGCGAGGGTTCAAAGAATACGAGGAAAAAAAAAAAGACAAACGTAAACGATGACAGCTGAATGGATCAGTCAACGAGCGACGCGGGATCCATATAAGAGGTCTCTTGCGTGCTCGTTGATGAGATCTCTCGGGGTTTTTGATTAAAAATCTCCCGAGACACGGGCCCCGCGGTAAATATACGCGGCACGTCGACAGTCCTGTTGCACATACATACGAGAAGCCGCGACCGGCTTCGCGCCCCCGTAATGATGACAAATGACTGCGTTAATCACGTGACAGTGGGAGCGGACTTGTCCGTAAGTTCAGCGTATACGCATAATGTACGCTTTTGGGCGGTAATACGCGCTGGGAACGCGACGTGTAAAACGTATCGTTGTGTAAAAAATTACTTACTTTTTTTTTGTTCATTCAATTTTATCCGCGATCAGATTTTGACGGAACGACTTTTTTGCGGATCGAGCAAATTTATTGCTTGCCTGATTGCTTTTAATCTCGAAACGAAAGACCGTACCACTTCCGGTTCTTATATAGCTGCTCAGGTTTATAACGGTACGGTCCGAAAGATCTTGAATTTTTCAAAATTGTTCGTACACATTTTTACAGATAACTTAGGGGATATGGACACTGTAGAATTTTCAAAAAATCTATGTTTTTTTTGGCTTGAATGATGCTATATCAACATAGAAATAAGTTAAGTTAAGTTGAGGTAGTGATTAGCATTTTTTTTTCACCGACTTTGAGCGTACGAGGTCTGTTCAAAAAGTATCGCGAATTTTGAATTTCCGCGGGCTACGTATATTCGATTTTCGATTTTTTTGTGGGGTAGCTTGGTACTCATGTCCCTCACTTATGCTGAAAAAATCGGCCATTTTGAATGTTTAGTTAATTGTTGACAGCTGTTTTGGTTAGACGTGTTTTGGCTTGTCTTCGACTTTTCCCTATTCCAAAAAATGGATCAAAGAATCTGCATGAAATTTTGTGTGAAAAACAAAATTAAGTGCGCGGACGCATTTCGAATGTTGACTGTGGCATTGGTGAAGCTACCTTGGACCAAAGCAACGTTTATCGGTGATGCAAAATGTTCTCTGAGGGCCGAGAAGATGCGAACAACGAAATGCGTTCCGGACGCCCGAGCACATCAACAACAGACGAAAACATTGATGAAGCGAAGAAAATAATATTGGCCAATCGTCGAATCACCGTTAGAGAAGTTACTGAGGAACTAAACATATCGATTGGCTCGTGCTATTCGATTTTTACCAATGATTTGGGCATGAGACGGGTCGCCGCGAAATTCGTGCCAAAATTGCTCAATTTCGAACAAAAACAGTGTCGCGTTAACATTGCTAAGGAGCTGTTGGACTCGTTCCGCGACGACCCAAATTTGCTCCAGAGGGTCATAACTGGTGACGAATCATGGGTTTACGGTTATGACGTGGAAACCAAAGCTCAATCATCGCAATGGAAGCTGCTTTTTCGGAATAGGCAAAAATCGAAGACAAGCCAAAACACGTCTAACCAAAACAGCTATCAACAATTAACTAAACATTTAAAATGGCCGATTTTTTCAGCATAAGTGAGGGACATAAGTACCAATCTAACGCCACAAAAAAATCGAAAATCGAATATACGTAACCCGCGGAAATTCAAAATTCGCTATACTTTTTGAACAGACCTCGTATAACTTAAGGCCGTAGTCTGGTCTACAGCGAGATTTTTGACGTCATTTATAATGTGCAATAACGTTTAAACCGTTGAAGTTGTCTTGATGAAAATTTCCACGTGCATTTATTGATCCTTAGAGAATACTTGTACAAAAAAAAAAATTATGTTAAATATTTTCATGTAGTTTTTTGCCTTGTTGCAACATGGTGCGCCGAAATCGGCGCCCACTCTGGACGATGTTGTATGCATCTGAAAAAAAAAAACAAATATATATTCTCAATCTGTATGAGTATTCTGAGCACTGGTAGCAGAATTGGTACTTAAAAATTTTTTTTATTGAGTCGAACAATAATTTTGCTGACATTTTATAACTCGTCGAATACCCGAAAATGTATGAAATATCATTAATGAAAGTTCAACAGGCCGCCATTTTGTCAAACATTTTTTTTAAGTACCAATTCTGCTACCAGTGCCCAGAATACTCATACAGATTGAGAATATATATTTTTTTTTTTTTTCAGATGCATACAACATCGTCCAGAGTGGGCGCCGATATCGGCGAACCATGTTGCAACAAGGCAAAAAACTACATGAAAATATTTAAACAATTTTTTTTTTATGTACAAGTATTCTCAAAGGATCCATAAATGCACGTGTAAATTTTCATCAAGACAACTTCAACGGTGTAAACGTTATTGCACATTAGAATTGACATAAAAAATCTCGCTCTAGACCAGACGACTGCCTTAAATCTACCTCTGGCACGGCCATAGAGTACCCGAGCGCGCCGCGTGACAAATAACTTCGTTAGTTTTTACCCGATTGACTTCAACTTAAAAAATTATGTTTCTAATTGCATTACGCAGAAAAGTACGTACGGAACTTCTGATTAATGAAAAACTTTCCATTTTACGAGCAGTTTAATACGAATTTTTTCACTGGAAATTCACCTTTTAAGGCCTTACATACGTCGAGAATTTTCAAAAAATCAATTTTTTTTTGTTTACAGATTATTATTCCTTATAGTCTTAGGCGTATTTCTGTGTAAGCTGATTGTAAAAATTCCCCATTGTTCAAAAGTTATTGTAGATAATGTGCCTGCCCGACGAAAGGACAAAGGTCTGACGCGCGCCTACCTGAGTTGAACAATTCGTCGATTAGAAAAAAATAAACAACAACAATTTTTTACTGACAAGGAAGGCGTACAATATGAAGCTGGAATGGGAGATTAGACGTGAGTTAACTAAATAAATTAAAAAAATTCATAAAGTTCTTGCTCCAGCCGCGCGCGACTTCGAGCGAAACGCGCTTGAAACTTTAAACGCGTTTTTCTCAAAACTACTTTTTCTGACACGGTCGGCATGATAACTCGTACGGTTTTTAATATTTTTTGATGATTTTTTTTTTTTATATTCGGAATTGTTTTTTCTATAGTCTGTCGAGCCGGATTTTTTAAATTATAATTAGAAAATTTTATAAAAACTATTAAAGTGTGACTTTTTTGGCACAAACTTAACATTTTTTTTTAAATTACCGTAAATTGTTTAATTTTTCGAATTTCAAAAATCCGGCTCGACAGACTATAACTACTACCTTATTTTACAAGAATTTCTTTACATTTTGCAGATCCGTCAACATTTGAGGAAGAAATACTGCCGACCGTGGAGCAACTTTTTTTTTACAGTGCTTCAAAAAATTTGATTTTCCATGTTGTAATTTTTGAAAAAAAAAATTGAAATAAATTTTTTTACAAACTTAACACAGTAATAAACAATGTGTAAGAATTTTTTTATCAATTTCTATTTCTATCCCTCCTAAAAACAGTTTTTCTTTTGGTACGTTTTCGGTACCGCTGGACGTATGTAAGGCCTTAAGTTCAAATGCCTACAATATTCGAATAAACCAATATTTTTCAAATTCCCTACGTTCTTCTCTAGGTATTCTAATGTAGATTAACGAGAATTATTTTTTTTGTTCTAGGTCAAACATTGTGGATGCCAAATGTCACGCCGCGGAACGCCGTGACATTTGGCAAATAGCAGTAGTCGGCCATTTAGTATAACAAAAAAAACAAAGAAAAAATATTTTTTATTAGCTTGATATTTATACTAAATAGATGTGCAATTAGTTTTGTAAATAAATCACTGTTTCATATTTTAAAAAATTGTTAAATGTGCACATGATTTTATACCCGCTACCGTGGCCACACGCCGTAACGTCAGGGAATACGGGAAAAAAACGACAACGAACATTCTACGGAAATTATGCTTTTAAGAAAATCGAAAAAAAAAATGGTGCAATTAACAAAAACCACGATACTATTCGATAAATCGAACGTTATTAATTGTTGTGTACCAAACTGTACGCAAAAGATTTATTCTCATTATTACTAGATTGACTGTTCTGTACTGCTGACACTGTCCTAAACAACAATGCGAAACAATATTTTTTCCACAATACGAAAAATCATAGATTCCAATCGAGAGAAAAAGCTGAAAGAAAATAACACAATAAATCATTCGGCTGCAGAAGTCGAAAAAAAAAAAATATATCGGTTTCGTTACAAAGCAAAAGCTCAATCTCAAAAACGCAATCTTGTAAAAGGATATTCTCAAGATTCCCGAACTACTCGAAATATCCACGAGAAACCGGATTCTCGAAGATCCTCACTATAGTTATTTCGCGTGGTTATCATTGCCGGCTATTGTCTCGCGAGCAAACGTACAATTATCCAATCAATGGCGGCACGGACGACGCCACGCGTTGGATTATCGCGAGTTCAAGTTCGTTCGCGACCTCCGTTGCCAATGGCTAATCGAAACCTATACAAATTTCCGCAGATCATTTGCCCGAAGTCTTGTATCAAGCTCTTTGCGGTTGGACGCCATGGAAACTCAATGATTAAAGCTGGCGAATCGGGCAGAAAAAAAAATCGATGGCTTTCATTGATTTGTTAAGGATTAAATGAACCGTAAACTATCGATGTGCATTTAAAAAAAAAAAAATTTTTAATGCATATCGAGGTGTGGCATTGATCGATCTGTCGGTTCCGATGATTGACGGTTAAAAGCCCGAAGGTCAACGAACGTGGGGTGTAGTTGGCCATTTTTTTAACGATGTCAGCCACACACATCGCACGAAGGAGTGAGAGCAAGAGAGAGAAAGGGAGAGAGAGAGAGAGAGAGGGAGAAAGAAAGAGTTCCTGACCCTCCGGGGGGTCGCGACACTTCGCCCTCTTTGAGTTTGGCCCCGGCAGTTTCTCCTCCGCGTTCATTGTCCATCACGTATATACCCGTCGAGTATATGTACTCCCTCGATCGAGGGAGTCTGACGAGATCGTCTCGAACAGCTCGTAGGGTGAACGAAGGTTCATGACGCGTGCTTATACACATACACACACAGTCACGCACATATATCCGTGTGCAACATATACTGACTTCGATGAACTCGCGTATGCAAGATCGCGAGACAATAAGTGTTACGCGAGTTTGTGTACTCGTGTGTGCGATAGTACCAAAGTGCGGCAAAGGGGGGCGCGGGCGAGCGCGCGCGCCCAGTCTACAAAAACTTGACGGGTATTCACGCGAGCTTCGGTGAGACCGTGACATTGCCATTGTCTGGTTGGCTCGAGGAAATGGCGGCAATGCAGCCACGACGGTACTAATGCCCGTGAGATGAGGGGAGACGAGAACGCCAGACGATCAAACTGAACAAGCATTAAAGGCCTTCCTCTTCATCCAATTCTTCAACCTTGTTCTTCTTCTCTTCGTACCTTCGTTCCCATAACCATTTCTTCCAATATTCCTACCTGCCTGTTTTCATTTAATTAAATTATCTGAACTACGTCTAACCTTACTTTTTCTTCAGCTAAATACGATTCAACATTGAGCTTTTCAATAAAACTGGTACACTAGCGATGATTGAGTGGGCAAAAGTCAAACTAATGTGGCAAATGGATAATTGTTCCTGTTTGAATTCATTCATCATCTTTAAACGTATTTGCTCACAGGTGATTTGGAACGGGATTACAACTTCGCTACGAGGAATATCAATTTTGTTGCGAGCCGGATATTTCGTGTAAACAAAAACGGACGAAATTGAAGAAAAGGACAAACATAGGAGAACCCGAAATTTTCACTATTAAATTGTCGGACACGACGATTTCATCATATTCGTGATTCCAACAGACGTCAGATTTAAATCCACTGGACAATGTTCATTGATCTATTTCTCTCATAAACCTAAACCATCACAGACCCTCTGGAGTTTACTGTTTTTACCGAAATCTCTTCAAGTAACTTGTCTCTAAGAATTGACGATCATTTATAACATCAGGATTATGATGGCAGGATTGTTCCACGTATCGTTATAAATAAAAATAAATATACTTCATGGAAATATTTAAGAGTTTAAGAGTAAAAACTCTGAAATGTTAGGGATAAGCCCGCATAGTGATCTCGTGAGGCGTACGTTTTGCGAACTGTTCCACGGTATCCTATACACAAGTAGAAATTCACGTTGCACCATTCGCGCAATCGTAGGTGGTATTCGAGGACGAAGAGAGCTGTTGGTGTTGTACACACGACTATCGTAGAGTCATCGTATGAAGATGTCACAGTTTGACGGAACCGACAATAGAGTATAAATTACTGGTGGCACAAGTGCACGGGGTGTATCGTCTCTTGGTATCTACGTTCCACGATTTCTCTCTCTCTTTCTCTCTTTCTCCCTCTCTCTCCCACGATCTAACAGTGGAGTAGAGGTGAACGAGGAGAACGTGGCGGAGCTGAAAGATGGAGCATGCCAAAGACGAGGTCCGAGGAGACGATCAGTTCGCTACGAGCAACCGAGATCAGGCTAGAGAAAAGGAAAAGCACGAGGTGCACGAAGAAGAAGAAGACAACGACGACAACGACGACGACGACGACGACGACGACGACGAAGAAGAGGGCGACGCGAGGCTCAGCCAGGGTGAAAACTAAGAGACGACGCGACGCGCGACCTTCGTTCGCTCGGGGATCGCGTCGATAGTGGAGTGTATTTTATTTTTTGGTCTCCACTTGCGTGTGCACCGGCAAACGAAGAGGAAAGGGACTCTCGCTGAGAGGGCACATACTATGGGCAAAGAGGAGATTCGCTGGAGCGAACGCCGCGGGATTCCTGGAACGCCTACGAGGCACTTGACCTCTTCCCTCTTTCCCTCCTGTGCATGATGCTCGTGCATGCCTTCGCGGAGTCGTGAGCCCGAGATGGGCGCACACAAGGACCTAGGAGAGGATTCTCCAGGCTCACATGATAATCGACCTTCGTTGCGACCTTAGAACGCCAGAGAGAGAGAGAGAGAGAGAGAGAGAGAGAGAGAGAAAGAGGGAGAGAGAACGGGGCCCTTTACTTCCTTCCATTTCTAACTTTTTTTTATTACCATTTTTATTATTGCCGTTTCTTCTTTCTTCTCCTTCGTCGTTCTTGGTATCGTCCTCTTTCTTCTTGGCGATAGGGATTCAACCATTATTTTATTCTACACCCTCGTGGCGCGCCGCATATACAAACCTCACCGAGTGTCCGGTAAGCTTTAGGGATTTCATTGAAAATTTTCGATTTCTCGTTACTTCTATTCCGGTTGATTGATCATAGAAACTTGAATACAATTTGAATTCACGGTTTTTGTTTCTAATCTTGATTCTGCGTCCAACCCTCGCAACGAAAAACCTTCGGAGGGTCCAAAACGTGTTTGGGGTGGCGATGATTTATTTTTTTAGAAACATCTTCAACTAATCGCCGATGTAGTAGTAGATCAAATGTTTTTCAGTCAGACAATGGCGGCTACGAGAAATTATAATCAAGAATGAGTACGATTCCCGTACTGAATCCACAATAATTTTGATGGTACTATCTTCGTTGTATCTCATTCCAAATGGAGGGCATCCCTAATTATGAAATATTTTACTGCGTTTTTAAATCCCACAGCCCAAGAACCATAAGAGGCAGGTGAGAGGACGCCGAAGAGAAATTAAGAATTCAAAGACACGAATATTACTTTGGAGACTTATATCGTGGTTACGCGGTAAATTCAGGCAACGAGGATCCGCCCGAAAACCCGAAAAAAAAAAGTGGACAGCGTCTCCGGGATACAGCGTGTAGGATGTAGAAATAAGGAGAGAAACGTCAGAGTCCCGGAGAAGATGTCCAACGTTTGCGAGGTGTTCGCGGTATATTATAAGATGCGAGCATCGGGTCCACAGCACACAGCGTGGGTAGTCCCGATGTCGCAACATATCTCGCGGAGCGTCCTTCCGTCCCGCCGAGTTTAAAAAGAAGAAATCCCCCCTCAACCACTCCCCGCTCCAAGATCACCGCTCGTTCGGACATTGCAATTAATTAACGCGCATTACATAAAGCTTCGCTAATCTGCATAATTGAAGCGAAGAGCTTCGCTGGATACTCTCCGGGAGTGCATTCATCATTTGGACGGAATCTCACACAGATTATATACTGTATATATGCACACTTATACAACTGGTCTATATATCTATATTTTATGGTTTATATATATGGAGAGGCCCTCGAGTTATTTTAATTGCCTCGCGGCGTGCCGGATGGATACAAACCATGGAGAGAGGTCGCGATACCTTCACACTACGATGGCCCTTCATGTGCGGACTAAAATTCTCCTTTACCCATATCTCTTTCCCGCAATACGACCTCAAGACACGCTCGAGTTTTGGTTTAAAGAGTCGCGGCGCGAAGGCCCGTCGCCTCTCAGGCTTAGCGAACGCAGTGTTGTTCGTTGAGAAAACGTAAAAACTAAATAATGTCGTTTTGCGAAGATGGAGATTAAGACTAAAAGAGAATTATTAGTATTTTTTTAATTAATATCGTATGATTAATGATACAATATTAGTATATCATATTGTTCACGGTTTTTCTTACATCTCTCGCTATATATTACGCGTACATCGTCGTCAGCCTTAAGGCCGTAGTCTGGTCTAGAGCGAGATTTTCGACGTCATTTCTAATGTGCAATAACGTTTAAACCGTTGAAGTTGTCTTGATGAAAATTTGCACGTGCATTTATTGATCCTCAGAGAATACTTGTGCATTAAAAAAAAAAATTATTTTAAATATTTTCATGTAGTTTTTTGCCTTGTTGCAACATGGTGCGCCAAAATCGGCGTCCACTCTGGACGGTGTTGTATGCATCTGAAAAAAAAGATATATATATATATATTCTCAATCTGTATAAGTATTCCAAGCACTGGTAGCAGAATTGGTACTTAAAAAAATTTGTTGACAAAATGGCGGCCTGTTGAACTTTCATTAATGATAATTCATACATTTTCGGGTATTCGACGAGTTATAAAATGTCGGCAAAATTATTGTTCGACTGAATAAAAAAAAATTTCAAGTACCAATTCTGCTACCAGTGCTCAGAATACTCATACAGATTGAGAATATATACATTTTTTTTTTTTCGCCGATTTCGGCGCACCATGATGCAACAAGGCAAAAAACTACATGAAAATATTTAAAATAATTTTTTTTTTTAATGTACAAGCATTCTCTAAGGATCAATAAATGCACGTGTAAATTTTCATCAAGACAACTTCAACGGTTTAAACGCTATTGCACATTAGAAATGACGTCAAAAATCTCGCTCTAGACCAGACTACAGCTTTAAAGAGGTACGACAATCAGTCGCGATCCAGCCTTGATGCTTGTTTTTTTTTTATATGATTTATTAGACAAAGGTGCGTTTTGAAACTCTTCATAGTCGGAGAGTAAAACCGACATTAGTAGAGGCGCGGTCGATGCGCGGCTTTGGCGGTCTTCACCAACTTAAACGGTATAGCATATTAAGCTTTGCTAATAACGGGATGGATGACTACTTAGTCGTTGTTTGTACACCGATTACTGAGCGTGAAGCAATATTTCCGAGTTTCCGACGGTGATACAACCGAAACCGGAGTAAAATGTAGCCAATATCGGCCAGGCTTTCCACAGTTTCCCTCTGTCATCGTGCAAATGCGATACGGTGCATTAGGGTGGCTGCGGACAATTCTTGAAGAAAAGGAAAAATCTCCTCTTCTTCCTGACCTGAGGAGGGTACGATGAAACCACCGGAGTAACGTTGTCTCTCTCTGTCAAATTCCCACAGTGAAAATGACACAAAGATACTCCTGTGGAGTACGGTATTGTAACGACTTCTCGATTATACTTTTATACCAAATCATCCCCCTTTTCATTTGTCACTGTCCATTCCGACTCCGAACCAATTGTATATACGAAACAATGACATATTATACCTACTTATTTTCATGATGGTTCGGACTATAATACGAGTATGGAAATATGTAAGGATAGTATCAAGTAACAATAAGAAACACTGAGAGAATTCAACCCGATGGAAACACGTCGCAGAGAACAGAACGAAAGTGTGCAACTTGCGCGCTCCAATGTGTGCAAGGAAATGAGTTTTCCATGTTTCTCTCTCGTTGCACATTTGTGTGTCTGTATATATGTGTACTTTGTGGTTCGAGAGAGAGAGAGAAAGAGATAGAGCTCTCGATAGAACCAGCGGCACGTTTGTCATGCCCGATAGTCTCGCGATCGAACTACTCGATTTCAACTCAATCTACTGTGCTGGTAGCGCGAGCAACCAAAGCACATGTTGGTGGCTACGAACTCTTTGGACTTTAGTATATATATATATATATGTACTACGGTGATTGCACAATTCTATCGACTATATAGACGCTCGCGGACACTTCTATACTTCGAGTTTACCGTGCTCGCGCGCGTTTGCGGCGGCTTTTATTGCATAAGAAAACGATTGCAAATGTATCACGTCTATCTCTTCTCTTCTCTCTCTCTCTTACTCTCTATCTGACTGTGTATGTCGCGGCGCGAAGCCATAGTTGGGCTCGGCCCCGAACGATTGTGACTTTGTGAGAGACTCTCCCCCCGAGACTCCGTGAGGAAAACGAGACTATTATACCACTATATATACCGGTATATTATGTTACTGCACGTGATGTATAGCAGGTCGATCTCCCTGACTCTCTCACGTTTATAATCATTATTGCGCCATTTTACGATATTACGATTTATGTTGATAACGCGATGAAATCATGGAATATACAACTGATAGAAATGGCGCGATTGTCACATCGGTCTGATGGAAAAATTCATTAAAATAAAATAATTCCTTCAGCGAAATAATGAATTCTATTCGAGAAAATTTATTTGACGTAAAATTTTGTTTAATTACCGGGATTACTAGGCCATTGATTGATCCGATAATCGAGTAAATATTGCAAATGCATTTCAAACGAATCCTTTTCTCTCGGTGTATATTCAAAGAAAAGTAATTATAAATAATTCGACATTCTTCGAACGTTTGTAATTTAAATTTCGTTTTTTTTTCGTTTTAACCGCTTCCCGCAATATTGTCCGAGGTTCAAAATGAAATATTGCAATGGGAAATCATAAGGTGAACCATTCAGAAGTGCTTAAAACTTTAATTGCACGAATCATGTTCCCGAGCGAGTGGTACTACCATTTTTAGTGTCGGATCCATCGCTGTACGGTGTTTAAAAGTTGATATTCATCATGAAGTAATAATTATATTTCAAAATAATTCCAAACAAATAATAATTTTCATTTTATTTTCACGCTAATTCTTCGCGTTATATCCTTTTAAATTGCATGTATTTTGTTTATATATTAGAACAATCTCTCCTACCCTCCTTTTACGAGAGATACGTTCTTTCGTTCATTTATCGCTCTGTTCGTCACTCGATTAGATAACGATTTAATTATCACATCGAGAAGATCCGAGCATAGGCCGCGAGATGACCTTCGCGAGGTCACGGTGAGGTAACTCACGGATGAACGCCTCGAAGGTCAATGGCGCCCACCACCGCGATTCTCATCTCTCCTCTTATAGAGTCCCTCTTCTTCTTCTTCTTCTTCTTCTTCTTCTTCTTTATCTTCTACGAATAAGTAACAGAGGGGATAACGGACAAAGATCGTAAGAGCCACAAGAAGAAAGACTCCTACGTTACGTTATTAATTAGTATAGCCGACAAGAGAACCGGAGGGACCCTCGTAACGAAAAGACCACGAGAGAATTCATTCGCGCGAATGTACTTGCGACGGTAGAAAAAGATTCGCCGATACAAGAGAAGTAGATGAAGAAGAAGAAGAGCAAGGTTTCTTACGAGAATTTATTTTCCCGATGAATATTAAAAAAAAAAAAAAAAATATATATAGATAATAAAGAACGACAGAACCGTGGCCACGCGGTGGCGACGATGAATTCTCGGGAAAACCGCAAAGAAGGGATTTCTCCGGGTCGCGGCAGAACGTTCTCTCGCCCTCTCTTTCATCTGCTCTCGCGGCAACGAGCCGCATTTCCGCTCGTTCAAGTCGATACCCGCGAGTCGATACGCTCTCTCTCCCCTCGAGAGGGAGAGAGATAGTCTCTCGATGCAAGCCAGTGCTAAAGCTAAAAAAAACTCTTTGCCCTCCCTCGCGAGAGCTTAGTCGCGCGCGGGTGTGTTTCCCCGAAGACCAAGATCCTCAACGCCTGATTTTCTTCGAGGAATTCAGTGTCGCCCCCTTATTCCGAGGCTCGATCGCTCGAGCACTTAATCCCACACCAAGGAAATACATATATATATATATATATATATATATATAGAGAGAGAGAGAGAGATAGGCGTTAAAGCGCCGCAAATACGCCGCTTTACCGTCGTATCTCCTCGCGTCAATAAAATCGTTTCATTACCACATGCGCTATAATATATGCTCATGTGAATAAATTGCGTTATTACAAGAATAAACGGATTAATGGACTGCAAAGTGTTTTTTAATGAGTCTCATCGAAACGACGTGAATAATCGAGCGATCGCTTAGTAAAAAAGTGCAGCGTAAATCGCGAAGAATATTTTGAAGAAAATCTCATTTCAAGAATCCGATAAATTATTAAAAAATCGATTTTTTTTTTTTTTTTTTTTCATTTTCTTATTCCTTAGACCTTTCTTCATACGCTCCTGAAAACCGTTTATTGATATTTCAAAAATTAGCCGAGAAATAAAAATTCTAAGCAAGCCGCGCGCTCAGGGTAGCGCGGTCGGGAAACAGCTGCGCGGACGGTGTCAAAACTTTGAACGCGTTTATCTCAGAACTATGTTTTTCAAATCGGCGCCCACAATATCTCGATAACTAATGGACCGATCGAGCTCAAATTTTGCACGTACCTTAGGTAGCCTGTTTCTGAGGACTGGTAGCAGAATTGGGTCGAACAATAATTTTGCCGACATTATATAACTCGTCGAATACCCGAAAATGTATGAAATATCATTAATGAAAGTTCAACAGGCCGCCATTTTGTCAACAAATTTTTTTAAGTACCGACTCTGCTACCAGTGCTCAGAATACTCATACAGGTTGAGAATATATATATATTTTTTTTTTCAGATGCATACAACATCGTCCAGAGTGGGCGCCGATTGAGGCGGCTTTCGGCGCACCATTTCGCAACGAGGCAAAAAACTACATGAAAATATTTAAAATAATTTTTTTGTTTAATGCACAAGTATTCTCTAAGGATCAATAAATGCACGTGTACATTTTCATCGAGACAACTTCAACGGTTTAAAAATTATTGCACATTAGAAATGACGTCAAAAATCTCGCTCTAGACCAGATTACCGCGTTAACTTTGGGTTTATTGGTAAAACCTCGTGAAAACTTCAAAAATGTGTTACTCCGAAACCGATTGAGTAAAGGAGTCTAATAAAAATCACGTACTCTCTATTACCTGTAAAAAAAACGACAAAAATCTGCGAATCATAGAAAATATAATGAGAATCGGATGTTTATCGATTCGATATGAAATGCCTCGTAGAAATGTATAAAAAGTCGATTTTGCGATAGACGGGGTAGCAAGAGGGGCTTGACGAGCAGCAGCCGGCGCGTCGTTGAAACCTCGAGGCGCCGCGGGAAGATCCGCGAGATCCTCTCTCTTCTCGCAGCGGGGGGTGCGCCCCCCTCATCGCATATCGACCAAGAGGAACTTTGCAAAGAGGGCGGTATGATGTAAAAGCTGAAAGAGCGAGACGAGAGCCGAGCCAAAGAATAACGTGAAACAAAGCTCGCTCGCTCTCTCTCTCTCTCTTTCTCTCTTGATGTTTTATAGCGGACAAGAGGGCTTGTACTCTATATGTATACGTATTTATAAATATATATATACATATATATTTATATACTCGGTATATGGACCTAGGCCTCTTTGCCGTTGGGATATCTCGCGTCAAAGCCGCACCTACGGGGCGCCGCGGCATCGCCGAGAGCGCCGTTCTGCATCGTTATATTGTCGGTGGAGCCTTTAATTATTGCACCGATTAATTATGCCGGAACGGTGCGATATAGAACGCGAGAGCAAAACTCTTTCCTCCCCCCCATCCCCCGCCCCGCGCTCTCTTTCTTCGCCGCTTATTAATAGGAGGGCAAATTTTTATACCGCCCAACGATCTTTATGTGTACTTTGTTCTTCATTCGCGATATACACGCAACATTAAACTCTCGTAATAAACGTTCGAGTTATAAAAATGATAATATCAAAAAGAAAACTAAAACCCATTTTGCGTGTGCCGCCTATTGTTACTGATGAAACGTTGCGTGATGTTGTAATTTTAATGGACGAACGGAAATTCAGTAACAATGACCGCAATGTGACTAACTATAAAGGTTAAAAAGTCTGCTGCGCTCAAAGCCTGTTGAATCGACACGCAGTGATGCCATCTGCTTCTGGACCACAGACGTCGGTAAACGAAAGTCAGTGGGACTTCACGATTTAAGACGTAAAGTAATGCGGCTTACGCCCTTTTGTTTGCTACCAATCGGTGCATACTTATATATATATATATATATATATATATATATATATATATATATATATATGTATGTTATATAAATATATCGCCGCCGCCGCTGTGTACAAGAGTTGAGGAGAGCGGGCGGCGGCGGCGGTGGCTCATCTTCCTCGGCGGCTTCACTAGCGGACTTATACTCGCTTCGCTCGGGTAAAATGCGTACAACCTCTCTCAACGACGGACCAAGCCTTAGCGGCTGTCTACGATTTTTTATGTTTCGTTCATTACGTTCATTATCTTAATTCGTTGGAAATAGAAAAAATGGGGTTAAGAGTTCTGAAAAGGTAGGCAAAAAAATGGATTTTTTTTTTTTTTTTTTTTCAATGTGTCGATACCCTAATCGATCGGAAATTTTCTGTTGATTACGAATAACATCGAGTTTTAGTCGAAATCTCAAAATATCAATGTGAAAAAGGCGGAAAACGAAAAAAATCACTTTTCGGCCGATTTTCAATAAAATTTCGAGTTTCTCAAAGAAATGGCTACTGAATTAGTAATCAGCGAGTCAAAATACATCGATATAGCGTCCTAAAAGAAAATTTAAAAATTCAACATTTTTTCTGCATTTCGGCCAAACATAAGTGGCTTCACTAAAAATCGCTGTAACGTTGCTTCCCGATGGAGTTGAAACCCCACTCTGTGCTCATTCTTTTCGTAACCGATCAACCTTCAAAATGCCGCTTCGTTCATTGAGCTACGTTTTTTTTTCGATTTTTCATAGATTTTCAAAGTTGGACAATCGATTTTTGCGAGTTTTCCCATACACACCCCTTCTCTTTTTTTTCGCCGATTTACAACCTGCTCTCACGGCTACAATAATTGAGATATCGGGATGATACAAAATGCATTCTCTAACCCTACTCGAGACGTTTACAAAACCCCCTTAAAAATTCAAAATCGATCAACCGGGAGCCAAGTTATTGTCATTTGAAATTTCGACATTTTAAGGTTTCTGAAACGGTAAGCAAAAAATTCGAAACATTTTTTTGTCTTCTTTTTCAATGTTTCGGTACGCTATTCGATCAGAAATTTTCTGCTGATTACGGAATATCTGTATAATTCCCGATAAAAAAGAAATTCATTTGATTAATATAGATTTTCAATTGCATAAATTCACATCTTTTGTGTCCATAAATAAATATATACTTTTATGTACTGTATACTGCTATGTAATATATACTATTATGTATGTGTGCTTAATCAGATATGCTTAATTGAAGTACATGGTAATGAAGAAAAAAATTTCAAGGCCAAATGAGTTGGAATAAAAAAATATTCAACTTGATGAAAAAAAAATCAAGTTGAGCATTTTTTAATTTCAAACCAATTCAGTTCAGGAGATTTTTTTCTGGCAGAGTTCTGTAACAGCGATATTAGTCCTGTAAAGGCGATTTGATTTTTTTTTAACTTTTTTATAAATTCCATTGGAGAAAAAATATTTAATCTATTAGCAGATCGAATTTTCAGAATAATTAAGTTCACGGTATTGAAACAAGTCTCGTGTGAGTCAGTTACATTTATTTAAATGTAATTGACTCACACGAGACTTGTATACGAGGTCTGTTCAAAAAGTATCGCCAATTTTGAATTTCCGCGGGCTACGTATATTCGATTTTCGATTTTTTTGTGGCGTTAGGTTGGTACTCATGTCCCTCAATTATGCTGAAAAAATCGACCATTTTGAATGTTTAGTTAATTGTTGACAGCTGTTTTGGTTAGACGTGTTTTGGCTTGTCTTCGATTTTTGCCTATTCCAAAAAATGGATCAAAGAATCTGTATCAAATTTTGTGTGAAAAAGAAAATTAAGTGCGCGGACGCATTCCGAATGTTGACTGTGGCATATGGTGAAGCTACCTTGGACCAAAGCAACGTTTATCGGTGGTACAAAATGTTCTCAGAGGGCCGAGAAGATGCGAAGAACGAAATGCGTTCCGGACGCCCGAGCACATCGACAACAGACGAAAACATTGACGAAGTGAAGAAAATAATATTGGCCAATCGTCGAATCACCGTTAAAGAAGTTGCTGAGGAACTAAACATATCGATTGGCTCGTGCTATTCGATGTTTATCAATGATTTGGGCGTGAGACGGGTCGCCGCGAAATTCGTGCCAAAATTGCTCAATTTCGAAGAAAAACAGTGTCGCGTTAACATTGCTAAGGAGCTGTTGGACTCGGTCCGCGACGATCCAAATTTGCTCCAAAGGGTCATAACTGGTGACGAATCATGGGTTTATGTTTATGACGTGGAAACCAAAGCTCAATCATCGCAATGGAAGCTGCTTTTTTGGAATAGGCAAAAATCAAAGACAAGCCAAAACACCACTAACCAAAACAGCTTACTTAACAACAATTAACTGTGAACAATTAACTTAACATTCAAAATGGCCGATTTTTTCAGCATAAGTGAGGGACATGAGTACCAACCTAACGCCACAAAAAAATCGAAAATCGAATCAACGTAGCGCCCGGAATCTCAAAATTCGCGATACTTTTTGAACAGACCTCGTATACATATTATATATATGCGTATACATTTTGAGGGAGAAATTATATCGCGCCTCGATCTTGTTGGATCTAATGGGTAACTGGGGAAGAGACGAGTATAAATATATATATATATACACGAGAGATAACCGTTTGACACACTGCAGCGATGTTAAGTCGAGAGTTGAGCGTACGACGTGGGACTGAAAGATCGTGGACTATTTTCGTGTTATCGATATATGGGTAATTTTTTCAAAATTCATCATCATTATTGATTGTCATTGTCATCAATTTTTTCGTAAACTCTTGAATCACCTAGTGCACCCTTCTCGTACAACTGATTATTTTTTCCTTTCAAATCACTAAATTCCGCGATTTAGTTCTGCAGAGTGTAATTATTTTAAAAAATCTATAAAAATTCATCTCAAGACAGAGAAATGAATGTGAATGGTTGTTTTTTTTAATAATTAATGGTCCCCAGAGCCCGGAGCCCCTATACCTCTTATCTGATATTAAGAAATCTCTCAGATTTACGATGACAATATTCCTTTCAATTCAGAAATTCTGGATCATACCATAAAACGTATTTTTGTGCTTATCCACATTTCCCGGGTGGTTTAATAATTATTTTCCCATCAATCGATCACAAATTTGTCGAAAATTCGAGGTTTTTTTATGCGAGCATATTTTTTTGATCATCATTTCTCCCACAACTATTTTCCAAAAGTCCCCAACGACTATAAAGCTTGTATAACCAAAGGGTAGCGTACGAGAAATCTGAAGAAAAAAAAAAAATGAAGAAGTAACGAACGTTGAAACCGAGGAATCGTCGAGTTACGATGAAGTCGTCGATTCTACGATCCACAAAGGGGACATAGATTTGGGGTAAAGAAAACAAAATTCCCATATAAAGTCCCGCCAGAGTCTCGAGTGAGGTACCAATTGCGCGCAGCTGTCTCGTATTGTCCTGAATATTTTCGTTTCATTATGGTCTGTACACCATGTATGTAATAATATATACTACGAGATCGATATATATAGTATATATACATGTGGATATATACTCGAGAAAGCCTATATAGACGTTTTCTTGCACAATGAACTGTGTGCAGTTGGGTTTTATCGGGAACGATCGAGAGCGTTGTGGTTGCCGCCCATCACGACACAGTTAACTGAGAGAGGTTGCTCCACTAACATTTGCAGAGTAAAGTCTCTCTCTTTCTCTTTCTCTTTCTCTCTCTCTCTCTCTGTCTCTCTATCGTCGTATTCTCGTTCTCGAATGCACTGTCAAGCGAGATCTCTCGAGTGGTTCAACATCAGCATCGGAGGAAAAAAGAAATATTTGCAATAACGGAGGAGGCTGGACCGAGCGGTGAAGAGTAGGGGCGGGGGGGGGGGGGGCAAAGGCGACCACGGGACAGAGACACTGTAATGGGTTTATATTGAATTTTAGCAAACAAAAGGGCGTAAATAACGTGACTTTACGTGTTAAACGTTCTGGTTTATGACTTTTTGATTTTTTAACAGTCGTTATATGTATATATCGGCTGTTAATGTATGATTCACCCGCATCATGATCCTTGGGGCCACAAGTAACAAATATATACATAGGGATGTATTGCAATACGAGGCGCTGATCCTTGCGTTTGCTCGTCTGTGAACCGTGCAAAATCTGTCGCCAGGAAGTGTGACGAGATGAGCATTACAATAGAAATATATACAATATATATATATATTTTCACTATACATGACTGGATATGACCTATTCACTTGCAAAGTTTTTTATTTTCTTCGGCAAGAAAGCGAGATATATATATAATTCATGGTAAAGTCTTGGACGTTTTA
The DNA here is from genome assembly GCA_958009045.1 of Oxytorus armatus. Taxonomy (NCBI): domain Eukaryota; kingdom Metazoa; phylum Arthropoda; class Insecta; order Hymenoptera; family Ichneumonidae; genus Oxytorus; species Oxytorus armatus. The sequence goes on along the minus strand of OY253751.1, from coordinate 8,930,286 downwards.
TGTCCACCCACTCGAGAGAAACTCATAGAGTTGTGTGTAATTTTTTTTTTTGTTATTTTCTTTTTCCTCTCTACAGTATGATTTTACGAGTAAAAAAATTTGCGAAATTCAATAAGTAGACGAATTTAAATAATTGCTGAACGAAATTGTACGAACGGTTGTTTGGTTAGTGTATAATCGTTTATTTTATTTTTTTTTTTATTCATTCAAAGAGTTAATTGACGTGAATTCTTTCGCTACACTCTTCTCGTGACGTTAACTCGTTGGAGAGACCGACCGAAGATTCTTTAAGATTTCTGTAGTACATTATGTTCGCTCTTTTGTTCGATATATATAGTAAAAAACGAAGTTCAAGGTGCGTACGATTTTTTCAGGAGAGTTCTTCTTTATCGTTATTGTCGTCAACGTTTGGTAATGTTTTTTTTCGGCGAGACAAAAGATTGGGGAAAGTTTTGCGTCGCAAATTGCCCGAAGTTTTCTGGCGCGTGCTCGTCGCGACATTTCGAGATGTAACGAGAGATTTTGCGGCCACGAAACGTGACACAATAATTATTCATCATAAGTCACTCGCCTTGTCGCTGGACCCGGGCATTCCCCGACGAGTCTAAATGTCCCTGTCACGACAATAACTCTCGAGTATTTAGCGTCAGGTACACATATATATATATGGACCAAAGAATGGCTGTATCTTGTTCACAGCTTCCGGGCAAGTTGAGCTTTTACTATGATTATTCTTGAATATTGTGTGTATATATTTATATATACTCAAAGTTTTTGTCAAGACCTTTTATTGTCTCTCTTTATCTCGTGGGCACGGTAAACTTTTGTTACGAGAGTTTTCGCAATTCTTATTTTTATCCAAGCTTGATTCGTCGAAAGGGCAACGCGCCATCGTGGGTTAACGATGTTACGAGACGAGATATTTTTTAGTCAAACTCAAATGGATCTATGACTTGGGAGAAAATTTTCTTTGACGTTTAAATAAAGTAGAAAATTCGGGCGAAATATAAGTGAATTCGTTAATATATCTAGTTTAATTGACACCTATAACTCGTGAACTTTCAATAACTAAAATATGAATATTAACTAATTCTAGTTAATTATATTTAACGTGATTTTTCATCATTTTATTTGACACACAATTGTGACTATTTGCTTGTCAATAGGACTTGTTAGTGAGAAAGTGAAGTTCTTAATTCTACATGTAATTACATTATCGAGCACATTTACATTTGAAGTTACGCGAAACACTGGTAAACAGCAAACAAAAAATTGCCCTAAATTTCCTTTCCCTCCGAAATAAGCTTCTCTGGAGCAATAATACTATGATAACGATTATTTAAACATTATTCCATTTCTATTCCGATCGAAACGTCACTTTGTGAACATTTCTAACCGAGTTATCCACCGACTCGTAATACATCATCATGTGAGTCAAACTCAAATGTACACGTGACATGGGAAAAAAATATTTTCTCATTTTAATTAAGTAGAAAATTCGTGAAAATTAAAGTGAACTCGTTAATATATCTAGTTTAATTGGCACCTATCACTCGTGAACGTTCAATAACTATAATATGAATATTAACTAATTTACGTTAATAATATATAACGTGATTTTTCATCATTTCAGCTGACTCACAATTGTGGCTGTTTGCTTGTCAATAGGATTTGTTAGTGAGAAAATAATTTTAAAAAATTATTAATTCTACATGTTATCATCGTTATTAAGTTAAACAGTTCTTAATTTCACATGTAATTACGTTATCGAGGATATTTGCATTTGACGTTCAGTGAAACACGTAAATAGCACGAAAAAAGAATTGTCCTAAATTTCCTCTCTCCCCGAAATAAGCTTCACTGGAGAAATAATCCAGTGACAACGATTATTCAAACTTTATTCCATTTCTATTCCGAATCGAAACGTCACTTCGTGAACATTTCCAACTGAGTTACCCACTGACTCGTAATACATCATCATGCGAGTCAAACTCAAATGGGAGAAAAATATTTTCTCATTTTAATTGAGTAGAAAATTCGTGAAAATTAAACGCGTTCGTGAACTCGTTAATATATCTAGTTTAATTGGCACCTATAACTCGTGAACGTTCAATAACTAAAATATGAATATTAACTAATTTACGTTAATAATATATAACGTGATTTTTCATCATTTCAGCTGACTCACAATTGTGGCTGTTTGCTTGTCAATAGGATTTGTTAGTGAGAAAATAATTTTAAAAAATTATTAATTCTACATGTTATCGTTATTAAGTTAAACAGTTCTTAATTTTACATGTAATTACGTTATCGAGGATATTTGCATTTGCCGTTGAGTGAAACACGTAAATAGCACGAAAAAAGAATTGTCCTAAATTTCCTCTCTCCCCGAAATAAGCTTCACTGGAGAAATAATCCAGTGACAACGATTATTGAAACTTTATTCCATTTCTATTCCGAATCGAAACGTCACTTCGTGAACATTTCCAACCGAGTTACCCACTGACTCGTAATACATCATCATGCGAGTCAAACTCAAATGAACACGTGACATGGGAGAAAAATATTTTCTCATTTTAATTGAGTAGAAAATTCGTGAAAATTAAACGCGTTCGTGAACTCGTTAATATATCTAGTTTAATTGGCACCTATCACTCGTGAACGTTCAATAACTAAAATATGAATATTAACTAATTTAAGTTAATAATATATAACGTGATTTTTCATCATTTTAACTGACTCGCAATTGTGGCTGTTTGCTTGTCAATAGGACTTGTTAGTGAGAAAATAATTTTAAAAAATTATTAATTCTACATGTTATCGTTATTAAGTTAAAAAGTTCTTAATTTTACATGTAATTGCGTTATCGAGGATATTTGCATTTGAAGTTGGGTGAAACACTGGTAAATAGCACGAAAAAAGAATTATCCTAAATTTCCTCTCTCTCCGAAATAAGCTTCACTGGAGCAATAATCCAGTGACAAAGATTATTGAAACTTTATTCCATTTCTATTCCGAATCGAAACGTCACTTCGTGAACATTTCCAACCGAGTTACCCACCGACTCGTAATACATCATTCATCTCCTTTTACAATACGATAATGCTTCAAAGTGGATAGTACAGAGTTAAGTGCATAGAGTGCATTCCCATTCTCTTACAGCTGGTGTGGTACTGTAGAATTGTCGAAAAAAAAAATAGGAAAAAAAGATCTTTCAACAGCGTGAGACCGACACACCCTCGTGCTGTACGTTCCGTGTGTGTGTGTGTGTGCTCATATAAGACAGTTACACGTGGTGGAGCTTTGTGGGGGGTTATAAGGATTATTGTGATCGCGGCGACGCGCCAAAGGCTTCGCGATCTTCTCGTTATAAAAGAGACAAATTGCGCATTAGGTAAATGTCAGGCGATAGATGCAGATCTCGTTCGGGCGCGCGTTTCAAATGCGAAATAGTCCTCTCCGCCTCCTGTTCTGCTATATACAGCATGATTATCTATCTAGTGTATTTCATATTTAAATTTATAATTTTTAACTTTTTTCATCATTTTTTCGCTTGCAAAAGTATTTTTTCCTCATTCATTGTTATTTATTTATTACAGTAGAATTTTTTTTTTTTAACGAGCTTTTGATTTTCGCACAAGATTTAGCGACTCTGCCCCCTTCAAAACCAGATACTTGTCGCAAGGATTCATAAATAAGAAAACAAAATCAAGCGTTGATTCGAAATTTTGCAATTATCTACTTTTGTCGATCAAGAACGAAAAATCCCTGAGACTTTTTGACGTCACTAATTTTGAAACGACGGAGTCAACATTTCGTGATAAAAACAAATGCCGGAGTCAGAGCAATTACAGATCGTTCGATTGAAGAGAAAAATCAAACAAAAATCAGTATCAGCTGTTTTATTAAAATCGCTGATATTTCATCCTATTTGGAAAATTTGACGTTATTCGTAAAGTCGCAATCGAGTGCATTGTACCACCGGTTAACAGAGAACTCGGCGTATAAAATAAAATAGCGTTTGACCTCAAGCACGCCCCCCGTAAATTGGCAAAAAAAATATTTTCTACGACCAATGCTTCTAGGCTCGAACGGACGTCAAAAACTCGCATCTATCCTCGGCATCTCGTTCGACGTTATAATTTCTCAGCTTTTATTCTATCGTTTCCCAACGTCGCGGTTAAACTCGCTCGTAATTTAAGCTCTTCTAACGATAGGACGGCGTGACCGGGACATTTAGATACCTCCGAACACACAAGAGAGAGAGAGAGAGAAAGAAACAGCCCAGGCGCGAGGGGTGCAATTTGCGAGACGAGTTATACATTACTGTGTAATGTATATGCACACAAAGACGCGCGCTCGAGAGTTTGTCACCAATATATACACGCGTGTTTATACACGTATGAAATTGACCGAACGAATGTTCATACGGGGAGGGGGGTGTGTGGTGGTGTTTGTCGTCTCTCGTTCAATGTCCTTTGCGCGGCGGTGTGTGTTTCGTGTTCTCGCTCGCGAGACGCGCGCGCTCGTAATGCCGCGTGACGAGAACATTTAGATTTTCCGCTGCGACAAAACTCTCGCGAAATATCCCCCATGGACGTGTGTATATAGCTATATAATACGACTACGTAAAATCTGAAGTGGCACCGCGCCGTACAGATCGGGTTGTTGGCGCGTTTGCGAACGGTAGCGAAGAGAAGCGACACACGGATGGCATCGACGAGAGGAGGCAGTCACATCTCCTCGGGCATCCAGAACGATCGAGGTGCCGAGAAGAGGCGAAAATGCAATTGCCAATTGCCATGATATATATATATCCCTGTATCAACAGCTAAAAAACAAAAGGACTTAAAATACATGTATTAACATACGTGAAGTAACTTCAGTTAGGCCCTTTTTGTTTTTGTTTTGTTTTTTTTTTTGTCAACAATCGGTATATACATCGCGAGTAACATCGATAAACATTGGTGCACGTTAGAGCCGAGAGGAAATATATTAGATTCAAAGTGTGGCGCGCATAGTACCGTGTGTAATAATGATCGCGGGCGACAAGAGGAGATTCCACGAGGTGAGATTGTCGAAGAGACGTTCTCTCGTTCGTCGAGCGCTCTCGCGAGTACCCCGTCCCTGTTTTATATACAACCGGCGGAGAAATAATTAGATGAGTTCTCGCGCTTCCACGGACGATCAACCGGAGATCTCTAATTGACTTCGCGCCGGGAACTTTATAGGGTCTATAAAATCGGCGCGGTGTCGAGTAACGGCGAGGACGATTTTTTTATGAGGAAAAGAAACAGAAAAACGACAGCAATCACGCGACTGAAGAGTTTGTGCGAATTCGAGATATATGCAAGCGCGAGACTTTTTGTGAGGAACGAGTTTTATGACTTTTTTTTTTCTTTACTTGTTCAAATTGGTTCAGTAGGAAATTCTCAGTTCGCATTCCGTTCTCATGCAAGGCTCGTAAAATATATGAGAGAGTTGGTAAAATTAATTTTTATAAGCGTAACCGTTTATAAGGGAGATCGCGATTTCTTGTGCGATGGAGGGTTTTGATCTTCGGAGCATGGGAGTATTGCGTAACCGCGAGACGACTCGCGATGCAACGACCATACGAGATAGTAATTAACAGATTGTAAAGGACGCATATATCATCTTCACGATTGGCCATTAGTTATTATTGGTATATGATATTATATTATATTTTATTTTATATTATTTTATTTTTTTGTATTATATGGAGAAACAAAATTGAATTTATTTTATCTGAATCAAGTTTTACTGAATCAGGGGAAATATATTAAATATACAATAATATATATTCTCTAATTCAGTAAAATTTCATTCAAATGAAAGAAATTCAATTTTTTTCTCTATATAAAAAAAAAAAAAGAATAAGTGACGATATATAAATATATATTGTCACTTATTCAGCCATAATTTTAACGGATTGTAAAGGACGCATATATCATCTTCACGATTGGGCATTAGTTATTGTTGGTATATGATATTATATTTTATTTTATATTATTTTATTTTTTTGTATTATATGGAGACAAAAATTGAATTTCTTTTATTTCAATCAAGTTTTACTGAATCACAGAAAATATATTAAATATACAATAATATATTTTCTCTAATTCAGTAAAATTTCATTCAAATGAAAGAAATTCAATTTTTTTCTCTATATAAGAAAAAAAAATGTAAATTATATCGGATTACAAAGGACGCATTTATCATCTTCACGATTGGCCATTAGTTATTGTTGGTATACGATATTATATTTTATTTTATATTATTTTATTTTTTTGTATTATATGCAGAAAAAAATTGAAATTCTTTTATTTGCATCAAGTTTTACTGAATCAGAGAAAATATATTAAATATATTTTCTCTAATACAGAAAAATTTCATGCAAATAAAAGAAATTCAATTTTTTTCTGCATATAAAAAAAAATAAATGAAAATTATGGCGAAATAAGTGTATAAATATATATCGTCACTCATTCCGCCATAATTTCCATTTTGCCTCGATTGCGACATAAATAAGTGATAAGTAGATCATTGTTAATAATACGATTAAAAAAAAACTCAATTCCTAAACGTCATCCAGGTGAAAATTTTCTAAATAACGAATTTATTATTATCGAAAAGTTTATTTCTCGTCAATTGTTATCTAAACATTCGATTTATGAGAAGTGTTTACCTTCAAAAAATACGTTTTGACGTTAAACTTTCGTTAAATTTGCCTGAATTTATGTTACATCAAAATTGCGCTCCGCCGACCTGTCCTGGTGTGCCTGGACAGGTATTATGATTTTTGAAGAGTTAATATAAATTTTAATTAGCTTTTCCGTGTACAGTCATAAAAACTATATTCAAGCACGTAATATAAATATATTTATTGAGAATAAATAATTTTCGACTAATGACCTTTGATTATATTCACGAAAAATCGACAAATCTATTTTCTATATTTAAAATGAATCTACTTTGATTGAAATTAACGAAAAAATCAACAAAAGCTTTTTTTTTTCTCTTTCTTCGTTTTCTCGTTAAAGGATATTCGTTGCGGATAGTCATACGACTGGTATATCGTGAATACCATATACGCGGAAAACTCCGGTAGTTTGGTCACGAAACGATCGTCGACGGATCTTGGCCGCGCGGGTAACGGTATATACTTGCTCGAGACTCTCGAGAATAATTAATAGTTTACACCGCACGTTTGTGTGCGCAAGTTTGTGTGCATTTGCATTGGCTACCAGCGTTTCTCACCCCCGCTTAGGATCCATAACAGGGATACATACATAGCTAATAGTTCTTTGGTCATATTATAATATGGCTCAAGCGCGATCGCACTATTACGCTAGTTATTTTCAATGTGTTACATGCACAGCTGGAGAGTCTCTCCTATTCACGTTAAAGTTTACGCGCCGAGTGTTTAGCTTTTACATAGAATCCTGTATTAAATTTATATACGGGGTGTCCCGTTAGAAATTTTCGTCAATTTTCTACTCAACGTTAAAACAAGAAGTGACAACGACAAAATGGTGAAACATTTGAAAATTCCACATCGCTTCCTGGTCACTTTATGCGGATTGAAAAAATGGTTCCTCAATCAGCGAGAACTGAGCGAGCTTTTTCAATTTTAACTTTAGTTACAAGCCTGTGCATCGATAAAAATAAGGATGATGCGATATTCAAGTTTCAATTCGCATCATTTTCATCTTCTTTAACGTTATAGTGGGCGGTATGCTTGATTATCAAAGCATTTTTTCAAAAAATTAATGAAAACAAATTGGTTTTTCGTTTTCAAATGCATTTGATGGTGTCGAAGTTTGCATCATTGGAATGTAACGAAAATAGGTTTCGGAAATTTTCTCAATTTCGGTATTGCTCTCGTTGCTCTTGCCCATTTAGGTCCTAGTCCTTAAAGGAAACCCCAAAACAATGTTTTAACGATTTTTGTCTTGGAAAATTCAACCTTAAAGAGTTTGAATGGTATAAAAAAATATATTTTCGTTTGCATTCGAACGATACAAACTTCAACATCATTCCATTTGGGTCGGATCGTTGCATTAAATAAATCTCTTTACTTTCACGGCAATGCACTGCTCCACGTTACGATGAAAATTCGACACCCTGTACGTTCGGAATACGACTCTAATGTACTTTACAACTAATGCGTGGCTCTTGGCAAAGCCGATCGAAGAACGGATTCGGCAAACAAAAGAATGGTTTTCACGTTGTATGTATATTCAAACTCTCTTTCTCTCTCTACAACCCCTCTCTTTCTCCCGCGTATTTTCATTGTGCGTGTGTGTATGTGTGCGTGTGTGTGATATCGTGTGATTGCCGGACTCTGCTCTTTCGTTCTTTAATGGTATACACGGAGGCTCGCGGGTTGTACAACGAGTTCGTATACGCGGGTATTACCGTCCGTGGAACGCCGAGAAGATGTAATCGGGAGAGTTCTCTCTTTGGTAATATACCTATTTTCCTCTTTCTCCTTCTATGCACATGGGCCTCTATATACACACATACATATATATATGGACTATAAGGTGCCTCACCTTTTCCCCAGTCCTTCTCTCTATGCTCTTTCTCCTTCCCCTACAATTAGTGTAATTAATGAGAGAGGTACTCTCTTGCGATAGAAGTGAATAGCGAAGAGTCTCGAATAAAAAATCTCGGAATTCTATAGTAGGGCTTGCACAAGTACATACGAACTGTACATAGGTATATTATTGGTAAGGTAGCGAATAAAAATTAAGAAAACGCCGCGAGTCCGTGTGTGTGCACTACTAAACGATTCGAGAGACGCAAATCTCACTCTCGGGAGGCTTTTATTCCGTTTTGAGCAAACCATAATATCGGTTGTTCTCTCTCATCTGTATATACCTTGCCGCAAGCCCCTTCTCCGTGAATAGACAAAACGCAATCACGATTTTATATACCTTCATCTGAAAATGTATTTTATATATTGTTCATACATATATTTGTTCAACGTCATTGTGTGCATTGGCATACTCTAATACTCCTCGTTACATTACAATTTCCTTGTTTTTTGTTTAAAGTTTTTTTTTCTCACACTACCATTCATCATTATCATTATTATTACCACGAACTTTTGGCTACGGCTTTTATGAAATGCCATCGTGTGTTTGTATGCATTATAGTCCCAATGGTAACGGGGTAATTGATTGCGGCGCAAATTTCTCAAAGGTGGCTGGCTCTTGAACGATGTAGCAAAAATTTCAAATATACGTTGTCCATTCTGTGTAAAATCGTGCCGGTTGTATCATCCCTCTGGGCTTTGATTCACAACATTTTTTATACCCTTCTTATTAATCCTAAAATGCACAGTTTTTACAAATTTTTTCCGACCAACCACTATTTAGTAATGATTTTTTTTTTGTTTCAAAAAAATACTATTCTTGAAAGAACACGTTGGCCGTGATTTTGAATGTCTGAAAAAATTCTCAAAAATCATTGGTCCCAAATCAAAAGTCGTTAACGCAAAACCCGGAATGAGTCGAAATTTGCTTCTATTTTTTTTCTTGTTCGAAAGTCACTTGGAAAAAACAAAGAACCGAACGCAACGATACTTGCGGATTATTTCAGAATTTTTTTACTTACAATTATTACCGGAACTGATTAATTTGCAAAGTCCGAAAAAAAATAAACCCTAAAAATCTTGTGTGCGAAATTAAAAAATGTAAAACAATCCCCATTCCGAAACAAGCCGACGCCCACGCGTTGCGATTTTCATTTCGAGTGTTTTGAGAACCAAAGAAAAAGTCGAAAAAACATGTAAAAGCGAACGGCGCACAACTTTGCCACATGATTTAAAAATAATGGTGCTAAACTGAGAATTTGTTCAGGTTTTTTTCGGATTTCTCAAGCACAACCAGCTTCTTTACGTTTTATGTAAAAAAAAAACTTTTTCTTACACATCATTACTAATGTAAGTCTACTAGAGACGTTTTGAAAACACCGGTCAAAACCTAAAATCGATGAAATGGGAGCCAAGTTATGACCATTTGAAAAATGGTCATAACAACAAAAAATGGACAAAAAATGAAAAAAAAAATTTATTTATTTTTTTTCAATGTTTCGATACCCTAATCGATCGGAAATTTTCCGCTGATTACGAATAACACCGAGGTTTAATCGAAATCTCAAAATATCAATGTGAAAAAAGTGGAAAACGAAAAAAATCACTTTTTGGACGATTTTCAACGGAACTTTTAGTTTCTCAAAGAAATGGCTACTGAATTAGTAATCAGCGAGTCAAAATACATCGACACAGCGTCCTAAAAGAAAATTTGTCATAGATTTTCAAAGTTGGACTAACAATTTTTGCGAATTTTTCCATACATACCCCTTCTCATTTTTTGAGAAGGCAGGCTGATATTCAACCTGCTCTCACAGCTACAATAATTGAGATATCGGGATGATCCAAAATGGATTTTCTAATTGTAAGTAGCGGTTGGTGAAAAAAATCTATGAAAAACAATTGAGTGCTTTTTAGGGTTGTAACAGCATAGTGAAAAAAATTGTTGACCAAATTCAAGAGGCTGAGAATCTCACTGAGGTCGATTTAAGGCGGGAATATCCCACATGCAATATCCCTCTTTTATATACAAATTTAATTCCGAGAGTTTAATCTCGGATATTAAACACGCGGCGATTCTTCTATGGACCATAGTATTGCGGCAAAAACCGAGGGATTTACGGGTTTAAGAGAATGGACCGATCGAAGTACAATTTTTCCCGCCATTGAAGAGTTCACTCACGCGAGAACCACTTGGATCTGTGTTTGTGTGTGTTAGCAGAAAAATCTTCTGGGGATACGTCGTAATTAACGTGGAGATACGGTGTATATATGGGGAAAGAAACGGCGCGAGAGAGATCAAAATAATGGTGCGGCGCCTCCGCTTCAACTCTCTGTACAGTACTTGTATTATTTATATATATACATATATTTTTTTTGTATATATCTATATATATATTTGTACCTGTATATAATGGGCTTTGTGGCTATATATACGCAATATATATAGGGGAGCACGAGCCCGCGAACCGCGAACGCGGGACAAACGCGTCTGCAAAAATGCCGATGCCATTCGAGATAGAGGTGGTGCTAAGAGCGGATTCGCCACGGCGTGGTATAAGGTACCCCGAGCGCACGCGGCTCCGCGGCGTCCGTCGTCTCTTCGCGGAGCTTTATGGCCACCGAACGCTCTCTTCGAGATCTCTCCGTGGAGCCGGAACGTGCGCGACTCTTTTCGCTGATTTCTGTGCCGAGACTGCATTTTTTCTCTCGCTCTCTCTCTCTTTTTCTTTCTATATATATACATTTATTTGCAGAAATATATATAGATATATTGGGCGTTAAGAATAAAAAAAACGACGTAATTCTCATGGCTTTACGTGTTAAATTATCTGTTTCACGCCCTTTTGCTTTTAAACGTATGCATTAGGATATACTCTTATGGTTTCCTTTTTGAATCCTTGGATCGCGACGGCTGTGGCTCTCAACGAGAGACGGATTCAAGGGCAGGTGCTACTCTGTGGCAAGCTGTGCAATATACCACCGAACGAAATACTGCACTTGGCAGTGAATCAATTTTTTTTTTTTTTTTTAACTTCCACACAGAGAGATTGGAAATTTACTACGTTATTTCGGTTAATTTGCAAAAATTTAAGGAAAAATATATTCGACGAATACATTTGTAAATTGGTTATGAAACAAAAGTACTGAAAATTTAGTTGGACCGTTATTAATTTACGAATTTAATTCGAGACAAGTAATTGACGATGTTGGATATGTTTTGATTAAAATCTCCGAGTCATTAGCCTGTTTAGAGTATTTAAAAAGCGATATTTTGTTTTTTAGATTTGTCGAATTTGAGGATTACGAATGGATTGCGATAAATTGCATAAAAATAGTACTGCATTTTTGCGAATGTAAAATTTCATTATGTTGAACCTCGGAATATGCGCACAAAATTTTGGACCAGTTGTTTATTCGAATATGGTAGCGAATATGGTAGCTGAACATTTTTTTTCAAATTTTACTTGAATCGATCGAATTGTGACTGCTCGAAGCATTACGAAGTGTTCTTTATTTTCGTGACAATTGTCACATTGTTACTCGGCAAGAAATGAATTAAAGTAACGAAGGTGAAATTTAACGTTCATTTAAATGAAAATTGAACAAAATACAAAAAAAAAACTTATTGGAGGAAAGAATGATAAAAAAAAAAATCTGAGTAACAAGCCCGAAAGAAATGACAAAGATCGAATGGCAACTAAAAAAAAAATTGTAGGTGCATCGTCTATCATTTTCATTATTTCTTTCGAAAATCAGATCGACTCACCAGGTGCAGCTTTAATATGTTTCTTTTTGTTCTCGTTTCTTTTTTTTCTACAGACGAAGGGCAGATGTTGTTCGCTATATAACATCACGAACGCAAACGATACGGGTTCACCTGTCTCGAGAGGGATGAAACCAGAAGGCAAGAGAGAGAGGGAGAGTGGGAAAAAAAATGCAAAGAGAAAAAACATGAAGATTGTGCTCGGTGAAATCCGATAGATTCATTCGATCTTAATGACGCACTTCGTCAGGGCCCATCAATAATACGCCTATCTACTAATGGCTCGGCCATTACGAACACAACACGGTAGAAGAAAAATAGAAACGAGTTATCAAGCGCTCCGCGATACGGCGAATTGGTCATTAGTTTATTAGAAATTTTGCGAAACATCACGCGAGGAACCGGCGAGCCCATTCCACGAGATTGAATATTGCGAAATACGAGATTTTCGTTGTCGTGCTTCGCGATCGTGGAGAATCTCGAGGGAACGAGATGAAAAGATCGACGAGGACGAATACGATTGGTACAACATATGTATATAAGACGCATAAATGCTCGATGCAAGATATACTCGACTTATATGATGATATACACGCATTTTTCCTCGTCGTTGAAATAAGAGAATTCGCCCATTTAAATAATACTTTGTATGCTACTACATATAAATAAATATAAATCTGTGCGTAGGATTAGTGTTTATATGTTGTAGCATACAAAGTATTATTTAAATGGGCGAATTCTCTTTCTTATTTATTACAGATTCGTGAATCAGAGAGGATATGAAATCACGAAAGAACCGAGAGAGAGAGAGAGAGAAACGGAGAATGGAGCTCGGCGCTGGTCTCCCTATGTTCGATAGAATCTTAAAACATTTGCGTGATGCAGATGCCCGATGGCAGATGGCCGAGAGACACACTGCAAGGAGAAACAGCAAACGAGAATAACGAAGAGGAACATCGGTCGCGAGAGAGGTATCCCTCTAGCGGCGGACACGCGCCACACACTGCTCGCCTCGGGTCAGTATAATCAAGACGCCATAAACCCGCTCTCTTATTGCTACATGTATGTGCTTTTTTTTTCAGAAACAATCATCGCGACCCTCGTGAGAGTTGTATAAAACTTTTCAAATTGACAAAGAGAGTAGACGAGAGAGAATTGAGCGAAGTAGCGAAAGTTGTGTCCGTTTCGTATATTCGCCAATTCGCTGAATTGCAATGAACTATGAAAATAACGAAACACTTCGCCCCTCGTGGAGGCGCGTGTCGGAAGAACTAAAAATATTCTCGGTGTTGGTGAACAAGTCAAAGTGAGCATCTTTTTATTTATTTATTGGGAGAAAAAGAAATTAGATTTGTATCGCTTGGACAGAACTCACTATATCACAAGTTTATATTTGTGATATAGTGAGACTAATATTTGTTTTATTCGACAATGTCGTGCATCTCGATTCGCGGCAACAAGCGAGAAAACAAAAATGCCACTATTAAGACCCAAATGTTGGAACAAAACTCGAGCTCAAAGCTCCAAACTCCTGAGCTTAACTTCCAAAATCCTGATATCTAACGTAGAACGTAACTAGGTAGAGTTATGCATTTTAGGTTAGAAATCAGAATCTTTTTAAAAGGAAGCCCACTGTGACCAGGCTGAAAAAAGATCCTTTTTCTCGAATTTTTATGTGCTACTTAATGAATTATTTCAGGATTGGAAATATGGTTTGTTATTAAGGACACTTCAAAGTTGTTTTATAAAAGTTTTCATTTAAAAAATAATAAGAATTATGACAGTTAGAATTTTTATACAAATTTTCCGCAAACATTATTCATTCAACGGAAAATTATTATATAAATTATAACTGTCACAATTTCTATTATTTTTTATAAGCTCTCGAGTCACATCCTTATCTTAAAGGGCAACCCCACTGTGAACAGGCTCAATAAAGGTCCCTTTTCACGAATTTTTGTTTGCTACTTAATGAATTATTTCGGGATTGGGAGGATGGTATGTTTCGGAGGACACTCTGAACTTGTTTTATAAAAATGTTCATTAAAAAATAATAGAAATTGTGACAGTTATAATTTATATCATAATTTTCCGTTAAATGAAAAATGTTTGCGGAAAATTTTTATAAAAATTCTAACTGTCATAATTCTTATTATTTTTTTAATGAAAACTTTTATAAAACAACTTCAAAGTGTCCTTATTAACAAACCATATTTCCAATCCTGAAATAATTCATTAAGTAGCACATAAAAATTGGGAAAAAAGGACCTTTATTGAGCCCGTTCACAGTGGGGTTGTCCGTTAAGATAAGGATGCGACTCGAGAGCTTAAGCTCGAAGTATTGGAGTTTAAGTTCATGCACGAGATCGTGCTTTTAAGTTACAGTTTAAGCTCGTGCTTAAGTTGCAAGGATAATACCTCGTCTATTTCCACGATTTTCGATCAACCGAGCGTTACATTCCTAATGAGAATTTTTTTTCATTTTTTTGAGATTCCATTAGTCCTATCAGCACGCCCGCGTCTCCAACATTAATCGAAAGTTCTTTTTTGCTTTCATCGGAAATCGCGACGTAGTGTACGAAGAGATTAAGCCCAAAGAAACAATACAGCATACACGGTTGGTACGTTTTTTTACCGGAACAAAGAGAGAGTATCGCGAAGAAGAATAACAAGGACGAGGAAGATGAGGAAAGATGGAGGGGATGTAAGAAGCGTGCTCGATCGCTAGATTCCGGCTATCGATCCCACCGTAGCGCGCGCGTTTTAACACGATGAGCATATAACGGTTCGCATAAACTCGACCGTGAGAAAACGTTTGAGAGCTCGGTAAATCGCGGATGGTTCTTAACCATTACAGCCCATAACGCTCCTTATAGATACGATACGGATAGAATATATATATACCTACGTATTTATACATAGTATGTTATGCCTGGACTCTTACTATATAACGATGTACACGACGATGTACGAATATAAACATAATGTACTATATAGATATAATGCTTATACACAACATGGAAAATGCCTCTCCCTCGCGTTCGGCGTGGCTTTAGCCCAATTCCGTAAGATCGCGTCTCCCTCTCTCTCTCTCTCTCTCTTTCTCTCTCTCTCTCTCTCTGTCTCTTTCTCGTTGCTCTTCCTTATTCGGAGGAGAGAGGGGTTATCGGTCATCGAGATGGAGGTCACTCTGCGAAGCATTCATCAAGTAGCAAGTTAAGTCTGGTGCCAACTCAATTAACGCCCGGGCGTAAGTCGTCCTGGTGCACATAAACAAACACACACACGCCTGTGACTTTCGAGACGATGAATGAGTTCCCTCATATAATATATACAATTTCAACTATCTCACACTCTCTCTCACTCCTTCTCGTAAACTGTTGTGTATGTTTTGGTGCATTAGCAATAATTCCAAGCACGCCAACTTGGTTACGGATGAAACGACGGGACGATGAGACGGAAAAACGAATTTTACTTCGCGGTCCGAGTCATTTAAGACGAGGTGTGCAGTTCGAGCCAATGTTCGTTTAAAGAGGAATTCATCCTTTCGAGACCTGGACAATGAGATTTAACGTTCTCGCTTCAGCCGTGTGAATTTATGTTATCGTACAACAACAAGATAAGTTTCATTGATACTGATTATTTTTTATTCTTTTTTCTTTCTGTTCTCCCGATGCCCAAGTGCATTCGAGGAATTTACGAAAGATGGAATATTTAATGAACGATATAGGAATGACGCGGGGAGAGAGAGAGAGAGAGAGGGAGCTTTCGCGAGCTATAAAAAGCCTCTCGCATCTTGGCGCCAGTTAATCGTTGATGAAGTGATGTATGTGTATGCGATGCATATGTTTGTGTGTATGTGTGGCGTTTGGGCTTTGCTCTCACAGCAATTATAGCGAGGATGGTGTTAAGGATGAGATATATGAGTCGTGATGTTTGTTGCTTCTGCTCGTCCATCCCTCTCTTTCGTTCATTTTCCCTTTTACTTGTATTCCATCTCTTTCTCACTCTCTCTCCTTCTCTCACTGGATAAATGCTGATGGGATGCTGGAAAGAAAGTGACGCGAAATATATGCCCAACCAGACACGAAGAGTTAAATGCCCGTCTTGCGTACATGCGAGCAACCTTGAGTAATTTTCTCATCGTCGAAAGAGAACGTTAATATTCCATCTCTCCATAGATTTTTCGCCAGCCCCGACCCCCACAATTCCCTTAATGTCTTCTTATTTTTCTGTGCGATTGGCAAAAATGTTCATCATTTGAATGTCGTTGCGTACGAGAATATTTTTTATTTATTTTAGTGTCGCTTTTTCGTATCCAACTGTGCCAAAATGGCCATGATCGAGTCGCAGCAATTTCCAGGGCTCGAAGAAGAAAATAACCGCGTGATTTTTAAAGCATTATCGTAAACGTATGAGGCGGCGAACCAATGTGAAAGCGAGTTTTTTTTGTTACTTTGTGAAATTAACGATATATGTGAAAGAATTGATAATGCAGAGGATTTGTATTTTTTTTTTTAAGTATATAAACAAAAGTATTAAAAAAAAATAGTAACGAGTACTGCATCAAGCCGAACATGATATATAGAGAAATGATCTATTTGGAGCAACGAGAGAAGTTCATTAAGGTAGTAGTCTGGTAACTTAAGCCGATTTTCATGTCTTTTTTGGAGGGCGTTTTTTTGTAGGAAAATAAAAATGAATCGTTTTGGATATTTAGGATGTTTTTATTTACATATTAAAGATAAAAAAAAAAAAAAATTTTTAATTTAATGGTTTATTATTATTATTATTATTATTGATCGAAGTTGGCACCTCGAAGTTGGCAGCCCGGGTCCTAACTTTTTTTCTACCGAACCGATTGCTTTCAAATTTTAACAGGCTACTCTACACACTTATAGTTCTCGTCGGAACTACCGAGGAATTTTTTCACCCCTAACTTTTTATTTTACAACCCCTTCTTTGCTAAAATAAAAGGACTTTAGCAAAGAAGAGGTTGTAAAATAAAAAGTTAGGGGTGAAAAAATTTCTCGGTAGTTCCGACGAGAACTATAAGTGTGTAGAGTAGCCTGTTAAAACTTTGAAAGCAATCGGTTCGGTAGAAAAAAAGTTAGGACCCGGGCTGGCAATTTCGAGGTGCCAACTTCGATCAATGATAATAATAATAATAAACTATTAAATTTTTTCAAAATAATTTTTTTTGTATCTTTAATATGTAAATAAAAACATCCTAAATATCCAAAAAGATTCATTTTTATTTTCCTACAAAAAAACGCCCTCCAAAAAAGACATGAGAATCGGCTTAAGTTACCAGACTACTACCTTAAATTCGCAAGGATTGGCCATAATACGATAAAAAAAAAATATCTATGTTCATTCATCGATAAACGCTACACCCCGAATATTCTGAAAAATGGAGATTACAAGTTTTTTGAAATACTTATAGGATGAAAATTATAAATTTTTGAAAACGCCCAAATCATACCCGCTGTATCCCCTTCAGGGAATTCATTTTGCTGCGTTTACCTAGCGATTAAGATAAAACAATTTAAAGAAATGTTTTAACAATGATTTTTCATTGTGCAGCACACACGTTACTTTACGAGCACTTATCGTACCGTCAAGAAAGCCAAACAAGTCTTTTTTTACGAACTGTTCATTTTTCTATGTGAATTTTTTTTTTTGCACAAAAATATTGTTGTAAATTACGTTGTTAGAGAATGATGTTCTTCGATCGAATGGTTGCCATATCTGAGGAAGAACAACCGATGTTTTTTCGTCGTTGTCGTCCGAACTCCTCTTCCTCCCCCCATCCGTCTCACTACTCTCACCGCATTAAGAAAGTCAACGACACACAAGTTGCATTTCACCGCGAGTTTAAATATAGAACGGGCACAAACGCCAAGTTTATCTTTATTGAAGTTTATGCGAGGAGGTTCAAACGTGCGGCCTGACAATGCTCTCTCTCTCTCTCTCTCTCTCATTCTCTCTCTCGTATGGATCTCTCGGAGTGCTCTTTTATGACACGAGATCGTTGTGCTCTCCCGCACGCGCGCCCCTAGTATAATACGACAACGACGAGTCTCGCGGATCATCGTCGTTCGTAATCGTCGACTATACAGAGTAACCATACATTTTACATATATATATATATATATATATATATATATATATATATATATATATGTATACCAGAACGCTTTTCGCAACAAGAGAACAGATTACGATTGTTCAACATGTCGTACACATCGGGGCATGTGCTCTTTTACCCTCACTCTCGCATTACGTTTCATTTCATATAGCTAACAGACGTTTTTTCATCTTTTTTTCTTTCTCTTGAATTCGCAATATCACGCTGCATTGTATAATAACGCGCTAAATCACGTTGGCATGCACCTCTACCCAATGTAAACCGTACACTACAATTCGCATCGTACGGTAGATCCGGACAAAGATGAAACATTCTTGAGTCTTTCCGTTGATTCACTGACTAACTAAATATTTCTCATCGTTGTACATACATTTTTGTTGCTTCCCCATATGGGAAGCTTTATTTTTGTAAAAAAAAAATGTCGTCCCGTTTTCCATGTATATTAAAATGTATCAAAAGATCGGAAAAACATATTTATTAAAAAAATTACCACCTCGATGCATGTGTGTGTGTGTGTGTGTGTTTGTGATTAGGATGGAAAAATCAAAGTTCTCTAATTGTGAAGTAACTTAACCGATCGGTTCGAAATTTCGTAAACTAGTGGAGCTCCTAACGCCCGTTCTCTGATATAATTTTCGTGAAGTTTGAACTACTCGTTTGGATTTTACAAGATTTTGAATTTTTTCCTTAGAAAATGTCTGTTAAGAGACATAACTCGTGGAATTTTCGAACTAGTAAGCTCATACTTTCGACACAGATCGACTATCATCAAAGAAGCTACGGAATCTGGTCAACATTTTATGGAATTTTGAGTTTTTTTTTTCGAAAAATCGCTGTAGGTATTTGTTAAGACTACAGCTAACGTAATTTTTGGACTATCGGGGTGAAAACTTCTTAGATGAATTGGATGCCACGGAAAGATGCTAGAAAATTCGAAAAAAAAAATCATAGAAGCACTGTATGTTAATGGTATTATCAATTTTTCGAAAAAATGCACGAAAGATCAAGCAAACGTCACATTATCGAATTAAGGGGGGCAATAGGGTTAGACGGTTCAAAAAATCGATTTTTTTTTAATTTCATAAATTGTTAGTAAAACTATTGAAAAATATGTTCCCAAAATTTTAAATGAAAATTCCGACTCGTTCTATTGTTATAAGCCATTGAGGGGGGAAATAAGGTTAGGACAGCGTTTTCTCAATGATTTTCATGAATTTTTTTATAGTATAAAAAATTAATATAATTTATTGAAACTTTAAGAATATTTTATACACATATTTAAGTATATACTATAAAATTTTTGAAGAATTTCCTTGAAAAACACCGCGGATATTAGCGACCCCATATTGCAGGTCACAATCAGACTCAGCATTTTGCTATTTTTTCAAACGCGTTTATCGGAAAACGACTTTTTTTGAACTTGCGTACACGCTAGTTTGAAACGTTTTCAACCAATCATTTTAAAAACTGACTTTCTTCATAGTATTGCCCTCTATATGAACCTAAAATCGGAATAATATCATTATTTAAAATAATTTTTTTTTTCCAAATAAAGTTGTAAAAAATGGCAAAAAATCATGCTTTTTTGTTTTGACCCCTGTAAAAAATTCAATTTTCTATTTTTTTGATAGCATTTAGGTTCATATAGAAGAGAGACTTATAATAAAAGTAAATTCCAACCTCGTTTGACTTCAGATGAAAATTACGGCTTCCAGAATGTACGCAAAATGCTGAGTCTGATTGTGACCTGCAATATGGGGTCGCTAATATCTGCGGTATCTTTCAAGAAAATTCTCCAAAAATTTTATAGTATATACTTAAATATATGTATAAAATATTCTCAAAGTTTCAATAAATCATATTCATTTTTTATATTATAAAAAAATGCATGAAAATCATTGAAAAAACGCTGTCCTAAACCTATTTCCTCCCTTAAGAGAGAGAAGAATCGTGAAAGATGAAAATTTCTGACCTTCCACGTTATTATTTCGCGTACACCAACATTTTTCTTCTAAGCTCGAATTTAAACCGTGAAAAGAGGGATGCTCAATGAAAATTCGTCGCAAACAACGATAATTATTTTCCGTACTGCACGCGAGGCAAACAACGGTATTACAACAACGAACGAAATTATTTGTTATAAATTTTCCATCATCAGATATATAAAACGTGCGCCAAGCACACCTGACGGTTTCACTCTTCATTTGCTTTTCATACAATTTTTCATCTCTTAACTTATTTCTCATTCGTTGAATCTCGGTTGCGCTCGGTTAACTCGTACGAAGTTAATGCACGACGAAGTCCCGTCACTTTCCGTGCTCTCGAGTACTCGCAAACCAAAGCTATCTATACATATATATAAATATATACAAGTTGAACGTGTGCTGCTGATGATGGCGCGCGGAGAGTTATAATTTGCTTCGGGAATGCAGCGAAATAGATTCTCTATCAAGATTATTAATCTGTTGAGAGGGGGGAAGGGGTGGAGAAATATCGCCGATGAGCGTTCACCGAACCATCTCGCATCAACTGGAAGACACGTTTAAGTCGAGAGATACCCCTGCGCGCGACTGGTTCCGCGAGAGTTTACAAACAAGAAAAAGAAGCAAAAAAAAAAACAAAAATAATAATAAAACGGTAACACGAGTAATCCGCTCGGTTCTATAAGAATCCAACTGAATCATTACCGTACAGAGAATTGAAATAAATAATATAAAGAAAAAAGTAAAAATTTCTGCACGTTCGATCAAGAGGAATAATTGAAGCGAGGGGTAACGTTGCAAATTCATGAAACGACATCGGGCCACTGTGCGAAGTAAGTTATTTTGAGATGACGAGAGAAGTCACTCTCACCACTCACTCTCTCTCTCTCTCTCACACACACACACATGCACACACATACATGTAGGACATATATTCAGAGTAAAATTCCCGACCTTGAAGAACCGCTTCGCGTGTTTTCATGTGAGCGCGAAGAGAAACGAGCCCCGCGCTCGCACTCGCGAGTCTCTCATCCCTAACAGAAGACCCTAAGTGACGCGTCGAGTGACGTTTCATTAACACTCGTGTATATATGCGCTACAGACCCGGGGTTTACGTTGACTAGACGATGTGGTCCATTCCAACGATATATATACACGTACATACATCTCGTATGTGATCTCTATACAAGCCCCCACTTTGCGAATGAGGATGGGAACGTACGGTGCGTTTAATATAGAAGGAATGTCTGGCTACATAGGCCGTTGTAACGAGGAGAAAACACACTCTCGATCTCTTGCGCATACATCGGAGTCGTAGTTTACTCGACGGCGGGGCGCTGGGAGGAAGAGGGAAAAAAACAAATGGACGTGCTCAATGAGTCCGGACGCGCGATTTGTGATGCCCCTCAAGGGGCCAATGTTCCCTCGTCGCCACGCAGACTCATGGAGACTCAGAGGGCACCAAACTCCGTGGCACGATCGAACGATTTTCAACGCAACGGAGTTACATTCTTGGCTATGAATATCCAGGTGATGTTGAAGAAGAAAAAAAAGAAGTAGGAATAAACTCCAGACGAATTGTCGTGTTTAGGAAGACACGTGAAAAAAATTGATGTATTCGACCATTTGGGAATTATCCGTGAGGATCCTTTTATCCTTGAAGGATATAAATGATTCCCAAACGTTTGGGTATGATTGTCATTTATCTCATTGTTCTCCAACGTAATTTTTGCTGACGACACTATTCCTCATTTTCTGAACAATGCGATTTTCTCTTTTTCCCCAATACGTCGTGGCAAAGAGCCACGCCATCGTTGAGCAAGTTCGGGAGTCCTTGAAATTGTGAGTTAAAAACTTTCGTATCCATTTGGCGATTCATTCGCGAAACGAATTTTTGTTCGTCGATGAATTTGACCGCGTTCCAGTTTTATAAATGGGCTGACCAAGTATCGCATCAATGAACCACCTAATTCCCAATGTTATCGGTAAATCTACATTGTTGTAATATTTTACGCGTTAATATTTGTCACTTTTGAATGATTAATTGACGATTCTCACAGCAACAAACGACTATTGACGCGACACTGATGCTGTTATAAATGGAACACTGATATTGTCGTGAATGGACATTCGTGAACAGTATTGGTGGTCCATTTGACGATATAGTGAAACTCGGAAAAGTAGTACACGGACGATAATTAGCCAACGCTCATGTTTAAGGTTAACGTTCCCTCTTTACAACGTGTAAAGGCGCGTTAAGTTTTATACATGATGATATATTAAGCGTTTGAAGAGCGATTTTTCTTAGCTCGAACGTCCGAGTTAAGAAATTTGTAATGCTCGTCCTCGCACCCACCGATTTGAGTGAAATTTCGTTTATGATTAAGGTTTCCATCTTATAACTTTTCAGGCTTTTGCGTCAGTCCCCCTTTGTTCCCATTTCCATTCGATTTCATGAGATCACACCAGAGTGTTGTCCACAATCACTTTTTCCTAATGCAGCACTGCATTGCATTTGCACAAGGGCAAGGGAAATTTGCATAGGGAAGCTGTGAGAGCTTTTTGATCGATCGAGCAAAAAGTTTTATCAATTTCCGCTACTGATTACAATTCGAAAAGTGTGTATGTGTTTTTTTAACAGAAACATAAATTTTTTTTGCAATTCAGATTATTTAGCAATAGCGGAAAGGATTGAGCATGCGAGAGGTGAATTCTGGATGGAAAATCTCATTGATTGTCCAAAGAGAGTGAGCAGGAAGAGGCGCAACGACAGGAGTACGTGTAGTCAATCGGGACGAGTCTATTAAATCGGCAAAAGCCACACGAGACGGCAATACCCAAGCACCCTCTTCCTCATCGTCATCCACCTTCCTCGTTCTTCCTCATCCTCATCCTCCTCCTCTTCGTCTTCTTCTTAGCGATATTACCATTCCACGTCGTAAGTTATCTACGGTGACAGTGCATGCGCATAGAAGTGTCTTTCTTCGTGATACCTTCTGACTTGTTCTTCGTTCATTTCTTGTTTCCTCGACTTCTTCCCCAGTTCCCTACGTTTCACCGTTCAAACCTCGAGTTATCGTGTTCGACGCGGGTCTATACACCGCAACGCAGTCAGGATTTACTCTAGAGATCAAAGATCCTGCGAGGTAAATACACAGCCTCTTCTCTATGTTCGTCCATATATCGTCGCGGGGACGCTTCCTCTATAAAGAGGAAGACAAAAAGTAGTAGGTAACTGTTAATGAGACCGATGGGCCAGAGAAACTGAGTATGTTCGTTTTTTTTTTTTCTTCGAAGATTAAGATTTTATGTTAATTCCGAATGCGTGGTTGGCTGCTCATTTTACGACTACGAGTCGGAACATTAATTAACATTTATTGCGGGCTGAGATGCTTGAATGGACTGGAGAAGATTCAGGCTATTCAACAAACGGGCGGTTGGACTGCGATGGCGTTGGCGTTAGTGAATTTTACTTTTCCGTAGTCTTGTCTTAGATTGCTCAAAAACATTTCTGTCAAATGAATTTTTATATCGTACGAAAGTTAGCCAACTTTCACGGCAATGAAGTTATATTCGAATCCATATATCTAACGTATTAGATGTTTGCCCGAAAAATGTTTAAGGGGATTGACGAAATATATGTAGAAAATTAAAATCGCTGTAATTTTGAATTGCCAGAAAGTTTGGACGAATGACTCGAAAGTATGTTATTCGCGGTCGAAATACGAACGTTTTGCTTCCAGACAGGAGTTCCCTGACTCTTTTATTTGTCCTCGTAAGTGTCGGATTGGAGATAAACTGCTGGAGAGATCAACGTCTATGAAGTCTCAAATTCTTTGTTATTTTATTTATTTTAAGGGAGAACACCACTGTGACCCCCTGTTTTTTTTCACATTTTTCAAGAATTTTTTTTTGTGGGAACAAAAAAGATATTAGAAAAAATTTTTTGGGTTTTGTTCCTTTTTTATTAATGTATCAAAAAACATTTTTTTCACATTTTTCACGCCGCATGGTGGCGCTGGGGAAGCTCTCGCGTCAGGTGCTGTCATTTCCGTGGCACGCAGCAGAACTCTCTTCAACGTCGATCTGAAAAAAAATACCGAGTGTTTTCGCTAATAATATGATATTTTGAAGAGAAGTACACAGGGATTTGGAAAAATATTGTTTTAAAAAAAATAGGCACGCCTTTGAAATTAACTTTAATTTCAATTTAATTACATTAATAAACAAGGAACAAAACCCAAAAAAAATTTTCGAATATCTCTTTTTTTTCCCACAAAAAAAAATTCTTGAAAAATGTGAAAAAAAACAGGGGGTCACAGTGGTGTTCTCCTTTAAATTATTTTATTTTTATTTATGAAAAAGGAAAAAATGTAAGCTTCGCTTACAGGACAAACGTGCGGGAGTTACGGGACTCTGTCAACAGGAAAAACGCGTTTTTTTTCGTCCGCAAACGACATTGTTCGTTAGTCATTCGTTTAAACTTTGTGGCAACGAGAATATAGTTATAATTTTCCACACGATTCGTTTACTTCCTTAATTGATGGTGCAATAATTGATTTGATATATGCGTACTTTAGAAAATGATGAAAATATTTGTGGGGAGGAGACCATCAATAATTCAGCAACAATATTGCAGTAATTGATGGAAAACTTTTGACAGAAAGACACGAAAGTCACTACGGTCATCGCGCCATAAAGTAGTAGCTAATAAACTTTCTTTCGAAATATCGAGAGGGACGATAGATTTTAATTTTTTTTTTGTTTCACTCCAGACACCACACACGAGAAGTCCTACGAGAAAATTCTCGTGTAACACTTCAATCGTCTCTCGGGCCGTTTCTCGTCGATTTCGCTTTGAGAGAATACGACAGCGATGCATCGAGCGTATGTACAAACATATACATATATAACACATCCATACTCATTCGGTGTATAGACTGTAAATCAAGATGGGATTTTACGTAATGGACAACCAGCTACATCTTAATTAGGAAAAAAAAAAAAAAAATAGTCTCGCGCGAGCCCGGCAACGAGCATCCGTTTCTACAGATCCCGGGTGGAGTTAAGGGGCGGCAGTTGCATTCTCATTAACGTCCCGCTGTGGCTCCTGAATACGCGAGCTCCACACCAGAGAGTATCAGTCTCTCTCTCTCTCTCTCTCTTATGGAGTTCTTGCAAACTTTTCAGAGCTTCCTCGCTATATGGTGCGCGCGCGAGAGTAAACGCGAACCCGGGGAGCAGGGAAACTGCGGAGTCTCTTCCCGCGCGACTCGGACTATTTATCTTAAACCCCCACGGATTCGCGGAAGGTGCCTCGATGATCGTAACGAAGCTCTCGCATTCGGAGTAATTGATTCTTATAGGTACTATTCCTATCTGCATATATATATTATTTTTTTCTCCTTGGTGCCTATGTACATAGAGTAGCGTGTAAAGAAACTACTGTGATTCGTTCTTGGATAAATCACGTTTCGCCGTATGTTCTGTCGCATCGTTTCTCGTGTTAATTTGCTTACAAAAGTTTGTATGCATGAAAATGAATTACCGATCGAGAGAGAGCTCTCTCTCTCCCTCTCGATAAGAGCATTCATCTCCGAGACCAAGTCCCACTCCCCTCGCCGCATATATTGAACTAAATACTGGTGCGATCTATTATAACCGAGGGTCTTAGCTCGATCGAATCGCGTGCGAACGAAATGTCCGCGAGATCGTCTAATTATCGTCAAGATTAACTGACCTCGTTTTCACTATTATCATTAAGAGCCTAAGAATATTTTATCATAATTCTTAACTCAGCTGTGAGTTGCGTTAACCAACCGAATGACAAAAGTAAATATTTGTTTCTTAACAGACAAAATATAAGCACTGTGAAGGAATAATGTTCTCCAAATTATTCACAATAATGAGAAATTATTACATTTCACGGCAATCATTCATAATTATTTATAACGTGGTGTCGAATGTTTTTTTTTTAATTGTTTTCATCTCTGAACGATGGCCAAGACTGGATGGCCAAGATGGCACTGTCCTTCGTTTCGGTATATGTGTAAATCATTCGTAAATATTTTATCACGCTCGCACCCGAGGGAAAAACACGTTAGCGGCCAAGGGTTTCACGATATCGCGGCGCAGTGACTCCTAATATAAACGCGGAGGACCTATCGCGCGATTATTTCTCTCGGCGTTCATGTATACAGCCTTCTAACGACTCACTCCATGGCCAATAACCACGTGTATCATATGTACGTAGATATATATATATAGAGAAACGGTGCATCATATACCCTCAGTGACATAATTAATGTCTCTGCATCCTCGTAATTGCAGCTGGTCCGAGAGTTCGCGGAAAATTGATGATCTCTAACGCGGGTGTGCGCTCTCGCCCGTAGAATCTCTTTTGCAACCGTGTATACATATTGAACTATATACCCTATAAGATCCTATACTGCTATAAGCGCGACTGTTAATTGCCGTACGATTTACTCCCCATATTCCGGCAGCTTTATTATCGAAAGTTTCTCTCCCTCAATCTTTCTCCTTAACCTCCCTCACTCTCTCTCTCTCTCTCTCTCGCTCTTTCTCGTTATTCTATTGCTCGTTTGTAGAAGGTAAATTATCGTAATATATTGAATGAAAAATTCACGAATATAAAATTGCATCAGTAAGTAAACGCGTGTGCTTGCTCACCGATGCGCCATCTGCAATATTATTATAAACGTTTTGTGAGTTATGAAGACGTCGGATTAGTACGAGATGAATATGGCAATCTAATGTAAAATGATTATTAATTTATGATAAAGAGAATGACGTGATAATGTTTGAAGAAAAAAGAGGATTTTTTCGCGGAAATAAAAAAAATACTAATTTGCTCGTGCCAATCTTTAAAAAGGTACATATAAAGGTACAGGTAAAGGTTTTAAAGGTAAAAGGGACATATTCATCTAGTTTTTTTTCTTCTTTTTCAGGGAACGTTTACCTATATTTTTCGTAAAATTTGACAGCCATTTGTTTACCCATCGACGAAAGAACTTTCACGAACGAACGGCTGTAGTTTTTGAACGGATAATACGATGAAATATTTCGGCGATGATTTCGTTGAGCTATCTTTCGAGGAAGAGAATAGAACCGTGTTACATGAAAGTCGCGGAAACATTACGTATTGTTCGTTGGAAATATTGAACGGAAATTTGCTCTTTTTCGAAAATTCGGACAAACCCATTTAATATTTATGCAAATTCATTGCTATCAATGGTTTTTCTTGATTAAGAACATATGCTGTAATGAAAATGATAGTTTGACCATAATCAATTACGAATGATCTTGAAAAATTACGAATTCTTCCTTGAAAAAACTAAAGGAATATTTGCCCTTTTTAAAAATTGGGGCAAACCGTTTAATATTTTTGCAAATTCATTGCTATCAATGGTTTTTCTTGATTAAGAACATATGCTGTAATGCAAATGATAGTTTGACCATAATCAATTACGAATGATCTTGAAAAATTACGAATTGTTCATGGAAAAAACTGAACGAATATTTGCGCTTTTTGAAAATTGGGGCAAACCGTTTAATATTTTTGTTAATTCATTGCTATCAATGGTTTTTCTTGATTAAGAACATATGCTGTAATGCAAATGATAGTTTGACCATAATCAATTACGAATGATCTTGAAAAATTACGAATTGTTCATTGAAAAAACTGAACGAATATTTGCACTTTTTAAAAATTGGGGCAAACCGTTTAATATTTTTGTTAATTCATTGCTATCAATGGTTTTTCTTGATTAAGAACATATGCTGTAATGCAAATGATAGTTTGACCATAATCAATTACGAATGATCTTGAAAAATTACGAATTGTTCATTGAAAAAACTGAACGAATATTTGCACTTTTTAAAAATTGGGGCAAACCGTTTAATATTTTTGTTAATTCATTGCTATCAATGGTTTTTCTTGATTAAGAACATATGCTGCAATGCAAATGATAGTTTGACCATAATCAATTACGAATGATCTTGAAAAATTACTAATTGTTAATTTAAAAAACTGAACGAATATTTTCCCTTTTTGAAAATTGGGGCAAACCGTTTAATATTTTTGTTAATTCATTGCTATCAATGGTTTTTCTTGATTAAGAACATATGCTGTAATGCAAATGATAATTTGACCATAATCAATTACGAATGCTCTTGAAAAATTACGAATTGTTCATTGAAAAAACTAAAGGAATATTTGCCCTTTTTAAAAATTGGGGCAAACCGTTTAATATTTTTGCAAATTCATTGCTATCAATGGTTTTTCTTGATTAAGAACATATGATGTAATGCAAATGATAGTTTGACCATAATTAATTACGAATGATCTTGGAAAATTACGAATTGTTCATTGAAAAAACTGAACGAATATTTGCCCTTTTTAAAAATTGGGGCAAACCGTTTAATATTTTTGTAAATTCGTCGCTATCAATGGTTTTTCTTGATTAACAACATGCGCTGTAACGCAAATGATAATTTGACCATAATCAATTACGAATGATCTTGAAAAATTACGAATTGTTCATTGAAAAACTGAACGAATATTTGCCCTTTTTAAAAATTGAGGCAAACCGTTTAATATTTTTGTTAATTCATTCCTATCAATGGTTTTTCTTGATTAAGAACATATGCTGTAATGCAAATGATAATTTGACCATAATCAATTACGAATGATCTTGAAAAATTACGAATTGTTCATTGAAAAAACTGAACGAATATTTGCCCTTTTTAAAAATCGGGGCAAACCGTTTAATATTTTTGTTAATTCATTGCTATCAATGGTTTTTCTTGATTAAGAACATATGCTGTAATGCAAATGATAGTTTGACCATAATCAATTACGAATGATCTTGAAAAATTACGAATTGTTCATGGAAAAAACTGAACGAATATTTGTCCTTTTCAAAAATTGAGGCAAACCGTTTAATATTTTTGTAAATTCATTGCTATCAATGGTTTTTCTTGATCAAGAACATATGCTGTAATGCAAATGATAGTTTGACCATAATCAATTACAAATGATTTTGAAAAATTACGGATTGTTCATGGAAAAAACTGAACGAATATTTGCCCTTTTTGAAAATTGGGGCAAACCGTTTAATATTTTTGTTAATTCATTGCTATCAATGGTTTTTCTTGATTGCATTACAGCATATGTTATGCTGTAATGCAAATGATAATTTGACCATAATCAATTACGAATGATCTTGAAAAATTATGAATTGTTCATTGAAAAAACTGGACGATTATTTGCCCTTTTTAAAAATTGGGGCAAACCGTTTAATATTTTTGTTAATTCATTGCTATCAATGGTTTTTCTTGATTAAGAACATATGCTGTAATGCAAATGATAATTTGGCCATAATCAATTACGAATGATCTTGAAAAATTACGAATTGTTCATTGAAAAAACTGAAGGAATATTTGCCGTTTTCAAAAATTGGGGCAAACCGTTTAATATTTTTGTAAATTCGTTGCTATTAATGGTTTTTCTTGATTAACTACATACGCTGTAATGTAAATTATAATTTGACCATAATCAATTACGAATGACCTTGAAAAATTACGAATTGTTCATGGAAAAAACTGAACGAATATTTGCCCTTTTCGAAAATTGTGACAAACCGTTTAATATTTTTGCAAATTCATTGCTATCAATGATTTTTCTTGATCAAGAACATACGCTGTAATGCAAATTGCAATTTTACCATAATCAATATATACACGAGTTATTGTAAACGATGTTAACGACTTTCTAAACTATGCTAAAAATTACGCATTCATTTAACAACGAGGCGTTTCAATCTCCTCAAGTGCGTTGGCAATACAAATGTTGGATTTCCGTTTTTTTTCGTCCTCACAATGCTTCTCGTACGAGAAACCAATAGTTGTCAACTCCTCGATGTATTTACACGATAAACTGTAGCTAGTTGAAATTCTTCAGTGATCGTTCGTGTATAAACGAGACCCGACGCAGCTTCTTTTTAATTGAAAAAATTCAACTTGCACGAAGCAATGGAGAATGCGGTTGATCGCACGTCGATCATTTTTCCCTCATCTACGTAATTACATATAGCTTTCCCGCGTTATTACGTGGGACTAGGGCGCACGCCGGTTATATATATACACGCGTATATGTGTATTATAACACACAGAGTAGAAAGTGTGTAACGAGATGTGCGTGCGTCTAGCCACATGGAAAATTGATCTACGGGCGAATATATTCATATATATATAATGTTCGTTTGTGGATCATATATTGGAATGTACGTAATTCATAAGTATGGACTCTGTAATAATTGTGTATAAATATGCATGATTGTTTTTTCAGCTTGTTAGTTCGTCGTCAGTGAGAAAATGAATTTTACGTTATTTAAGTGCGAAGTTTACTTGAATCATATTACATCTCATTTTGTCACGCATTCATTTCACCCATTTGCAATTTCAACGATTGAAAATGACCGCGAACGAGACAAACATTTTTAAGACAAAGGATTCAATTACTGAATAAGCACCTAAATGGTGCACTAAAGAACGATATTTTTCGTACAATAACGCTCGTTCGATTCTTCATCGAGGATATTAATATTCGAAAACATTGCAATTGCTGGAAAAAGTACGGTGAGGCGGAGGGTTAAGTATAAAGAATCCCATTGTCCATTCCGTTAAATGTACCAGAGCGTACCTTTAACGGAAATTGGCAATGGGAGCAAAGGTAAAGGAACGCAAAAACCCAAAATGGTACTCGACGGAAATACTAATAATAATATTTTGTAATGCCTTAAGTGTGGCAGGTTTCCAAGAATGTTATAATAATCAAGTAGAATAATACCCATTATGAAATTTTGCATATTTCATAAAGTAAATCAATTTTTTTCCTTCCCAAACAACGGAAACAAACCCAAACAAAGAAGAAACTATGGAAAATCTCAAAACAAATTCGTCGAAACAAACTGGCACGAATAGATTTTTTTTATCTATAAATAAAAATAAATTCTCAGTATTAAATGGGGAGGGAGAGAACAGCGAGCATGGCAAACATTACAGCATAAATGATTATCTCAAACACGCTCTCAGCGGCGATCGGAGTAACGAGGACGACGACGACAAGACTTGTAAACTACGACGAAGTTGGGTTGGATCGAGGGGACTGAGGTAATCGGCCATTTTAACGAGATAAATCACTTTCGCGGCTGCGCGTTATTTTCGCACGTGCAAATGTATATATATATGTATATATATATATGTCTGTATATTGGACTTGGTTGCGGCTCGGTGAACTGACCGAGTCTCTTGTCCGCCAGAGCGCGCACACACAGTGGAGGGACTTTCGATTTTCTCGCTCGATGCAGCACCGTATATTTATAAGTATTACATATATAGATACGTGCATACGGCGAAGATTAAGAAAATAAAAAAGAATATATAAAAGAATAAAATGAAATAAACGAAAATAAATGAAAATAATGTTGGTCGAGATAAACGATTGCCATGTTACGACGTTATATGTACCTGGCACTCTCCGAGCACACGTTTTCGACGATATAATACAGCCCCGCGGTCGCGAGCAGCACAATCGCCGCGCGCGCGCACGCGCGCCTTCACGTGGTCCTTCCTCAGATATATATACAAGCATTTTGACCTCTTCGACCCTCGAATTTCGCATGCATTCCACATTGCTAACCCGAGAGACCGAGGAACGACCGCAAATTGCGTCAGACACGTTTCTTATTCGTGCATAGAGAGAAAAAAACGAAATGAAGAATGAAACACGAAGGAGAGGATGTGGTACGAGATCCAGTCTCGAATCTCATACATTTATTACGGTGTCATACTGGTTTCACTTTTGTGCGCTTATTTTATTTCAATTCTCGTCCAGCAATTCTAATCGAATTTGTCAAAAATATATGTGTATATATACCTCGCACGCCGACTCGCAGTATTGAGCAATACTGGGATGAGTGACCGTTTAACCGTTTAACGGCCGTCTGCACCTACTGAACCGGAAGTAGTTTTTTATTTTATTTCTGATGCTAATACAACTGAAACTACAGTGAAATGTAATCACCTGTATAGGCCAGGTTTTCCGCACTTTCCCTGTGCCCTTGGCCAATTGCCATACGGTAGTTCATTAGGAAAGCTGCGCTAAATACTCACGCGGTGAGGGGAGTCTCAGAGAATGGCTTGGAAATGCGAAGAACAGGGAAGGTATGTAAAAATCTGAAAAAGTGTACGATGAAAACGCTAATAAATAGAAAATATTTAAGGTTACCAAAACGAATGCAAAAAAATTGTTTCATACAATTTTTTTTTATTTATCGCTTTTCTCCTTACTCAATTAATACTCATTTCCGAAAAGTTGTTTCTCGAAAAAAATATTCCAACGTTTAAATCCCTTTCTTCGAATACTTTCTCAACGTTTACAATTTTTGACAATATTAATTTTCTCATTCGGCCATTCGACAATAATATCTTATCGTTTAACCGATCGTTCGAGCGATCTCTTGATATTACTTCGTTTTTTTTGTCTCTGTATAGATCTGCCAGACATGCTGTTTCGTGATTGAAAAAAAAAATGGATTTTTTCGGGGTGTAAGTTAAAATGAAAATTATGCAAGGCTACTCGCGAGTATGTTGAAACGCGGCTGTATGCATTGCAATTTTTATTACGTTAGGTCAGTGATCAATAACGTACGTGCATGTACAAGTCCCCTGGCGAGTTTGAGAGACTCGATAAATAACGTGCATTCACGAGAGATGGCGCCTGCTTTTGTCGTGCGGTGGCGGGGCGAATTCGCCGAAATCGAAAAACCTCTCACTCAGCGAACTTTCTCGCGAATTTCGAAGAACAAGAAGCACTTGACACGAGAGCGAGTGTGAAAATTTTTTTTTCTTTTTTTTCTTTTTTGAGACTTTTTTATTCTTTCTTGATCTCGTTGAAGACTTTTTGTTGTTGTTGTTGTTAATATCCTGTTATAAAACGGCAATTTATATATAGGACACATCTCATCTCGAACACTCGTATATATATAGATGCAGCTTAGTACTTTCGATTGCTCGACGTTATACTTTCGTTTCGATCCGTCATGCCCGGATGATCCAGCACGCGAGTAGCTCACTATATATGTGCTTTGAGTGGGATGTTTGCGTAACATGGGCAGAAGCAGAGGGGAAAGAGGAAATAAAGAATGATCGCAAAGAAGAAAAAAACAACGAAACAAGATAAATGTGTATGCTGAAACAGAATTATTAAGAAATTGTATCTGACGTAATTATTTCGGGAATAATTAAATGGAGAATTTGACGGATCCTCGAAATTGCTCTGTTCATTTTTAACTGGTGGATGTATCGAGAACAAGTTTTTTTGTTTACTTCTGTGGGGATATAAGCGTAATTTAAAATAGATTGATTGTTTTTTTTTAATTCAACGGTATCTCTGGAATATCGGTTATAAAATACGATGAAAAACGTTTGCGATCGAATGCGATTCTATTTTTTTTTATAAAAAAATCTCAAAGGAGTGCGTTTCTCGAAAAATTCGATTATGGAGAAAATCGATCGAGGCGTTTTTAATTTATTAAATTTTGAATTCTTTGAAAAATTCTTGACTGAAAGCGCGTGCGATTTTTGGGCTATTCGGTAAAAAATTCCTACATAAATTCACTACTATGGAAGGATATTTGATCTTAAATTTAGAGAAAATCGATAAAAGAGCATTTTATATTTATGGGTGTTGTCGATATTGCGAAAAATTCATTAAAAATCACGTAAATTTCGCACTATCTTGATAGTGTGAAGTTGACTCGGTTAAAAGAGAGAAAAATGGTGCAAGTTGAAACTAATTTATTGCTTTATCATTTTTGTGTATACACTTCCGCCACGAGGAAGAGAAACTTGAAAAAAGCTTCTTGAACATAGACGAAAAAATTTGTGAATGCGCAAAAATTACGAGGAAGCAATTTTCGCGTTTCAATTTGCATTATTACTTTTTTTTTTAAGAGATTTGATTCGCTACGCCGATGAAATTCCGGAAAGTCTTTGTAAAAACATGAAATATCAAGTGAAAAGAGGGCGAGCGTGATTTCGGTCTTATGTTGTCTCTATAATCTCGTGTATGCCTGTGTACATACATATATACATGGAGTACATAACGAATTCATTCCATATATAACGACGGGAGTAAGCGGAACACGAAATCGTTGTCCGCCCGCCGAACGCTTCCTGGTATATCAAAGCGAAAGGGTTTTCAGAGTTTACGGTGCTCCGAGCACAACGCCCGTAAACCGGATAAGTGAGTGAACGGAAAAGAGAGAAGGAGGAATACACGCGACAACAGCGAAGACCACGAGAGAAGAGACGCGCAAGAAAACGTTGGTAAAAACCTCGTATACACAAGAGGCCATCTTGTTCTTCGTACGGTTTTAACATAAAATCGACGAGCGAACTTTGTTTTAGTATTATACCCATATATATATATATATTTATATACATAAACATAGCGGGATAGTTTATTCTCCAGAACGTCAATTTTACGATAGAGGCGCGCTCTTTTGCTCGATCGAAACGAGTGGCTCTTGCGTTCAAGATCTCGAGATCCCTAACACTGTGGGATACTGACCCTGGTCCTGTATTATACCGAACGATTTCCCACAACTTCCACCGCGATTTCACTTCCGCCGCGATTTCCCACCAAAGGCGCGTACATAAATCGCGACAAAGTTCAAAGATTCCTAGTTCAATGACAATGCAATATTTGTCATTGAGCCACCCATGAGAAAATTCTCCGAGGCATAAACGGCTGAGTTACGAAACTCGGTAACATTGACATTGACAGAAGGATTCCACTCGTAAGAACTCGTTAATAACGCTCGTAACCAAAAAAATCTATCAAACACTGTTTCATGATTATCAATAACTAACTGTGCCCCGCGGTTTCATCCGCATTAAATTTGAAATACATATCTGTTTCATACACATTATGAGTACATAACCAACTGCATCTCGTATGAATACCATCCGGAAATTATGTGGAAAAATAAAGAGACCAATCATTGAAAAATAAACCGACGCCACCGTCGCTCCTTAGGGTCATAAGCACGAAGTTAAATGGCCTCGAGCCTTTGCTGAATAAACGGGCTATCCAATGCAAAAATAATTTTTCAAATCGTATTACTATTTCCTGAGATTAGCGCGTTCGAACAAACATACGAGACTGTCCGGCTTCATTGTAGTAGTAAGATTATGAATAATCATAAAATAAATGCGTAATTATTCCAGGTAGGCGGACGAAACACTACGAATTAGAAACCTGCACATTCCTGACTCGAAATTGCCGCAATTTGGTTCGCTTCTTCTACCGGAGGATAAAAATTCATATTGCAGGATTCTCTGTACTTTCTTTGAGTTCAATGATCCAAAGTTCGTTCGGCAGTTGAATCTATCGACGTAGAAAGTTGTAGATCGCTCGATCGAAGTTTTAAAATATCGTAAAATTCGAACGACATTATTGATACTCGCACCAATGATCCATCATCGTTATATTTTATTCATGTAAAATGTTTAAGCACGATAGCTCTAATCTTTGTATCTCGAGGTTTCATTAGTACAGACCCAATCTAATACATACTGGGTTTATGTATCGGAACATTTTTATTTCAAATTTCATTTTTCACTATTTTGAAACACTTTAAGCACTTGCGATGAATATTATAAATGTTTGTACGTCAACAAAGTTTCCTTCAGGGAAAAATAAAATTACAGGTTCCTTTTGCGAACGAGTAACGGTATCGATGGAAATTTTATTGGAAAATTATTTTTTTTCTAAACGGATAATGTTTAAAGCTTGGATCGGAGGTTATCGAGCATGTAAATTGTCAATCATTTCAGCTGTGGAAAAATCACTTTTCGAGATAACGGGGTTTTTCTTTTTTTAAAGACATCGCGCTATCGTCAAATTGTCACCATTTATAACGACGAGCCCTGCAAATGTTATCGATCGTTATCAAATTTCTTCGACGCATTCTTCGAGACTACACAGTAAAATCTTTTCTTGACAGCGACACGGAGTTATCGGCGGCTACTGGGTCGAGTTCAGAGGTCCCGGAAGAAGTAAAAGAAGAGGAAGAAAAAAAAAGCATTCGTTCACTCGCCACTCGGATTATTATTGAGAATGTTTGAAAAAATAAATAAAAAATAATGTCCGTATCGAATCGTGTTAGGCCCCGAGGGCAATTCGTCGCCTCGTTTGCCCGAGGAACAACTCGTCCACATCGCATTCGTACGATTCTCGATATACATCAACGAAGATTTTCGACTGTCAATGCCCATATACAGATCGTGTATCTCGCTACCACGCGATACCGCGAGACATTCTTTCAGCGAGATTAATTGAGTCTCTGAATTTTTTTTTTATCTCTCGCAACGTAACTACCTTTTTTTTTCAACCACAAGATATTATACATGGGCGCCGGGAGTCTCACGAACGTCATCAATCAGTACGAGCGACTTCTGGTCCGAATGCGTGAAGAATGATAATTAAAAGATAAATGAACGACGAGAAATATCCGAAGGAAAATGGCTAACAAAGATGTCGGGAGAAAAAAAATGATGATTACATTTTTGAAAAAAAAACTGTCTCTTTATCGTTTTGCTCGCCTCACAGAGGAAGTTTTGTTTTTCGACAAATGCGTTTTCAAAACGTGTCAAAACGACGGAAAACACATTTGCAAAAAAAGATTCGCATGGATGTGCATGTGCGTCTGGATGTGTGACGAAGTTGAAAAAAAAAAATTAAAAATTTGTCCATTCCAAACTGAGGTCTGAACTCAGATGACATCTCGGCGTTGCGCTTGTCGCTTGTTTCGATTCGAGTTGCGCGCGATGTGAAGCAGAAAATTTTCGCCGATTATCGAGATATTAGACCCGTTTTAAATCGTGGATAACCGCGCGCGTTCGTTGTCAAACATGAAATATCGTCAAAATTCACGTGATTCGGAGTAAAAGATTGGTAAAGAAAAAAAATGCTAGGATGAACGGTACAATGACGATGTCGGGGATAAAAATGGGCCGCGAGTCTAAGCTCGCGGCCGGCGGTAGCGCTTGTCTCGAAAGATTACAACGCGAGGTAAGACATCGTTGACAGATGATGAGCTCGTCATTTAAGGATATCAATATATTTTTTTCGATAATTAATTCAATAGAGAACAAATGAATTTCGATGTTTCCAATCCGTAGGCTCTGAATTGCCTAAACTCTTTGCCGAACAAAGTCATAGAACTGAACAGTCTGATGGACAATCATATGCCAGATTCGGTAAAGACGTCGTCGGACAGCGTTGGTCTTATCGACACGACACGTCGATTGCCGGGATCGGGATCGGTGACATCGACCATTCGAGAATACGAGCTCACCTCGACTCCTGACGGCGATGGTAAATCAATAAAACGAGAGAACGAATGAATTCCATCATAGTTTTGTTCACTTGAATTGTGGGGAGAATTGTAAAATTTACTATTGTCTTTAATACAGACTTTATTTTAGTGAAACTATTTTTTGATTTGATGAAAAATGTATTTTCATTAAATATAATCATTTTTCACGGCGGTTCAACGGATACAGTAGATTCTTCAAAATAACAACAACAACAACATCTAAAAATTTTAGGATTACTCCGGAAATTCTACGTTGACTGTACGATTAAGGGCTCACATACCTCTGCCCGCGGTGAAAAAATTAAATTGTTGATTAACTTTTTAACTATAAGAAAGGAAATTAAAATTTTTTTTTTTTTAAATATTAACATTATTTTTTCCGGGTACCAATGGACTACTGTTAAAAACTATGGCGTCTCCTTGTCGACATTATAACTTTACCAAAAATTATCCAATCTGCAAAAATAAAAAAGAATCGAGTAAAATAATGTAGTAGTAAGACGGAGGAAATTTTTTTTCTTCTTTCCAAAAACAAAGATATTGCAGTATTTCGAACTTTAGTATGCAATTTAAAAAAAAAATTGGTCTTTAATCATTTATAAAAAATTGTCGAACCAAAAAATTAAGAAAACCTCTCGTCAGACTATAGAATAAATAATTATCAAGATTTGAAAAATAAAAGTTGAAAAATATTAAAAATTGAATGAGTTATCGCGCTGATACGGTCTAAAAACAATTTTGAGAAAATTGCATTTAAATAATGTTAGTATATTCAAAAGAGTAAAAAAAAATTTTTTTTCTTATAGTTGAAAAGTTAATACAAAATGTAAAATCAACAATTTAATTTTTTTTTTCACTATACATCCTTTATAATAATTTTTCAAATTTATTCGGTTTTCAGCGCGCGCAGGGGTGTGGTGAGCTTTTAAATGGCTTGACGACAAATCTACAAATTTTCGAATGTTTTGGAACAAATTGTTAATTTTCATAGAAATTCATGCGAACTTGAAAAAAATTTATTAGATCGAAAATTGCGCAATTTGCTACTTGACTCAAAGACCGAATTTTTTTTTAAATACAAAAACAAAGCTTCCTCTGCGAGAAATCAAAACCTGCCAACATTAACAATGACACGTGATATTCTACACAAACGAAATGGATTTCAGATAGATACACGCATTGTCGTGTTGATCTAGCGTCTGTCACGAGTTACTATTCATTGGCGACTTACGATCGTAGCCGTACCCGTCACGGTATCTGCAAACGAAGATACTACAGATTGCGCGGTCTGAAGGGTTCGACGATACGTCGTAAGCCCGGTCCTCTCGGGCAGCTTCTCGTATTTATTGCGAGTAAATTGGCGATATGCACGAGAGCAATGATCATAGCCCCGTCCTGCTACATAATCGATCGTATAATATCAATTTTTTTCCAGAGGTAAAAAACCATATAATGAAATATCACTAAATGAAATATCAATCAATTTCGAGGGGGGGAAAAAAAAAGTGATTTTTCATCAGCAGAAGGCAATTAAAGAACGCACAGTGCGGAACGTCATTGAATTGGAGCAGTTCCCTGTCGTCTCGCGTAACTACTTACAAGGAGGACAAAACGAGGGTCGGTGACTTTATCAGTATTATGAGACCCGCTGCTGTGCAACTCATCGCCGACACGACAACGGTAAGATCGTTGACGGCCCTATCGATCTGGAAAAATAGGATCTCATAAAAATGAGACCTGTGTCCCTTATGGACCATTATAAATCAGCCATGTTGAAAGTTATCGAAAAAAATTCATTCGATCAATAAGGAATGCCCCAAACATAATATTACATATGAAATATTTTTCAGTTCAACTGAAACCCATTGTAATTGGGACAATATTTGCCAAAAATTGGGTTTGATTGAAGTAGAATTTTTTTCGTTAATTGCGCTACTAGTAGGATAATTGTAACTGTGTCGCTCTGCATCCTTCCATTTTGGCAAAACCGAAAGAAAAAAATGAAAGAATTATGCAAAAAAAACGAAATTTTCGGGCCAAAAAAAGTATTCGTACACTTACGATTGAGCTGCTAAACCTCGATATTCACTCACGGACGGTCTGACCTCTGCGTACAATGTAAACAAGTCTGCGTTTACACAATGGTTTTGACCTATTCCATGCGGTAGTAGATCTTCAAGCTCTGAACAGACACGATGGCAAAGAAAAGCGAAATATCAATATCCATGCGAGATGGAGTGATTTTTCTTCGGAAACGCGGTGAAAGTTATCGACAAATTAGTAAAGAACTTAATCTAAGTTTCGCAACAGTGCAATATATAATAAAAAAATACGAAAGAACAAACAGCACAGAGAATAAGCCACGAACCGGTCGACCGAGAATACTAACGGTACGAGAGCGTCGGAGTATTGTTACAGAGGCTACAAAAAAAACCGTTCACGAGTGCTCGCAGTTTAGCGAATGATGTCGCGTCAACATCGGGGAAGAGCGTGCGTTCCCAGACTATTCGAAACGTTTTGCATTCTGCCCAAATATACGGCAGAACTGCCCGCACAAAAAACAATTAATTAATAATATAAATCGAGAAAAACGTTTAGGTTTCGCAAAAACCTACGTAAAAAAATCTATAGAATTTTGGAAAAGTGTCGTATTCTCGGATGAATCGAAGTTTAACATCTTCGGGTCCGATGGAAAAAAATTCGTCTGGCGGAAACCAAATATCGAGCTCCAGCAGAAAAATTTAATACCGACTGTAAAGCACGGCGGAGGAAGCGTCATGGTTTGGGGCTGTATGGAATATTATGGCTTTGGTAATCTGTCTTTTATAGATGGTACAATGTATGCCCAGAAGTATATCGACGTGTTGCACAGCAATTTGAAAGCAAGTGTAGATAAAATGGGCTTCGATGGAAATTTCTACTTCCAACAAGATAACGACCCGAAACATACTGCCATGAAAACGAGGGAATGGTCACTCTATAATGTCCGCAAACAATTGATTACACCACCACAATCTGCGGACATCAATCCGATTGAAATTTATGGCACTTGGTGGATGTAGAAATTAGAAAAAGAAAAATAACAAACAAATCCGATCTCCAAAGAGTGCTTTTAGAAGAATGGACGAAAATTGCAAAAGAAACAACGCAAAAGCTAGTAGAATCCATGCCTAAGAGACTCGAGGCGATAATTGAAGCAAAAGGGATGGACACCAAATATTAGTTATAATTAACAACTATGATAATGTAAGTTTTCACTATAATCGTAAGTGTATGAATACTTTTTTTGCTCGAAAATTTTCGTTTTTTTGGCATAATTCTTCTATTATTCCTGGGAAAAAATTCTCCATTTGCAGTTTATCTCTGCACCTGATGTACTATTAAATAAAATTGGCTTTCTTTGCGTATCGCTTATGTCTATAAAGTTATCGCAAAAAAACAAGGCGTATGAATACTTTTTTGACCCACTGTAGATAAATGGCGAAAGAATAATAAACAGGGGGGA
This sequence comes from Oxytorus armatus, assembly GCA_958009045.1. Taxonomy (NCBI): domain Eukaryota; kingdom Metazoa; phylum Arthropoda; class Insecta; order Hymenoptera; family Ichneumonidae; genus Oxytorus; species Oxytorus armatus. Next base: position 8,888,794 of record OY253751.1, on the reverse strand, counting down.
ATTAATAAATGTGGGGTATTTCGCGTCGAGCCTTTGGGAAAATCTCTTCCAATCGCAAACAATTTAGTTGACGTGGAATAACTCTTCTAAAGTATATGCGGCGGTTAATACCTCATCAATATACACGTAATATCGAGAAAAGTGACGAGGACGAGATACGAACGAGGAGTAAAGTAAAAAAAGAAAGATCGCACAAAACTTGTTTTTCTACACGTTTTCTCGTGCTCGTATACATACGGTCATGTGTTATACGAGTATCGAGCATAGCAAGCACATAGATAAAGAAAACGTATCAAATAACTAATATATAGATGCGTGTGTTTGTGTGTGTGTGTTTACAAAAAACGTGTAATGATAGAATCGTCGTTGTTGTTTTTTTTTTCTTCTCTTTCTTCATAGCTAAAGCGATGGCTTCAAGCAGTCGCTCTGACCGCCAAGCCACCGTCCGCGGAACTCGTCAACGCCACGCGAACCACCGAGACCATCGATTGCTGGGCCTACGAGCTCTTCTTTCATCTCAAGTATCTGCAAGTCAACCGCGCGCGTAGCATCGACAAAGTAATTCATAAAATACATATATATCGGTTATTAAAGATTTTTTAAACATTCCATACCGAAAAAACCAAACGCTTTCCGTGAAATTCGTCTGTCCGTTTGTCTGTCCGTCCGTCTGTCCTTTTGTCACAGTCCTCTAATTCCTAAACGGTTTGGCTTTTCGAGTTGAAATTTGGCATGCAACCAGAGTGAGATGTTCCAAAGATATGGCCCCATTTATGAAAAAATTCTGTTACCAAAATTTCCAGGAGCCAAAATGTGATCTCAAAAACAAAAATGTTTCTCTGTGCTAGCGAGTAGGGTATCGTTTGAAAGGGTTTGGCTGAAGGATTGAAAAAATATTTTTAAACTTATCTTTCGATCAATATTTTCAACGTTAATCATCAAAATGTTCGTTTCTTTATTTCGATTATGTTTTCTCCCCTTCAATGTCGAAACTATCGCATCGAAAGTTCTCAAATAATTCCGTTTAACGGAGGCATCTGGGAAGTTAAGAGAAAATCTATAGCCGTGTCTGTCTCTTTTTTCCATAATAAAGTTATAACAACATGAAAATAGAAACATTGCAAACTTCCTTTTTTTTTGGACACTTTTGATACAAATTTTTGTAGAAAAAGTGTTAAAAATAAAATGAAAACTTTTGATAAGTGTGTTCCAACGAGGTGAAACTTTATCGACCGTTTGAAAAGCTTCATCAAACGAATTACTACGATGCTTTGAATACTCAATTAATGTTTTAAGGTGTCCACTGTCGATGACTCGTCGAACGCCGACGACGAAGTCACCCACATAAATCTCTGGCATCGTTTGGTTCAACTTCGTGACAACTACATAATTCTACACGAGGGCCTGCACAACGAGCCCAAGATTCACGAGACTATGCCACCAAAGTAATAAAGCAAAACAATAAAAAAAAAAAAATATACGGGCTAATTTTTATACTACGATAAATTATCCAAAGCCTTGTACATCGATCTTTATCGCGGTCACTTAATATTCCTCTCGTTGATCACATCGCACGAGTTTAGCGCCGCAATAAAAGAATCGATCTTCAAATCGTTCGCGTAACAGTTTCGTATTGTATGTGGTACGTGGGCATTCAACGACAAGTGGGACGATTTTTAGCCGAGAGAATCGTCGATATTGCAAAATTTTCATTAAATCAGTGATTGACAAATAAGTTCTGTGTATACAAATTCTTGTGCAATTTGGTCGACTAATTTTAAACGTCACATCAATGTCACACTGTGGCCGTTAACCCGAGACAAAACGTTTTTTTTAATCAAAAAATGCAACTATAATTCGGCTGGGAAATAAAATTTTATTCTGTATTTACCAAAAATTAAATTTATTCTATTAATTCGTTTAGTTAATAATTTTTCTTTCAATCATTTCCAATTTAATTTTATCTTTTTGTTTGCGTTAACAAAAAACACGTGGCTTTTGCACTTTTTTCACCGTTTAATAAATAAAGCGATAACCGAGATATCGTAAATATGAAAAAAAAAACCATCATCTAAACGTTTTGCAGCTAAAAGTTTATATATTTCAAGGTACGATGAGTGCCGATTTTTCAAAACAATGGTGCTTTCAATAACTTGCAATAAAAGGTGCTCCTAGTTTCGCGTTTTTTTTTTCATTGTTTCGCGAATTTAACAAAGAGCACGTGGTTTGAGAAGTGTCAGTATGGCCGTCAAAGGTTACACAGTTACAGAAAAAAATACTCCCAACCAACGATCATTTACATTTCCGTGAAATAACCCATATATATCAAAGACTTGTCTCTATCTCGTCGATTCTTTCACTTTCTATCGTCGATCCTCGGGCTCTCCACTGGCAACCGGCAACCATACACCGTGACTTTCTTATCTCCTATACACATGTACATTTGCCGATCTCGCGGTTAAACAGGAGAGAGAAAGAAAGAGCGCGAAGATTTGAATTTAAGAGAACGGGAGCGAGGGAGGAAGAGGTTCCGTCAGAGTTCAAGTGTTTCGCGGGACGCGCGCGCGTTCGTATAAGAGATATTTCGACACGACCTTAGCCAACAAACACGCGGCTTTTCAGCCAAACGGACTCGAACTCTCTCAGCTGACACCGAGCGCGCACGCCATTGTTGGCTATAACATTTATAAGTCAGGGCGATCGTGCGCCCGGTGAACGTATAATATGAGAAAAACGGCATATCAGCATTATAAAACGAGACGAGAGTCCACCGATCTTATACTATCGTCCGACATACGATATTGTTCATAGACACATGTATGTGTATGTGTGTGTGTGTGTGTGCGTGGGTGTCTCGTCGAAGTTACGTCACGCGAGAGACAGACGCTCTCTCGAATCTATCGCAATCAAGAAGAGCACTAAAAAGAAAAGAAATTACCCCTCAACCTCGGTACACGACCTTCCGTCAAATAAAATCTCATCGCTTTCTTTATCACAATCAATCATTCGCTAAATCGTTAGAAAATATATACTCTCGCAACGATGACATTCAAACCAGCTGAATGAATAATAAAATATTCAAATCATCCATCCGCGATAAAAAGAAATAGAAAAAGAACAGTCACTCTCTCGTCAGTAAAATTGACGGCAACAGAGTTTGTTAGAATGAAACGATAAACGTTCGTTTCTCTCGTAAGAAGGATAATTGAATGATAAATCATTGAAATCGATAGTCGTGAAAAAGAAAGAAAAAAGAAGTCGTTTTATTTTACTCGACAAAATTTTACATGGGAAAAATATATTTGATTCGTCGTGCCGTGAAATATTTATTCAATCTGTACGGAACGATAAACAAATTTGTAAAATAATGAATATCGACGGGAAACAAACAAAAATCATTACTATTACCCGAACATAAAACTTGAATAAAGTATCGTTGATTGTATTGTCAATTGCATTATGATCGATCCGAAAGTACGATCTTGCGATCAGAATTATACTGTACGAGGTCTGCTCAAAAAGTATCGCGAATTTTGAATTTCCGCGGGCTACGTATATTCGATTTTCGATTTTTTTATGCCGTTAGGTTGGTACTCATGTCCCTCACTTATGCTGAAAAAATCGGCCATTTTGAATGTTTAGTTAATTGTTCACCGCTGTTTTGATTAGACGTGTTTTGGCTTGTCTTCGATTTTTGCCTATTCCAAAAAGAGGATCAAAGAATCTGTATCAAATTTTGTGTGAAAAACAAAATTAAGTGCGCGGACGCATTCCGAATGTTGACTGTAGCATATGGTGAAGCTACCTTGGACCAAAGCAACGTTTATCGGTGGTACAAAATGTTCTCAGAGGGCCGAGAAAATGCGAACAACGAAATGCGTTCCGGACGTCCGAGCACATCAACAACAGACGAAAACATTGATGAAGTGAAGAAAATAATATTGTCCAATCGTCGAATCACCGTTAGAGAAGTTGCTGAGGAAGTAAACATATCGATTGGCTCGTGCTATTCGATTTTTACGAATGATTTGGGCATGAGACGGGTCGCCGCGAAATTCGTGCCAAAATTGCTCAATTTCGAACAAAAACAGTGTCGCGTTGCTAAGGAGCCGTTGGACTCGGTCCGCGACGACCCAAATTTTCTCCAGAGGGTCATAACTGGTGACAAATCATGGGTTTATGGTTATGACGTGGAAACCAAAGCTCAATCATCGCAATGGAAGCTGCTTTTTTGGAATAGGCAAAAATCGAAGACAAGCCAAAACACGTCTAACCAAAACAGCTGTCAACAATTAACTAAACATTCAAAATGGCCGATTGTTTCAGCATAAGTGAGGGACATGAGTACCAACTTAATGCCACAAAAAAATCGAAAATCGAATATACGTAGCCCACGGAAATTCAAAATTCGCGATACTTTTTGAACAGACCTCGTATCTTTGTGTCCTTTTTGAGGGATGCACTTTCATTCCAGTCAACTCTTCGATAACGAATCTCTGACGAAAAATAAAGAGAGTAAGAGAGAGTAAGAGAGAGAGAGAGAGAGAGAGAGAGAGAGAGAGAGAGAGAGAGAGAGATTGGTAACTATGTTCTTTCCTTTCAATTTTATCTTTATTACTTTCATCACGAGGCCTCCACACCCACGATATTAAAAGTCAAAGCGTGTGAGCGTGTGTGTTTTTGTGTGCGCTTTTCCCGGGTGATTCTCACCGTGCTCTTTGGCTCCCATGTGCACGCGCCCGAAGGTTCGTCACGACGATAGAGGAGTTTGCCCAACCGAGTCAGGAGCACGGTGGCTATAATGTACAAGTATAGTTGGACCTTCTTTCGCACGGAACAATGTACGTATATATATATATATATATATATATATTGATATACACGATGAGAAAGTCAATGTTACTTTTGCAACGGAACCACGACCACGAGAATTACGTTGGACAAAGAAATATGAATGTAAGAGAGAGAGAAAAAGAGAGAGAGAGAGAAATAGCCCACACACGACGACATAATCGGCAAACGTGTATAATAATAATAAACCAACGTGCAATCCATTATATCCGAGTCTCATTGTCATAGAGAAAAGTCGCGAGAGGATCACCAACAGCATCCGAGCCACTGGACCACACGACGACTTTACCAACTCCGGGTACAGTCGTCGTTTAATCGGTATACAAACGAGACACGCGGTTATAATATTATTCGTTCGTTTCGACGAAAGTATATTCGACGATAATCGCAAAGTATGCGTCGTGAGGTAACATATATCGCTGATAATCGACGCGTTATACAAGAGATTTTATTAAAGCACGATCGGTCATTGAAATTGTATAATTTACAAAAAAAAAAAAAAGGTAGACATTGAACCTTGCACATCGCTTCCTCCTCGTTTTATTTTATTTTTTTCATCGATGATTTGCAAATCTCCATCTACGAAGCAAGTAGCTTTCTTTAATTTGTCTTACTCGTAGAGGAAACTATGCGAAACTTGTAAAACGAGAAGGATTTGCGTAAGTTTCAATTTTCACCTTTATTTCCGCCCTCTTTTAGATCTTGGATAATGTGTTTTTTGGCTTTCAGCTGAGAGGACGAGATCGATTTTTCGAAAAATTAAAAATCTTATTAAAACTTAACAGTTTTGTCGATCGCCACTAAATTTGTTATTAAACATTCTGTAATGTAGATTTATTTGTGCCGAAAAAATCATAAATCGATAGCATGAAATTTTGCTCGATTTAAAAATAAAAATGCTTAAAAAATGTTTAGCCAACAGCGCCCACTACGTACTTTAAAATGTTTTTTTTTCTTTGGACGCCTGATCGCAATGTCGTAACGTTCTTATACGCGCATATCGAAAAATTTAAATTTCAAATTAGATTTTTGCAAAAATTAGTGCTGCAACCCCTTCAATAAAATAGAAAAACAACTGGTGTACGTGAAAGATCCACAGAATGATGAAAATAGAACAAACAAAAAAGTGGAAAATGCGTCCCTATCGCAAGATCGTCATCGGACTTTCGTCCTTTGTGAAACTAGACAAAAGCATTTTATACGATCGAAGAGATGTTTTCCAACCAGAGGGGAAAAAAGTATGCTCATTTCTAACTGTAAGTCTACTAAAGACGTTTTGAAAACCCCCATCAAAACCCAAAATCGATCAAACGGGAGCCAAGTTATGACCATTTGAAATTTCGACATTTTTAGGTTTCCGAAAAGATGGGCAAAAAATTAAAATTTATTTTTTTTTTTTTTTCAATGTTTCGATACCCTTATTGATCGAAAATCGAAAATCAATATGAAAAAGGCGAAAAAAGAAAAAAATCACTTTTCGGACGATTTTCAACGGAATTTTTAGTTTCTCAAAGAAATGGCTACTGAATTAGTAATCAGTGAGTCAAAATACATCGATATAGCGTCCTGAAAGAAAATAAAAAAATTCAAAGTTTTATTGCATTTCGGTCAAACAGAAGTGGCTTCACTAAAATCGCTGTAACGTTGCTTCCCGATGGAGTCGAAACCCCACTCTATGCTCATTTTTTTCGTAACCGTTCAACCTTTAAAATGCCGCTTCGTTTATTGAGCTACGATTTTTTTTCGATTTTTCATAGATTTTCAAAGTTGGACTATCGATTTTTGCGAATTTTTCCATACATAACCCTTCTCATTTTTGTCCCCGATTTTCAACCTGCTCTCACGGCTACAATAATTGTGATATCGGGATGATCCAAAATGCATTCTCTGAGTCTACTCGAGGCGTTTTGAAAACGCCCGTCAAAAACCCAAAATCGATGAAACGGGAGCCAAGTTGTGACCATTTGAAATTTCGACATTTTCAGGCTTCCGAAAAGGTGGGGAAAAAATGAAAAAAAAATTCTTTTTTTTTTGCAATGTTTCGATACCCTAATCGATCGGAAATTTTCCGCTGATTACGAATACCACCGAGTTTTCGTCGAAATCTCAAAATATCAATGTGAAAAAGGCTAAAAAAGAAAAAAATCATTTTTTGGACGATTTTCAACGGAATTTTTAGTTTCTCAAAGAGATATCTATTAATAAAGGCACTGGAAAGGGTGGCCCGTACCCTTAAGTATTCATTCTAATTTAAAAAAGACGGTGAATCATTGATTATAGCTTAATGATAAGAGTTCGTATCGGCAAACACATTTGGAATGACAAGGAGACAACTGGAATGGAAAAAATTCAAATAGGGGTAGCTTGCCCTCTTAAAACTGTTTTCTTGCACAAATACAAAAATAAGTGAACTTTAATTTTATTTCCGCTATAAAACAACATAATTTTCATTCCAATCGATTCGCAAGTTTTCAATGTAGGGTGCAAGAAGTACATGTTCAAGGGTGTTTCGACGCCTTGAAATATTTTTTTCGTTCATTATCTGGTGGGTTCTTCATTCCTTCGCATGAGAAACATTTTAATTTTTGTTTCATCAAAATCGATGCACTGCTTGTATGTGAAACTGCAAAATCGGCCCTTGACCTGTGTAACTTTAGCGGGTGGTTTCACCCCTTGAAACCGTCTTTCCGCAGATAAAAAAAAATACGTGTTGCATAGTTTTCAATACTCTATAACATCCATGAGTTTCAACAAAATCGGAGGGGGACACATCGGGTACTTTCCTTGTAAGATCAACGTAGGGATCAACGAGCTTATGCAACAAGCGTCTCGGGAAATACTAACAAACTGCGCAGTTACACTCGTTGAGGGGAGAGAAAAACACTTCAAAGTCGAAGAGTGATGTCAGATAGTTAATTGTGCCATTGGAGTTTCACCGTTTTCAAAGTGAACGAGGAAGAGTTTCGTGTACTGTATACTTATTTTGTGAATCCACGATATACGTATATACATATATAAACATAATATATAGTAGCCGAGAGAGATTCCTAAGTCTGCCTAAGACACGTAATCGCTCTCTCGTACGAATAAGTAGATATACGTTCATTTCCGTTATCGCGGATGCCTGAATCACTTTCCACGTGCTTGTAATTTATATATAAATAAAACTCGTCTCTATATGTAATATTAAGATGCTAAATATATGTATATATACATACATATATACATATATATATATATATATATATATATATATATATATATTCACAATGTACATGTGTGACGAGCCGGGGCGCAAAGAGCTCGTGTAATCCTTCGTATTATCGCGATCTCTCGCGAGCCACTCTCGTCGTCGCGCCACACGCAGCACATATAGCTCACCCGCAAGAGGAGAGACCCCGATGATTTATGACGAGCAAAATCCATCGGTAATCCCAACGGATATAAATTACGACGACACATTCTCGCGCCTCTTCGCCCGCGAGTGCGCGTCTCTTGCACGTTTAACAGAGAACTTCAAGCGCATTTAATGTTCGTTTTTTTTTCCCGTCATTTTACGCACTGTCCCTATACAGAGCTGCTGGTTGATTAGATCGTCACTCGTTGTTCGACGGATTAGATCAATCGACGAATTTCAAGTACTCGAAATTACGTAATTGCGAGTTTGATATCGTAAAAACTTAAAACTACTGATTGAACTTTTACGCGAGAAAATTCAATGAGAAAAATCGAGAATTTAACAGGGTTTTGTGGGAGAGCTCTTTTAATAGCGTTTTCAACAAAATTTTCACGCTATTAGCGATTTGTTAGCTCGGATAAAAAAGTTGCTAACTTGTCCATTAGGTTTCAAGCATTCTAAACGATTAATACGGAAATTTGAGTAACTGGAATGGTTGACGAAGAAAATATTGAGGGATTAATTGCTTGTATTATTTTGCTCGTTAAGCATGGCTTTATACGTTAAATACGTAAATAAAAAACGAAAAATCGATTTACGATCATCCGATTACTTGACTCGAGAATTCTCTATTTTCTTCTAACAATCTTGCGAATGTGCTCCAAATTATACACCTACAATCACCAGAACTATCGTAACTTCACCAGTGAATGAACATCCCCCAGTAAATGAACACGTTCACGTAAATTACATTTGTATACGCTGATTTAAATACGAGGTCT